>JAHXMU010000717.1:179003-291225 GCA_019455685.1 Philornis downsi | reverse complement strand
TACTTAATATTGTATTCAACACATTTATATTTAAATTTTGATTTTTCTGTTGTACAAAATACAAAGCTTTAAATGAGATGAGTTAGATAGACTCTAAGTAATCTAAGAAATTTCAGGATTTATCAGGACGTTTGCATCATGGCTGTCTATCTGTCTGCTGGTTATCTAATAGGAAATTCGAAAAATCACGATTTTGGGTTGGAAATTGGTAAAATCGCCGCAACCTTCTGGTACCAACCGATATACAATTAATTTCGAATTAGTGCACTGGGTATATGTACAATTCAGTAAAACATAATATTTGTATCGGTTGATATAACTTACTATTCAGAAGAGACAGCTTAAGTTGACCAAGCCACCCTTATTGTAAGCCTCATTCCGATGAACTGAAACCCGCAAATATTGTTTTTATAATAACTTTTGAAATGTCTATACTAAACTACTAAAACTTTGCACGCCGTAATTTCCTCTCCTATAAAATGGAGAATATGGCAAAATGTAATTTTTACCTATAATTTCAAAATTAAATGTAATTTAACATAAATAATCCAATCGTTATATTTGCAATCGCTGGATATAAATAGAGACGCGGAGGTATTTCAGGCCAACATCTTCAGATACCTACACACAAATGGCCTTAAATGTCTACGTACTGTTTCTATATTACGTTTCCAAATGGATTACTTACTATTTCTATAAAAGGAGTTGCCTTTGAGCGTTTAATTAAATTTCCTACTAACTGCATTATTTTGAATTGAAACCCTTATTTCTTTATAACGTCACTTAACTTGGGAAGTTTTACATTAAGTGTTGCACTGTCAATAAAAGATGGATTGCCTTCGACTAATCCTATGGGATTAGAATGCGGCCTTGACATACTCAAATCATATATTGAGCTGGCGGTGGTTTATTAGCCTGAAATTGATAATCTCGACTCCGCGAATGGGGATAGAGCTGAGTTAGGATTGATGCATTTCGTATTAGTCAGCGTCATCCTACAACGGCGTTAAATCTTCGCGGGAACTCCAAACTAGGGACATGTCCTCACATGCCGCATCGGATTATCGTAATTAGCTTTATAATCAACGAAAAAGTGATGCGTGTCAATCTGTTTTTCTTGGGTCTTCTCCAGAATTTGCAGTAGTGTGATGAATATCTAATCAGGCATTGATTTATCTGGTATTTAGCCATAATGATAAGACCCAATCAGGTCGGCTAAAAACGGCTTTAGTCTTTTGCCTTTTTTTGAACACAGGACATAGTAAAATATTCCAATTATCGGGTATGCACTCCTCGAACCAAACCGTATTTAGGACCTGATGCATGCTGTTCATCAGATCATCGCCACCGGGTTTAAACAGCTCTGTTGGCACTATTATACATATACTACTTCTGTTCTGATCTCGGTTTGTATCGGATCTGGAAAATTTATGCCATCGTCGGTAATTGGGGTGATTTCTTCACTCATGCTGCCATACGGAACTAGAAGCTTCTAAAAACGCTTTCTCTATAATTGCAGCACACTCTGCGTAAATGATTTCCATCTCTGTCCGTACAGGGGAAGCCCTATTCCATACCCTTCACCTCTGATCTTTTGGTGGAATTTTCGGGCTTCACATCTATCCCTGTATTTTTATTCTCACTCTGTCGCGCTTTCCAAAACCGATTCTCCCGCCAACAAGTCGGTGTGCCTCTCCTCTATTCTACTTGTACCGTTCCCTAACAGCAAGCTTTACAATTGGCTGCAGCGTTGCCGTGTATGTAGCATCATTTTTCTCAGACACTATGTGATAAACTTGATCGTATCAGGGGTTGTCTGAGCACTGCTTCTCATAACCAAGTACGGTTTCTGCAGCAGTTGTCATAGAATGCGCAATATGTTGCTACTGCGCGTCAGGAAAATCAGGATTAAGGGCGTTTAGTTGCAGTAGTTGAGTTTGAAGGAGTAGGTTGCGGCTATCTGTAGAGTATGCAGCTTGGTGACGTCTAGCTTTCTCTGTGCCTGGTTATGTACGTTTTTCGCTCTGCTCATTCTCATGAATACTTTAACTGCAACGTGATGGTGATCCGAGTCTATATTTGCACCGCGTCCATGACAATTGAAACGTGTCTTCCATCTATTACCACTTTATCTATCTGAGGTTTTGTATGGATATATGATTCTTCTTACTAACAGATTTCGCGCCGCAGTGGCATAAACCAGTCTGGATTTGTTTTCGGAAGTATTATTATATAGACTGAACTTTCCGACTGTTGAGCTGAGAAAATCTTTCCTTTCTATTTTGACAATAACATTTCCAGGACAACTTTAATGTCATGGTTCTTCTAAGCAATCGTTAAATGTATCTTTGGTCTCGTTGTTTTTGTCTTCCGTCGGGGCACGCGGTAGTGGCTACACTGGTCAAAAACTAGGGACAAGGTGTCTAAATCTCCTTCAAGCAACAAATTCATATCCGGATTTATGCCCTTCCGCGGGGCAGCTATAGTAGATGTCACAGTTTTTACACCGAGTGCCTTGTCGCCTCCATCGTATCTCCTGGATGGCAGTAATGTCGGCCTTATACTTTTCAAGGACATCCGCCGATCTGATAAGGGCACTTACTCAGCAAAGAGTGCGGACCTTCCAGATGTATACCCTTAAATCATGGTCCTTCAACGTTTGCAGGGCTTGTCCGTTTTATTATTTTTCTCGATGTTTTCGAGATAATTTTTCTTAAGATGAGCGGTTATCAGGCCATTAAAGCTACAGGAATCGTGAAGACTGGTACTATGCTCACTTTTCGCGGTGAAAAATAAAAAATGATCATAAATGGCACTGTTTTTCTCTAGGAAAAATTGTTAAGTGGCAACGCCAAACTTATTATTGTTAGTTTCCAACACTGAACTCCTAACATTTTACATTCGTACATCCTAATTTGTTCGATACTATATTTTGTGAAATGAAACTTGTGAAATAAAATAACACTAAATAAACAATTTTAAAATTTTTCGCATAACTTACCAAATTGTATTATATTATGACATAGAAACATAAGATGTTCCAATTTTAGTATTGAAAATCAACGCAAAAAAGCTCAATTTTTTAGCGGAAGTAAATATCTCCAAAAGACACTGTTTTCTTGTGAAAAAACATAACATAGTACATATCTTACAGAACTTTTCTTATCCCAACTGCCCCTTTGTGCGGCGCCTATTTATTGCCGGAATTTAAATTTGACAGTTAAATCGCCAGCATTCTTCGCTAACACCCCCTTTTTCATTACAACCAATTGATGGCTGCAACCTAGGTCTATAGTTCACTGCACATGACATGCGTAAACTACACGTTAGTTATATCAGCTACGACATAGTTGACATTTTAGTTCATAGCAACTACACATATTTTAGATCATCAACAATTTATAATCAGGGTTTAAAATTACTAAAATATTTCAATTTTTTAACTAACATTTTAACTAAGGCTACGAAATTGATTGAAAATAAATGAAAAGAAAATAAATAAAAGAAAAACTATGGTTACTTCATAACCCAAAGCAAGCAATTTTATTCGTGTCGAGAAAAACGCCTGTCGACTGCAAAAGCCGGAGCAGCAGTAGTCAATACAGTAACTGCAAATGACTACAGGAATTTCAGTTTGACTGTCAAATGTGTTAAACAATAATTGATGGAGTCTAAATAAAACTTTCGTTTGAAAATTATTATAGTCGATATTTCGAGCAGATTTTCATTATTAAATCTTTAAATTGAAGCGAATTATATTTTATTTGCAATATTTCTATAACAAAATGGTGTACAATCTGATGTATAAAACAAAAGTTCATCAATAATGATGTTTTTATTTTCTGTCACTGAAAGCTTTTTCATTTTTATGTTTTAAAAAATTTGCATTTTTTTCATCATAAATTTCCATTTTCATAAGATTTATTATCATTTTTTCCCCAAAACCACCCACTGTGGGTCGTTACTATATTTTAATATAAACTTAAATTATGTACGAATGCAACTCATTACTAGTTATCTATTAATGCGTCGCCAAAGGAGTTGTTTGTTGGTTAAAAAAATGACAAGTAAATAAAAACGGAGACGAAAAATATGTGTAGGTGAAAATTATTAAAATGTTCTTATATTAAAAAATCTCAAACGAACAAACATGTCTATAAGTAGAAATAGGAAGATTTTTGTCCTTTTCGTATTATGCCTTAATTTTTGCAATACCGCTAAAATCTACCTATCGGTTTATCTCTAGAATAAAATTACACCTATAATTTGCAATTAGGCATCACTTTATGGAAATCACTTAGAGACTTTTAAAATCGAAATAATAATTTTTTTGAAATTTTGTATTTAAGGTTTATTTTGTTTTTTACATTTTGTGAACGTATGTTAGAAACACCGCATGGTGAAAGATTCCGCTGGAGGTAAAAAATTAAATCATTTTATTGATTAAAAGCTCTGTTTCTGAATTACACGGGGCTATCCATTTAGTGGTTTCAAAATCGTCAGTATGAAAAGGCAGCCAGCTGTTAAATACCAGTCATCTGAAGTGTTATTTATTTAGTGAAACGTTTGCCATTTACGAGCGTGGTATAGTTAAAATGGAAATGGAATAGTTAAAACTTACAACAAAAGTAGTGATTCATATGTGTGCACTTTTCGTGCATTATGAGGTGATTATGGTCGTCATAATAGACCTACTGTGCAAGTAATTGACAAGATTATAAAGAAATTTGAAAAGAAAGACACTGGAAGCGTTGCAAGTGTGGCCAGGCATGTGCATCATCGCAATGTACGCACTGCCGAAAATATCGCATCTGTTAGTGAAAGTGTAGCGGATAATCCGAATATCAATTCAGAGCGCTATGGCCGTATGATAGCCTACGATATACTAGTATTATTTCAACAAGACGGTGCCACTAGCCACACAACATGACCGATTTTGGCTTTATTGCATCAGAAGTTTCCAGAAAGCATAATTTCACGTTTTGCGACGTCAATTGGCCAACAAGACCATGCGATTTGACCGCGTTAGACTTTTTTTTGTGAGGCTACATCAAACACCATGTTTACGCGGATAATCCCTAAACGTTGAAGCATTTGAAAACCAACATACGTCAAGTTATCTTCGAGATACCGCCCGAAATGTGCTAAAAAGCGGTCGAAAACTACCTCAAAAGGACCCACTGCTGCAATCAAACCAGAGGAGGTCATTTAAATAAAATTGTAATTCGTATATAATGCCAGATCCTAGCATTATAATAAGATAAAAGTTTCATTGAATTCATAGCTTTATGTGTGTTTTATTTAACTTTACTTTTGAAACCGAAAACTGGGTATTTGTTATTAGCGATTTAGGAATAGATTTATATTTGAGCAATTTTTTAAGTGTGCTTTTCTTAAGTTTTAATTTTGTTTTTTAGAATTTTTTTTTTTTAATATTCTCCATCTCTGTTAGGTGAACTCAATTATCTTCCTCAGAAACACCGATTTATCATCGGGCCACCAGTTCCGAAGAAATGATATGGTAATTTTTTTAGCGATTTTGTCATTTTAAGTTATTTTGTTAATTGCATTCTTCACTTGATAATTTTAATAACTTTAGTAATCCCTTCCTGAATTATCGATATTTATTTTTTTTTTTTTTAATTTCAAAACAAAAATAGGCATTGACATGTATATACTCATTCATATACATACAAATAAGAAATTTCAATTGCAATCAATTAAATTTATATGGAATTTTTTTCGATCTCCTTTGTTCGAAATTTCAAACTGCTGATGGAGGAAAAACAAACGACTAATGCATTAGTTATTGATGTCGCTTTCAATGCATTTGCTACGTATTTCGCAGTCAATAGTAAATTTTCTCTGAACAACTGTTGCTCCTGGCTTCGATTCGGTTTTTTGTCGTAGTCGTCAGCAAAGCGAACGAAATCATTTTGTGAGTTTGCTAACTCTTTTCATATGGTTCAGATTATTTTTAACGCAATAGCCAAAATCATTTGCAGTAGTTAATGATTATGCAGTAGTTAATTTTTCTCCGCTATTGGAAGAAATTTAAACCCAGTTTATAATTTGTCGTTTGCCGCAAAATTTGTTGTTTTCCTTGCCAGGCGGCATAAAGTCCCAATTTTTATGTGCAGCAATCTTATGCTGCAGTAGAAGTGTTCAAACCCCAAAATAGGTAAAATTTTATTTATCTTTGCCCGAATAAAGATGAAATGTGGAAAGAGATATCTGAATAACTACGAAAAGTAAAGAAATTTCTTCTCAGAGTTTGAACGAGATAGTGTTGGTCAAAGTTGTTAGAGATGCATATAAAATATATTTATTTTATCATTGATTTCTCAACGTTTTGTTGACTTTTTTTCAATTTCATCAGGAGAGTTGTTACTGCAAATTCCTATGTGAAAAATATGTTCACATTGTGGTGATTTTTTTGTTTTCAACTTACAATTTGTTTTTACATCTTTGTATTATATTAACTACGCATATAAGTAAAAATTGGTCTATTGAATGCGTATTCACATTCATGTAACAATAAGTAATATCTTCCTCTATTTTCTGCATCCGCAAATCGCTGACAAGTATGATCGGGTCATATATAGGAAAGTAAGTAAGGAGTTCCAACAACTGCAAAAATGCGACTTTACCAGAAATCAAAATTTTCAAATTTTTAGAGCATATTTTTAAGGAAACATTTTTGTGTAAAATGAATTTCGTTTGTTTTTAAAACAATCCTAAAAGAATTCAATAAATATTTGATTAATTGTTGTTGATTGATGACAGCTTAATGACCAGGGAATGTATAGCTGAGTGGACAAGCTCCGTGTACACAAAACCTCTTTTATCTGAATACAAAATCTTAATTTGTGTGTGCATACTTGTATTTTTAGGATTATTGATTTTTTAATAAATTATTTTACTAAGATTGATGTTTTAGGAAATTTATTTGGATTCTGCTATATTTTCCTAAGCAATATGTAAAAGTAAATTGTCATCGTTTGCTTTCGAAATACAAAAAAAAAAAAGAAAGAAAAGATATTTATAGTACGCTCTTCTTTTAAAATGATTTTTCTTACATATTTCAATTTCTTTTTATTCATCATTCGTTTGAATTAGTCGTTTTGTTCAAGAATACGTTTTAAAAATACTAATTCAAACATTTTCACACACATTTGGCAAAAGGATTTCGTTTAAACAATTTACATTCGGTTTATAATATTCGAAAAATATTTTCAAGAATATTCAGGTTAAAAAAGAAAGAACTACTACAATTGGTGGTTTCGACATTTTTGACATTTTAATGCCTACCATGTATACAAAGTCTGTGATAACTAAAAATGCTCATCTAATTTATCATAGAGAATAAAGTTTACAATTGTAAATATCTAAGCGTCTATAGAAAGTGCTGTACACAGGGGGGGGAATAGTTCTGAGTTTCGTTCTATTAAATTGTTTGATCTTCAAAATGTTATTGATTAAGTTTTCAATTAAATAAAGAAAAATTTTATTAAAGCATAAGAAAGTACATTGTGTTGGCTCTCTCCATCTCTCACCATTCATAAGTACTGTACTGTGTTATTTTAGATTAAATTTGAAAGGGTAATTCAAATTCCATTTCTAAAACCACGAAAATGGACCCACGAATATAAATGCCACGAGTAAATGGAATTTCTTTTTTACTTTCAGAATACATTGACATTGAATTAGTAACGTGTAAAATTTGTCCAACTGAGCAATTAAGTAAGTAAATTATCTCACATGCAGGCAGTTTATTTCAAGAATGTCATAAGACAATTTTTTTCTTGTTAGAACATTGCACCATGTTTTGAAACCTGTGACCAGCTTTTTTTTAAAAAAAAAAAGAAACAAGCTTTGTATAGAACGACCAAAGTTGACGAGAATTGAAAGATAATCTTTACCAATCATTTTTATTCATTGTAGAATCAGAAGAGAATCATACATTTGACGTACAATGTATGAGAAATAAAAGCTATACACAAGCGATTTTTGTTATATTAGAAAAATGGATTGTACTACGATTTCAGCAAATTTCTAATTCAAAGAATACTGATGAAATTTTCAAATTGTAGCCTGAGTATGCCGGGCCTTCTGCCCATTTGCTGGTAAGTTTTGTTCAGAGATTCTACTTTTCGGTTATATTTTAGTGTGAATATAAATAATGTAATGTTGACACTACGTTTTACCGCCACAGCAAAGAACAAAAACCGATGAAACAGACACAAAATACCGTAGAAAATTCTCCATGGTGGATTCGGAGGATCCATTTGCTTTAATTGCTGTCAGTTTAGAACAATTAGAGGCAAAATTGAACTTAATAAAATTACAAGGCCGTGCTATACAGCCAAGTCTTCTTATTATAGGAGAAATCTCCGGTATCAAAATAATTTGTGGATATTGCGACGGAATAAGATATAAATTTTTAATGACATTAAACGTATTTGACACATTATTCAAATGTTGTTTTTGTATTTAATCTTTATTTTTTATAATTATTTTTAAATTCTTTTAAATGATTTCCCCTCCTATAAGACGTGAAATACCAAAATTGTTTTTTTTATTATTCCTGCACTAGCTTCATAAATGAAGGAAAGCAGCTCATACAATATGAATAATATGCTGTTACTTTATCTTTTAAAACATTATTGTGAGTTCGTGCCTTGTGTTGGACCGCCGTAATATGTATTATACTATAATATGTATAAAGGATATCTATTTAAGTTGGATAAATGATGAATTGCATACACAGTTTTACTCACATATTTTTAAAATGTTAATACTAATGTACTCTATTGATAATTAATGAATTTCTTATTAATTTGAAAGATTTTTTTTTGCTTAATTTAGTTGAACTTAAATAAATTTGTAATTGTTTGAATAAACAAATTTATTGACAACAGTTCAATTAGTTATTCAGTTAATGTAATATTTCATTAATTACTTTCCATCCAATTAACGGATTGCAAATTCGCTAATTTGTGCTATTAAATCGTTTATAGATGGAAAGTTAAGCAAAACTTTAATTGAGCATGCGAATTTGTTATCTAAAGCCAATTTTAGATTCGTTTAGTAGAAAACAAATTCCTCGTAGAAGGTCTAAATCCACATTTTGAATGATACAGATTTCCACCAATCTTTCGATAAGTAAAAGCAACGTATTTTGTAATATGTCGGTACAGCTAAAGTTTTGTATAAAAATATTTCATTAAGATGAATAATAAATAATAAGTAATAAATTAATAAAAAGAAATCGGAAATAACCATCCAACTCCTACAATCTTTTAAGTAACCGTCCTAACTGTTGGGATGGCTATTAAAAATGTGCTAAAAACACCCATTTCCATTGGAACAAACATGTCGATATATAAGACATGAGAAGAGGGAGCTTCTGACGTACCCACTTATTTGGTGATCGGTTGGAACATCGTCTCCTAAATTATGGTCTGCAGGAGGCACAGTTGAATAACTGATCTAGTAAAAAAAAAATTCAATTGAATTTTTCCATAATGCAACGCAAAATTTGAAAAAGGTCGATCGATTAACCAAATGATTTAGCCAGACACTGAAACTGAATCTTCTTGTATCTCCCACACAAATCATCGGGTTTCCCTAAATTCAATCCTTCGTCCGTAACTTCTCACTAGTTGGTTACAGCAACTTAGTGTTTTGTCCATTTTATTAATTTATAATGCTTGGTAAAATTTTAGAAAAATCGACCACTCAATCATGTTCATTGTGGCGCCTCCCATGTAAATGACCGGTTCAGAATTACGTTTAGTCAACTAAGTTCTGAGAATGAGAATGAAAGTCATTGCCACAGCGCTTCTAGTACCTGGTATATTCTTAGCATCATACAAACCTATTTAGTTTTTGTCAGTGATTTTTCTATATGTTTTAAGCGAAAAGTAGTAAACTGTATTGTAACAATTAAGATCAGTAAGTTATAATTTAGCTTTTTTCATTGAGTATTAATTCACATCATTTGTTGATAAGAATTTTACGATATACCACTTTTGTCCTCTTGCAGTTATTCAAAAGAACTTCTGAAGAAAGTATAGTCCACCTGACTAAAATTTCTGCAGTAATAAGGAAATTTGTTTTCGCAATATTTAGGTTCTATCATTTCTGATTTTGCTCCTGTTCGCTCGTTTTTCATTTGTTTCTTGAAATTGCCAACTTCAAAAAAAAAAAAAAAAGATTTTACAAAAAATATTAGAAACTGAAGACAATAAATTTTCTGCAACAGAAATCCCAATTTTTTCCAAAAATAACCTCTTTTTGCCTTAACCTGGAGAAACGAAAGTATATATCATTCGATACGGTCGAAAATGTATCACCTAGAAGCAAGCGTCTAAAGTGCCAAGTTTCAAGTCTAAAGTACCGATTGAGCGATGTCCTTCTGTCTGGCTGGCAGGTTAATGGACACGATACTGGTGGACAGGTCGTAGACTGGGATCGTAAATGAGTTATAACGATCTATTCCTCTCATACAAATAGCCCATGAGCCTTTGCCAAAGTAGAATCTCACAATGAAAATGGATAGTATTGTAATCCCTGACTCGTAGACAGAAGTTTCGTAAAATTAAAAAAAAAAAACAACAGCAGTATAACCACTGCCTCTCTGGGAACTCTCATACAAATAACATAATTTTGCCCACATATTTTTAAATTAATGCAATTGAAAGCATTAAATACAGTATAATTTGGTACATCAGGCGAACCTGATATTGCGAACCATAAAATTGGCTGGACTGTAATGCCCCTTAGGGTACCACACGTACAAATTGTCAAACTTAGCAAATATCGCTCTTCTTCTTCTAAGAAGCATCAGTGATCAGTGATCAGTGATCTATCTATTATCTCTACTTTTACTTCTTTGATTGTGCTTTAATTCAGAGTATTTTGCAAAGAACCCAGTAACTCAAAGTGATCCCTCGGCACCTTCATACAGGTACAGGTTTAGGTGCACCTGCATCTTTGTGAGATAACATTTTTGGTCACTTAGTTACGATTAGGATTCGCTGTGCGCTATAACAATTGGATGCACAGAATGAATTTTTTGGTCTTCCTAAGTTCTCTCACTTTGATAATGGTTTTCGCTAATTGGGGGTATTTTGTATTCAGCGTAGCGCAATTTTTCTACATTTTTTGAAGTCCAATAAGATTTACAACCAACATAGCATCAGTGTTTACAATTCAGAAAAAAAAAAAAAAAAAATGATGCCACCAAACGCATTTGTATCAATTTTGTGCTATAACAAATGATAGCTTTTCTTCTAGGCTTCAAAGGGTTTAGTGTAATCACATAATTGTACTAATCCCCTTTCGAAATCAAACATAAAAGCATTTTTATTGTTTTATTACAGTATTATTAATACTCCATCATTTTGGTGCTTTATCATAAAATAGCTTCACCTGTCCGGTTTCTTTCCAGTTTAAATAAAAATGTTGAAATTACTCCTGATGGAAACACTGTCAAATAACAGTACCAACCAAATTGGATATACCTCTCCGATGCGTGAAATAGAAATTAAAATTCTAAAATATTAAACAAAATACAGAAAAGCTGTTCCAACTTCATGAGGATCACACTGTGACCATAACCACTGTTTGTGACAGCTCTCTTAGTCTTACCGCCGTAGCTGCGGCTGTCTACATACTAATTATGTCCACGGGTAGTAAATGCAAAATTATATTTAGTGCATCGGATGGGGCGGTGCACAGACTATCCATCCTCTGGACCTTGCCCAGTATCCTACGACAACACCATACAACATTATCGGTCATGCTACTGCAGTACACAACCAGTGAACAATGTTTCCATATTGCCTTCTTCCACGCATATAGCGCCACTGTGGCCTTTTTTGCCCTGTCCAGAATGTTGAGTTCTGGTTCTCGGTCTGGTTTGGATTTACTCCGAGACCGTTTTGCCCTGCCCACTTCGTTACAGTGAGAAGGGCACTTTGAAGAATATCTCTGAGTGTTCCCAAAAACTGTCCCCTAACTACTATTGCCACATCGTCTGCACATGCGACAACCTTGACACCAGTCCCCTCTAAAGACAACAGAACAACTTTAGGGTGTTTCCCTACTGACAAATCTGTTCAGGTCCGACGATCCTAATTTAGCCCTGATACGTCTCTTCGTAAGAAGATCGTACACTAGCCTGCTAATACTGACGTCTACTCCCAGGTTTGATAGTGCTGCGACTATCGTATCAGGAGAAACGTTATTGAACGACCCTTCTATATCTAGAAAGGGTACGGAAGTATATACCTTGACGGTGAGTGAACATTCGATGAATTCGACCAAGTCGCGCAGGGCAGTCTCAGTGGACTTACTTTGCAGTAAGCATATTGTCTATCCGACAGCAGCTTCCGGTCCATGCTCATCCTAAGGTAGCTGTCAATGAGTCTCCCCAGTATTTTGAGAAGAAACGATGCCAGGTTGATAGGTCTAAAATCTTTTGGGTCCGCATGGGAGGTTTTCACGGCTTTGGGAATAAAGACCATTTTGGTCTCCCTCCACATAGCAGGGGCATATATTAGGTGATTTGAAGTGTTCACGGCTTTTAATTGCCCACACTATTTTGGGTTTGGTTATGATTTCCTTGGCAACAGCCAGAGGTTGATTTGACGCAGTGTTGTCCGCTTCCGTTTGGGGTGTTGTCCTTTCACAAATGCTGTGTGATTTTCTGAAAAGTTCGCATATATGTATTTTCCAAACAAAAACATCGCGTACTAAACATAACAGTATTCGCCGCAACCACTCACCTACTTGTGCAAATTTGATAACATTCCAGTACTAGTTATGTAGTGCTGTTATGCAGTTATGGTGTTACGTTTTCGGATACATTTCTCAAAAATAATCTATTTATTAGATATAATAAAAATATGGTGAAATTTAAGGTTTTAAAAGTAGACTGAATGTAATAGTTTGCCGACTCATATCCAGTTGATTAACGTAAAGCATTAAATTATATTAAACTGTGAGACAGACAAGTTACTACTTTTGCTAAGTGGTTTCAGGGGTGGTCTGGCGAGGCTAGCAGATGTTAAATACCTGTCATCTGTTAATTAGTGGAAGGTTTTCTAACCGAAGAACGTGTAAAATACTACAAAAGTGGTGATTCAAACGAGAGCACTTTTCGTGCATTACGTTACAGGTGTGGTCAGGCCTGTGCATCATCACAATGCCGAAAATATCCTTTCTGTTAATGAAAGTGTGACGGATAAACTGAATTTTAGTTCAGAGCGCTGCGGCTGTATGATAACCGACTTCTTTGTTTGCCTGCAATTGAAGATTATGAACTGCACGATATGTTGTTTCAACAAGACGTTGCTACGTGCCACACAACATGACCGATTTCGGCTTTATTGCATGAGAAGCGTCCAGAAAGCGTAATTTGGCGGCATCAATAGGCCACCAAGATCATGCAATTTGACGCCGTTAGACTTTTTTGTGGGCGACGTCAAAAACCACATACGCGGATAATCCCTAAATCTAGAAGTTTTTGAAACCCCACAATCATGAAGTCATCGTCTAGAGCAAAAGTGGTTAAAAAATACCTCAAAAGAATCCACTACTGCAACCAATTCAGAGGCGGTCATTTAAATGACATTGTATTTCGGGCACAATGGCCTTATAATGAAATAAAAGTTTAATCGGATTCATAACTTTATGTGGATAACCGTTATTTGGTGAATATTGTTCTGTATATAACTGCCCCTGGTACATAACTCACCCTATAGTAAAACGTGGATTGATGCCATTACTTCTACTCCAGTATTCCCAATAATATAACTGGATATATTCTTGTACATATTCGTAGTTCCGCCTGGGCCTCCTATAGTATAGCGCAAAATAATGTTATTCCTTCAAAATCGGTTTGAAATATTATATATGTAGGTTGCCTTGAGCCACCTAAGAAATGAAACAAATTGTTGCCACTCCTCCAGTTTTCCAGATGTGACCACTCATTCTGTACAGGTTTCTCCATATTAAATATAGTTTTGGTGGGCATGAATTATTCGACCAGAAAAAAG
This sequence comes from Philornis downsi, assembly GCA_019455685.1. NCBI lineage: Eukaryota > Metazoa > Arthropoda > Insecta > Diptera > Muscidae > Philornis > Philornis downsi. The sequence continues at coordinate 277,159 of JAHXMU010000717.1, read as the reverse complement.
TGGATACATCCTCATATAAAAGTGCGCCACATCAATGTCTCTATTTCAGTTTTCCAGAAATGGACAAGGATCCTTCTTCATTTTCCACTTCATTTATTTATCTTTTTGAGCCAAAAATGATTAAAAGTGAGTTACCGTCATGAATAGTTTTGTAACTGCATCAAAATAAAGAGAATAACTGATTTCCGAGTATTTTTATCATTTGTGTGTTAGGATCTGATCACAGTCTTTTGGAAGTTTGAACGAATCAGCCGATCAAATCGTCCCAAAATGTCGTATATGGAACAATTTGAATTTGGAAACGTATATTTATAACTTAAACCGAAAGAATGAAGGTGTAGACCATTTTATGCGTATTTTGGTCACTCGGCGTTACAGAGAGGAAGTAAATGACGTTAAAATTTTATATAATCCATTGACAAATTGCCTATAATTGTTTGCAATGTGTAGAAAAAAATTAAATCGTCTCGAATATTTCGGCAATCGGATACAAAAACATGTATAATGAACTCTATTGCATATTATGTGAGTAAGACCTTGAAAGTATGGATTTTGTTAATACATTAACGTAAGAAATTTAAATATATTTTCAACAGTTATCACTACAACGTTAGGAACAAATTATGCATCCCACATTTTATTTCGAAATGCTGATGGAGACATAAATAATAATGTTCGTAGTTGGTACCAATCGGGTTATTTTCATTGACACAGTTTGTGACTCAAACTCTATCACTTCACAAACATTTCGCTTAATTGTCTGCCACAACTTGTGTTGAACGATCAATTAGACAAATATTACAGTCAGCTTACTTGCGTGGACAATTGGCCTATGAGAGAAAGTGATAAAGAAGAGCAGTCATTACTGAATGTCCACAATTGGCAAGAGGGACAGTTCGATATGTTATCTTTCATAAATTTCTTGTAATCTCTCTGATGGTGTCATATTTTCATTAATTGTCATTCTTATGATTTTCATTTGAAACCTTATGCCTGTTAAGTTTGCAGCTTGACTATTAAATTATAATGCGTTAGGAACTTGTTAATTGCCAAATCTATCACAGTATCTACTACAGCTATTTACTTATTAAATCATTAAATTACAATGTAAATGATAGCGTGCAGATTATTATGAGCGGCATAAAGGCCCAATTTCTATGTAAAACTATTTTTGACTAGGATATGTAAAGAGCTATCTTTACCTACTAACATGCATAGCATATGTATTGCAGTAGAGGTGTTTAAAGTGTACATTTGTCAATGTAAATGTAAAGGAAGCTATCTAAAAAACTAAAAAATAAAAAAAAATCGCGTTTATTCTATTGAACGTTTACGAAATTGATGTACTGTCAGTCATGTCACAATACGTAACTTCCACCTATAATCGTATCTTCCCTTTAAACGAGATTTTATCCGGAAGGCGCTGACAAATATGAGCGCGTTATGCATAACAGAGTATAACATATTAGCTCCAATGACCGCTGAAATGAGACTTTCACATTCTGATAAACCATAGCCCATGTACAAGTACGTGGGCACATTTGAGTGCAATTTTTTGTCAGAATTTCAAAAATAGTCTATGTTTCAGAGCACTCTTTTAGGGATAGATTCTTATACCGCTTTTTGCTTGGCCCACATAAGACCTACCAATGCTGAAGACGTATTTATTTTTTAATATAACCGTTGTTCATATTTTTTTGCAGCTTATCATTATTGAATTCTTCGAAATTTATAATGGATGCGTATAGTACAAACAGCGCGTTGGAATTATCGAACTTTTCCATTCTTGTCAACGACCAATTGTTATGACGCAGCGACGTTATTGTAAAAATCTTAAGATCTCAAGATCATCTCCCACAATCTTCATCATTAGGAAATTGGTCGGCCATTTGAGGAGTGATGTTCAGTGATCTACCGTACTGGAAGAGGTGCTCATCGAAATATTCGCAACGTGGAGCCTGTGCGGAGAATTTTAAAGTTACATCTCAAGATGGATCCTTTCAAAATTCAAGTTGTGCACCGCAAGACAAAATTTATTTAAGTGTTCTCTGAAAATCCGTGTGACATCAGCAACAGTTACATGCATTTAGATGCACTGTGAGATGTTATGGCAGAAGAAGTTATAGACTCATATTTCTTCGAGAATGGGGATGAAATGTCACAAGTGATTTCCGGGGCTTGTTACAGAACCATATTGAACAATTATTTGCGGCCAACGTTTGAGCCAGTGCCCTAATTTGTGGTTTCAACAAGACGGAGTGAGTGCGCACATGACAAGGCAAATTATCACCTGCTGCATGCAATTTTCGGCGAACGTATGATTAAAAAAAGAGCAGATTTCCCTTGCCCACCTCGTTTACCAGATTTAAATGCACTAGGGGTTTTTATGTGGATATTTAAAGACAAAGTGTACTCGTATGTTAATAAACCAGAGACTGAGGCAGAATATTTGGCATGAAATACTGAGCTTTCAATAAGAAATATTATTTGAAAGCCTGTGTCTATCAAGAGAATTAGAACACATTTTTTTGATCTCATGTTTAATACATGCCTTTAAATTTCCATAAAATATTTTTAATTAAAAAAAAAATTAATCAAAACAAATGATTACTACAAGAGTTGTATGTATTTAACATTGGTAAGTCTTGTTGGGAACACCCTGTATATGTGTTATTACGTTCATATGTTATATTCCTTGCGCCGTATTCTTAAGTATTCATTGAAGGTTTAGTAATCAAATTTTTATAGCAAATACATTCTTGAAATATTCAATAAATTATTGTGAATAAGGCCTCTTACAATTTGAGTTCAATTTATTATTATTGAGTAATCCCAAAAGCATTCCATAAATAATTTGCATATATAAAACTGATTTATGCTCATAATTGAGGCCAATGCGTGTAATTGATGGTTAATTACAGTTCAATTGCCGGCCTTTGTATAAATTTTTGGGAATGCCTAAAAAGTTTAAAACTTTAATTAAAGCCCTTTATGTATAATTATTATACAACTAAATAAAAAAAATCATGATGATTTCAAATATTGTGGAAAACTGACAGCTACTATAATGGCGATTGGGCGTTGCCTACTCTGCATGGTTTGATTTGATCACTTAAAAATAATCAATTTTCTTTTTATGTGATTGTGTACGAAATGTTTTTGTGCTCTTTTTTATTTTGTTTTTATGCTAAAAGTATGGTTGTGGGCATATGTTTTGGTCAAAATATACAAATTTCGCATACGATATTTCGAATTAATTCTTAATTAATTCCTCGTAATTAAAATATTCCAGAGCGTTACTCTTACAGCTCATAATCCCAAATAGTAAAATAAAATTGATCCAGTAGCCACTGCAGAGTTTTTATGCCTTATGTCTCTCCCAACTCATATTTTTGTTAATTTTTTTTGTTCTTTAATTAATTCATATTTAATACACTTATTGCACAATTTCATCTTGAAATGACGTGAACAATATTGTTTAATTTGCTTTGTAGTTTAGCAGCAGTCTTAAGTGGAATTGAAAATAAAAAATATTTTTTAGTGGCAAATTAATTCATTACAAATTCTAAAAAATTTAAAATAAAACCGGTTTATCACCTCGATAGCAAAGATGGATCCAGGTATTGAAATTTTCCATCCCGACTACATATGTGAAAATTTCATTGCCATTGAAATTTGTATGAAATTATCAGAGAGCGCATGATTTTTTTAAATTTTACACATGACAATAAAACAATATAACTATAATTTAAGTAATTGCAGTCCATGAATAAGTGATTATAACGAAAAAATTAAATTTCTATTAATCGATCAGGTTGTATGGGAGGTGCCAGAAGGGGTGTAGTAATACTCATTCCCAGAACTTACTCCACCAAACCCATAATCTGTACCAATACAACTATTATGCAGATATGAAGTTAAGAATATGTTATTTAAATCAATAATTTATATGGGACGCTCCAGAAGAGGCATGACAACGCCTTCTGTTTTGATTCTCAGAACTTACTTCACCAAATGGATAACTTGTTCCAAATTGCACTGAAAGATATGAAGCTAAGAATATATGAGCTTAATGGGCAACTTGTGTGGGAGGTACCAGAAGGGACATGGTAAGTCGACTGATTTTTTTTTTAATTCTGCCATATAAATGGATAACAATTTAAGTTGCTCTATGAACCTGGAGATACAGGAAAAATACTGAATCTCTGAAATGCTGGCAACTTGTATGGAAGGTACTATATGGGATGGGTCAACATAGCCCATTCACAATCCCCGGCTTTTGACATCAGTCAAAAGCAGATGAAAGGATATAACGAAACGACGAATGAATGATGAATCAGGTGAAGGCATAACAACTTAATTACAATTTAACTCAAATAATTGCAATTAATTGGCTCAAACAATTACATTGTCCAATAATACAGGGTTATAATTTTTACAATTTAAAAAATAAAGCTAAATAAAACACACATAAAGTTATCATTTTGATGAAACCTTCATTTCATTACAATGTTGCCATTGTTAATGAAATACAATGTCATTTAAATGACCGCTTTTTGAGGTAGTTGCCTACAACTTTTTTGCACATTTCAGGCGGTAGCTCGGCGTTTGGTTTTCAAATGCTTCAACGTTTGGGGATTACCGCGTAAACATGGTCTCAAAAGAAGTCTAACGGCGTCGCCAGAACGTGAAATTGTGAAGTTACCATAATTCTTTTACGGTGTAGTCTCAAATCAATTTTACGTTTTCTGGCTGATTTGGATCCATAGCTAAATTTTTGTAAAAAATCTCCAGTTTCTTCTATGTTATTTCAAAAAGTGAAAGATGTTTAATCATGCCTTTTTGCTGCGCAGGCTCGTGGTTTCAAATTGCTGTCAAAAACATCAGTGGTAGCAGCTGGCTGGCTAGAAGAATTGTGTCGGCTAATGTTGAGTTATTTCAACGTAATCAGCATCGCAATCAAATAGCACTCATCCTACTCATTCTTCCGATCAGCCAACAACTGTGGAATCAAGTTTATCATATCAAACTAACCGAATTGTTTAGAGTGAGAACTCTTAGTTCGAAGAGAACAAAGAAAACACTGTTGGTACTCCACCGAGTACCATTTCCAAGTAGATTTAGTACACACAATTTCCATTCATCACCTTTGCCAAAATTAAATAACTTTTATACAATTACGAGAAAAATTTGCAAAAGTTATTAATTCAAGTTAATAACGCAACAGAAAACAATCATTCATCTAAACAATAACTTCAAAACTCTTGTTGCATCTTTCAAATTTTGTTTCGGTATTTAGTGCTTAGTGTCTAGTATTTGAAATCCTCGTCAGGCGACGCTCAGTCTATTCGTCTGTTTATGTTCCATAAATGTCATTTGTAACAAAAAGATGTCGTATCTTCGTAAACAACAAATTCGGTGTAATGTGCCTTAAATTTACAACTTCTACCACAAGACTTCACCATACATAATAACAAATTTATATTTGTATTTTCCGAAGAATAAGAAATTGTAGAAAAATGGTTCATTTAGCGACATTAAGTTTTGATATGATATCAATATAAGTTATATCTTAACAATAAATATAAATTACGAAAGTCATTTTCCGCCATGTTATGACGCAAGCTGAATTCAAAAACGAATTCTAAACGCATTTTGAAGATATTATATTTAGCCCAACTTCAACTTCAAAAAGTGAGTATAAGCCAAACTCAATATTCCAGGAACTGAAAGCAATCGCAAGGAACATGGAAGAAGTAAAGTGAATTGGAGATTTTTAAAGTTTTCTAATACTTTCAAAAACAATTTGAATTTTAAAATAAACTTATTCGTAACTGTATTGTCAATTATATTGTCATAAGTTTTCAAAGGCACGCGCGTTGATGTAATCGTAAAGGCGTTCTTTTCATTCAGTATATACATATTCTCATGAATGAGACTTTGGAGAGTTTCACACATTCAGTGTACTTACTCGCACTCTATTGTGAGACTCACTCGTCGGGAACAACAATTTAACGACGATGCCGAATGCCACAGATTGAGACTGGTCGATTAAGCTGCAAATATTTGTCCTTTTCAAATGATCTAATTTGTGTAAAAATTACTCATGTGTCTCAATAATAATCCTTAAGATTTTCAATAAATATTTATGAGCACCTATCTTAGACTTTAATCTCTACAAAGGGTCATTTTTACGCAAACAATTTTCTCGAATTCTTAACATTTGCAGAAAGATGTACTTTAGTTCATGTTTGAATATTTTTGGCATGGCAGCAAAAAACAATCTTTAAATTCTTAAAATTATTTAGTCCGCTGAATTTTAATTTCGAATATTTATGATATTTGTGTTTGATAAGGGCAATAAATAACACGTTTTCTAACCCTTGATCAAATAATACACTGAATACAAACAATATAACAGTCAAAACAGTGATTAAATGCAAAACAAAGCAATACTTTTTCAAAATGTAATTGAAAAATTTTAAATTTGAAATTCGTAGAGTTGGGTTTGTTTTTGTCCATCATTGTTAATAACATAAATCAAATTAAACACCCAATTAAAGGTAGATCCATTTCAATAATCCCAACGCGGTTCAAATGCCACATACTTAGATTTACTTACTGTGGTCTAACAATATCAAGTCGGTATGGGTGATCCTTCAAATGTGGATTGACCTGAACTACGAAAATTCTGCTTCTTGCCTAGATGGGCAACAATTGAAAATCCAATTTTGACAACTCCATGTTATTCTCTGCAGTTCATTAGAGAAGGTAAATGCTCTGGATACAAACCTTTTTTGAGTTTTTAAAAATTTGAACCGACATCGAAATATTTAACCAAAGAGTGTAATGCACTTATGGTAAAATAAAAGCATACCAGATTACATGCCAAGGAGTTGTCCATTTCAAAAGAGGTTATGATAATCCTTCGCGTAATGCTCTTCCACAAACGGCTAAATCTGCCTCATTCACTTGGATCAGCGTTAGGACATTTATGATTCTCTATTGCCAGTAGACAATGATAAAAATATAACAAATTTTAAGAGAAAAGATAGTTCGGTCACCTTTGGGTTCGCTGCAAATCGACAAAATATATTTTCTGCAGGTCGACGCAACATTTTTGCTATTGGTCTGACTTTGCGTAAATTGCCTGCAGAAAAGAAACACAGTAACAAAAAGCAATGCCACCAAATGTAGAGTATGCAATCGTTCACATCACATGTGTAGGTATTTATCAACTCCTGATTCAGATCTGCAAATAATTTGAAGGATCTAATCATTCATCTTCAAATAAAGGTGGAGTGTTTTTGGCAACGACGTTAATCAGTTTTATTGGCATGGGAGATAAAAAATCTACTGCAAATTTCAGATGTAAAACAACTGTGAGATCTCCAGAGGAAGTCCACAAATTTTCGCCGGACGTTTGAGTTTTTCGATCTATTCCCAGATATCAGCCAGATCACAATATTTCAACAGTAGGCCCGAATATTTCAAATAATATTAGATTAGCTAATCCATACTTCTCCATACCACAATATATCTGTGTGTATAGCCAGTGTGAAGAAATTTTTTATGATTTCATTCAGAGGAGAGCACATTAAAAGGGGTCAAAGCGCTTGGGTTTTTTTTCTAAAACCGCTAAAAATTTAGTGATAAAACAACGACAATAAGGACTTCATGAAAGTGCATATTAATTTAGGCCGCATGTCCTTTTGTATTTATATATCTACTTGTAGTTTATACGAATTGCATGTGGTTTTCAATGCTTCGTGTTTTTTCTCTCTTTGCTAATGATTTGATCTGAACTTTAATTAAAAAAGTCTTTCTATAAGAATTATTTATGATTTCTTTTGCATTTATTATTAATATATTTATGTATTTATTTTATATATGTATATGTTTTATGTATATGTTTTCAAAAATAACAATTATTTTGAATATTTTTTATATTACTCAGGGATAACAATGATGTGATTTCTTGTGCCTCAGTCAATCAGTCTTTCAAATGAAAGTCAAAAATATAAATCCATCTACGATTTTTACTTTTTTTGATTAAGTATACGAGAACAAATCACTTAAAGACTTATTTCTCGAGGCTAAAAATAAAAGTTCAGTCGAAACTAATTATGGCAGAATTCTAGGTAATTAGAGGGAGAGAGATAACCACGACAATTATTTTACTCATATTACACTATGCGACAGAAAATGAATTTTTCCTATTTCGCGTTATGAAAAAATTTCATGTTGATAACTAGATTAAGGGTATTTTGAGGAGTTCCATCACAGCCATATTTTTTTTTTTGCTCTGTGGACCACGCCGAACGGGGACTTTGAAATTGGTTTCTATTATCAACGAAAAGCTTGGTCACTGCCTGGGTTGCCGAGGTGTACAATTCTTTTTATATGATATATTTGGGACAATTTCTAAAACAACAAAAAAAAAAACTAAAAACAATTTCTTGCATCTCATGAATGAGACATGGGACAGTTTTTCGCATTCAGTGAGCTTACACGCATTTTATTTTTGGACTCACTTAACGGGACCAACAGTCTAACGATGAATCCGAACGTCGCAATTTGAGAAGCATTCACAAGACTTGTCGATTTGATTGCTCGAAGTTTCCGTCAGTGTACTAACCATCGCGCCACCTTCGGTCATGGCGTAATTTTTGCAGCAGTTTTATTACCATGCGAAAGATAGAAAATCATGTATACGCTAGAGCCCTTGCATAGTATCTTAAGCACCGCAGAATTCAACCATCCAAAGAATAAACAGCCGCAGTTTCATTACACTGGGATGAACGGCATAGAAACCTATTCGCTACACACTGATATTGTATATTGGCTAGAGTAATTTGTTTCGTCAAGCTGATCAAGAATATATATACACTTGTTCCATTTGCAATAAGAATAATATCGAAAAAGACAAAATACTTTCATTTACATATTCAAAAAATAAGTGTTTGAGAGACTTTTATACTTCATTGAAAAAAATTAAAGTTTAAGATTCATTTCTCATGTGATAAAATAAAACAACATAATTAAATTTCAATGAGAATTATTTGAAGACTATGATTTTGATTATATTACATATATTTTGATTATGTGATTCAAAATGCCATTAATAACAGCTATTTTTGGTCCCTGATATAGGACGAGCTTTACTTAATATTGTTGCATTCCCGTATGCATAAATACTTCGAGATGTCGGGAAGATGTAATGTCAACTAATGACTGAAGACGCCGACAAAAATTTCCAAAATAAGAATGTTAAAATCTGTAAGATGAACACTGTGACGATCGATGCCAGGGCCATTTATGTCGGTGATCTGTCAGTGATCTATATCAAACACAATTTACCGAAAATTTTACATCTAAGTGTTAATTAAATATTTTGTATCAGAACTTGAGGGCTACGAGGCGAAATTTTCTGCATATGTCTGCCAGAATATTCGATCCCTAGCTGTTTTAAGTCCATTATTACATGAACTTTGGCTTCAAACATTAGACCGGGATGACCCCATTACATTAATTTTGAACACTGTGTGGTAAGATTTCAAATTAAATTTAGCGAGAACGCATTTAATAGGTTTTCTATATCCACATGTCAAATATTTTTTTTTCGGATGGCTCCATTAGATTATGTGACTGCTGAGAGGGTATAAGAAGTAAAGTTTCTGATGAGATTTTCTGCCTATTGTTAACAACAAGAAAAAGTTATCTTGCGAAATTGAAAGTGACTTTTTGGTCTGCTTCTCAAAATCACTCTACACTAGATTCGAACACATTCAGAGGCAGATATGCCGGAAGGAAAACGATAAATGATATAATAAATGCCATTGAAGCGAAGGACTAAAATCTATTGCGGAATTGGTAAATCGACAACCATCGTACTCGAAATTGCTTTGAATATATCCATACCTAGAACGTTTTACTAATAACTTCGTCCATGAATTTGATTGAAAGATAGTCAGTCAGTTACACTTGTTAGGGTTCGGAAACGGTTGTGTAATGCACTGATCCTCCATGATGCTAAATTGCAATATAGATGCGAAGGCTCTTGGAGGCCTTTTGCGTCTTCAAATTTAATTGATAAATGTAAGAGTGCATTTTCTCTCATAACATTTATAGATGTTTTCACTATATTTATCAAAAGCCCAAAACAAAGGACTTTAAATTTGTCCGTTGATAGAATAAGAATTCTACATGCATTTAAGACATGTGCGTAGATTTTTCCGGTTCAGTGAGCGTAACGCAGAAGAGCCGAAGTGCGCCACCTGTTAAAATATACATAGCGATCTTCGTTTGTGTTACTTTCACATCTATACTTTTCGAATTATTCTCCAATATAACCTTAAATTTTTTTATGTCTCAGAAGAAGGAAGTCAAATTTTGTTCCACACCACCCAGGCCCCATACTTTGGAAGACTATTGAAGGTTTCGCTCAAACCCGGCAATGGACCTTTGGTACAAACGGTTTAAAATGTTAAAATGTCCATCAAAGAACTAGCAAAAGTGCCGCATAATAACCAATGAAGCTGTGCTGCCGGTGGAATCGCTTCACGAAGATGTGATCAAGCTACAATCCTAGCGAATATAGCAGCTTCTATGCCCAGTCAGGCGAAAGTTTTGAATGTCCTGTTTTAAAGTTTCCACCCGTAGCCTTCAAACGACGCTCAAATAGGCGGTAGATGTAAGCCAGTCTTCCCCTCTTTCGATGGATGATGAGCGCACTGCCAGCAATGATACGGGGTTGTCAAGAGAAGAAGGCAAAAGCCAAAACTCTAGCAGCCGCCTAAAAATGCGCAATTGGGTATTTGTAATTCTTTTAAATTTGAACTCTCCACGCTTTTTAGTGTGATTCCTTCTATTTGCATTTTATACCAACTTCATTAAAGTCGTTTATTTAGTTTGGGAAATATTCTGCTATTGTATTATAAATAACGTAACATAACATTATCGTTACCTTAATCACATTAAATTTAATAAAAAACACAATTGAATTCTATCTAAAACCTCTGTCTTCAAATTAGTTTTCTTCAACCTTTTTTTTTAAGTATGAACCAGCCTAAAATTATGTTAGGACTTTTCTTACAAATTGGTGCTTAAAAATATTAAGGGTAAAAGCAATCCATTAAAACTTTGCACGCGTTAATCTTCACTAACATATAACAGCATACAGCAGTTCATAATCGTGATGCCTTTCACATGTACAGCCATAGTTTTAAATTCGTGTGCCCGATTCATGTAAAATTAGTACAGTTATAAGCTGTAACTTAGTATACATACATAATTTATATAAATTAGTACAGTTAAGCTAGATGGCTTTAACAAGGTGAGATTCCACGCCGGAAAATTCTCAGACAGCTTTATGATTGCTCGACTCAGTATTGTTTGAGCGCGCATCAAAAATGGATGCCAGTAAAGCCATTATTTACAGTTTTTCTTTGATGTAGGCAAAAACGTAAGCCAAGCGGCTGAAAATGTGAATAGTGTTTATGGTCTCGATACTGTAACTGCCAATCATTAATTTTGATGTCAAAGATGCATCACGTAATATGGAAAATGTCGATAAAATAATGGAAGTCGTTAAGTCCTTCATGTAAGCACTGCTTTAATTGGTGGTGGTGGATACATAAAAAGCTGCATGCATGGGTGCCACATGAGTTGTTGCCGTTCGAATACATGTTTTCCAAATTAATTCAAACTTCTATTAACCTTACAACAGGCAAACAACTGTAAAAAGTCAAAAGAACAATATTTAAAGTAATATATCCTAAAATTCCCAAGTAATAAAAAGTAAACGGGTAGGTGAACACGTTTTTTTTCTCTTTTTTTCTAGGTCTTTTCAAGGACTAACCGATGACTGTTTTAGCCCGACCAGAAACTTGGGCTTGGCAGTACAATAAGAATGTGCAAAAATGTGTTAAAACCGAGGTAACGTAATTTGGACCCCCACTGTGCGGCTTTGGTTACCACCTAGAGTGCTAAACATTCGAATATGAGCTTCCCAAAGCTTTGGACACGTCTTAGTGAAAGTTGATGAAAACCAGTCAAATCGTCATGGAGTGGAGTAATACTTTCTCATTATTTTTCATCTAATCTCACTCGTACTCCGTATAATGTTAAATATTTTAATTTTGACACAGCGTGCGATAGAAAGCAAGAGCTCAACGCGACGTTTTCACAACATGGAAGGGAGAAATTAAAAAAAGGGCAACATTTGAAAAAACAACCAATTAAAATAATTCCAGAAAACGAAATGAGTGTAGAGAGAGAGCATTTTGTTGGTCAGAACCTTAATTTGGACAGTTAAAGGATTATACGTAACTGTATGTTTCGTCGATAAATATGTGGCTGTATTTATGCAATATTTTAAATCGTTGCATTAATGTGAAGATTGCAATATTGGCCTGCGTGAAGTTTCTGCAAACTTCTGTATTGATTTATCAATGTTTGAACTATCAATTGAAAGATATTTGGAAACGTTATTTTATTGTTATCTTTATGTATTATATTTATAGATTAAAGGAACGATATATTCTTTTGTGGAGGCTCGGATTAACAGTTCACGAATTGTTCAATTATTGGTCTCCAAATCATATCTCTGCATTTTCAACAGATTCAAAAGAGGGCGCCCCGTATCGGATATGTTTCTACCGTAGGTTACGTTTACGCATATTTTAAATTTAAGGCATAATGAATTCTTATAGACATACATATCATTGTGTTACTAGTATAAACGTACTAAGAAACTACAAATAAAAAAACAGATCCAAATAAAAGGAAAGAAGAAAACACCAACTGAAACATTTTGAAATTATGCATACAAAAGCATTTCTGATCCTTTGTAGACTCTGCTGAATAAAGTGCATACCAAGCAAGAATGTTGTTAAAGTGATTCTAAACGGTTGCTAAACGCTCCACTTCTGCGAGTGTTGAACTCGTTTTGCTTTTTTCCTATACTCAACTGTATTTTGAAATACGGCCACTGGTGGATTAGTAGGTAGAGCGGCGCATGGAGGCCTACAAAAGAATGCAACAATGTTGTTTTCGTTGAATGGTGGCGATTTTTTTTGACGACCCCATTGCTTGCAACATGGAATAAGACGAGTTTCTCAAGTAAAAAGCATTAAGAAACAAATAAAAGCTTTAAAGTGGTACGAGTATTGTTGAACATATAGTGGCTACCAAGCCATTGTGGCTTTCATAAGAATGGGGATGTGTATGATAAAGTAAATTGCACTAGTTTATTGGATATGTTAACAATCAGGCAAATACGAACAACAATATTAATGTTTACCTGTTTTCCCCCTTAGTGCTTTTGTACCCTTATCCACAGAATTGGATAAAGGTGGCACGAAAAGAAAAGTTGCATCTTAGTTATCTTAAGAGTAAATTCTGTTTAACATGATTGAACCAGGCGCGTCTGTCCTTCTAGTTGCCTGGGCGGTGATGGACACTATAACTTGAGTAAATCAGTAACGATATTAATGATAATTTGCCAGTGGTAATATTTTATCAAGCCGTGGTTTGGTATTGATACACCATTAATTTGGTATTCGTTACTGAATTTATATTTTCGATTGGTAAGAAAATAATTTTGGTTTTCTCCGTACAAATATTGCATTTGTTATTTCTGAAATACTCATGTTTATACCGTTACATTGCTGTCGTATCAGAACAACATTTTGTTTGGTCAGTTTATTTTTAAATCATCTTGGGAATGTAGAGGCATAAAAGGCTCAATTTTGCCATGCTTCGTTCTTTTATTTCAGATAAGACAAAAGAGGCGCAGAACTACTCACTGGCTTATTTGTGACGCGTTTTCATTGGATAATCTAACAAAATGTAAATGCGAAAATTGGTTCGACAAATTGCGTTCTCAAAATTTCACGCTTACAGATGACCACTGGGGCGGTTGGCCATAGTTTGAAACGACTTGCATTCGTCAAAAAACTCAATATTTGGGTTCCGCATGAAATAATGAAAATCAAATTAGTGAAATGTGTACACCTTTACGCTTTATTGATTAATTTCAACTAAAATGATGCCTTTTTGAAATGCAGTCACACATGATGCAAAATCAATTCTTTACTTCATGAAAGTCTGAATTCTACCAAAAAAAAGGGGTTGTGCTATTAATTTGGTGGGATTTTGAGTAATCGGTTGATTTTGAACTGATTCCAAGGAAACACTCCATAAATCATAGAAAAATCTTGAATTGGTAAGTCGCAAAGATGTGATTTCAAAGGCGTGATATTCCCACACCTTCCGTCGGATTATCAATAACTCCGGAGTCTGCAAAATATTTTGAATGGAAAATTATTCAACACTCAGATGAGAACATAAAAAACCAACAGTTCCAAAATTTTACGGGGAAAATGCAGTCATTTTCTAATTTTAGCTTAACAATTTACCTGAACGATGCCAGAAGGCTATTGCACAAATTGGCACTGTCATTGTAGATTAAAATTAATTATTTAAATACAAAACTTGAAATTTACTCTGAGCCAAAACAGACAAAATCACTGTCTAACCTACCTAATAATAGTCGTAACATTTTGTAAAGATCAGTATAACTTGTGATACTGAAAAAGTTTTACCCATCGTCACGCAAATGATCCAAAACATAAAAATATTTTCATAATCTTTCCTAATCTTTGGTTTAGAACTGTATCTAAACGATCTATCTCTGCTGGTTCTCAAACAAAATGCCTGACTCGATAATATTTACTTTTTCACATACAATTTACAATTTTGCGGAATATAAGCTACATAAGAGTGAGCAGTGTAATTGTTTTCCCTACTTCTTTTTACCATAAATGAATGTGGACAAAAATCAAAATTTTCGGGTACATCCCAGGCACATAAATCACTAACCAAACCGTTTAAATTCCAGTAAAGCGACTGTACCGGTTGTAATATTTTTTAAGTTATCTACAAAAAAAAAAAAAAAAAAACTAAAACTTTTTACCTCTACCTTAACGTCAGCAGGAAATTGTAGAATTGCAAAAGTCTCCCCCATACAAAATTGGGATTTGAGCAAGTCTCATTTTCAAATATATTTTGGTTCCTTTTGACAAATTGTAATCCCAAAAATTTGTGGAACGAAAGATAAGCCGTGCATCTGGTGTAATTTTTCTGCATCTTATTGTTATTAATGTTAATTATGTAATAATCATAAAATAATGTTTTTGTCGCATAGAACGTGCACAGGCTTTTAAATGAAAACAGGATATCACTTTGGAACTTTGCCTTCATGTGAAAATTACATAACAAACCCCTTATTTTTTTTTAACATATGAAAAATATGTATCCGAAATTCTCACCTAAAGTTTAACATATAAGTTGCAGTAAAAAGAAACGCAGCTAGGATGATCCGATAGCAATGATCGATATGAATGATGACATGTGCTCCATTTTGTCCTATAACTTATTGCCATTCTAAAGATAATTCCACTATGCCTTTTTCATAGAAACCGTCATCTCTATTAGCAAACGACTACGACAGTCGGTCTCATCTTGAGTAGAATGTTAAACAAGCAAAATCAATTGGTGCCAAGTGCGCTGTTACTGGCGACTCACTATAGTTGTTTGAGGTCTGCCATTGTACTGAAAGAACACAAATTCTCTCCCATTGGGCGATTGCTTCCTTCAGCCAGTTCAATCGTTGGCAGCACAATTCCGAATTATGAGTTTAGCCAATCCAACCAATGGGGTATGGGGAAATTTCCGATTTCCAATCCACTTAAGAGTGACCAGAACCCTTTGTAGAATTTCCCAATCCGCTGACGACTTCCAACGTTCGGGCAAGTATTCCCTGGTAATGGCAGCAGACATCCGTCTAATGGTAACTAAAGTAAGAAGACGACTAGTTGAGAAACATAAATGGCATGCCAACACCGATGGGTCTTAGGCCAGTAGGTAATATCTATTACTGAAACTTAACTCATATTAGCTTAGTGGCCATTGGCAGCCCCAATACTAGAATCAGATACAATTAACTGATAAACCACTCATCTTAAAAGAATTATCATGAAAACACCGAAGAAAATAATGATATCCACTAGGCAATGTGGCAATCAGACTGATCATGTGGTAATAGGTGGAAGGCATGTTTCTAGTGTTATGAATGTGCGTATGATCCGTGGTGTTAATTTGTACTCGGATCACAACCTGGTTGCAGCTGAGATGCGCATGATACTAAGCAGGGCAAAAAACATAAGTTATCAAGCAAGCTAGAGTTTGCTAGGCTGCATACCCCAGAAACAGCCACACCCTACTCCACCAAACACACTCAACTACTGCAACTACATTCCCCCTATTTTGATGTTCCTTACGCACAGCGGCAACATTGCCCATCCACCTAAGAAGAAGATTAGCGTAATTAGTATCAGCACCATAAACACTATTCTCATTTTCAACCGCGTTTTCACAATTATCGAAGAAAGATTATATATATTTGATGGTATATTTATAGCAAAAGCTAGATTTGTGTCGATTAGGATGGCTCTAAAATTTGAATTTAGATAAATACTTAAAATTTTCGTGAAAAAATTCGCAACTTTTAACGTAAAATATCACAATAATAGTATTCTAATTTTCTAAATAAAGAAATTAGAACAAAGGAAACATGTTTATCCTATTTTTTGCAAGGCTTCAGTTTATAATTAAATTATGAAGAAGACACATCTCAATTTAGATACATTTCATATGTAAAAAAAGTAAGTAAGATAAATTCTCGCGATGTTCACTTTAGGCGAATGAAGGGGCTCTGATGCTTACGTTTGGGATTCGATGCATTGTAGCAGCGGCGGTCCTGCTTACTTATGTAGGTATTCATTGAGATGAAGAGGGCTGCATTTGAAAACAACATTTTAATAAATGTTGAAAACTTCTATGACTGGCATTCTGGGACTTTTATTCTTGCACCGTTTAAATACCGTAGTGGTGCGGATTTAGGTTTTTGTGCAAAATGCGATGTAATGACGATTTTACAACAATTGCGCGCTTTCGACTTGAAAGGTTCGGATAGCATGTTCGTGTCAATACTCTCCGTCCTTGATAATCTTGGTCTCCTGGAATTCAGTTTTCGAATATTGGGCCGGTCTCTTCAAACTTTCTGACCCATTTTCGAATATGAAAAATGCTTGGTGGATTATTCATTGGCAGATTTAAGCATCGAAAACCTCGAATATTGCAAAATATTCCGTAGGCTACAGTCTCCGAATCAACGTCTTTGTAAAACTCTAGCACGCGCAATCCGCGGTCCGCTCCCGAAAAACTCTTCATAGTTATTCAGCTCCCAAGAACCAGGCTACAGATTGATATACCCACAGCGCTCTCGATTTCCATGCGATCACACAGTAAGCTAAACAAAAATATACTTTTTGTTGAGAGACACTGGACTGAAAGTACCCATTGAACCACTACCAATGTACCTACCATGTAAATATGTTTATATTTTTCAAATCCGCCATACAAGATTTGGATTGGTCTAGTACTATACGCAAATTTTACTTTTGACGCCAACTCTAAATAGATGTCAATGTCTAACTAGCAAAATGTACACAACAATTATTTTATCCTGGATTTTCAATTGCTGTTCGAAACATTTTATTACTTTTTGTTTAAACATCCGTAATATGAAAATGGACAACATTAAAATTGATGTACCTGTTGTTAGCGACACTACATAACTATACTAACTATAACCTTGTTTTTATGTTTATTCAGGTTGAAGATAGTTTAGCATTTTGAAAAGCTTGATTGATTGCTATCGGTTTCGAAACCAACAAAATCGATTTTTTTCTGCGTATTAAAACAGGCGTAATAAAAATAGTTTGAATCTTCCTAATGTATAAATAGATATGTATTAACGGCTTATGTTCCATCTGTTATGTTTAAAAAATATAATTCATATGTAGAAGTACAGAGTGCCTGATGAATATTTTTTTAATCGAATAAAACACTCAAATTTGCATCATATATTAAATTTTTTATTGGAATCGATAAATTGGTCTTTGCCATTTAATCTTTAAAACTAATGTCATGTAAATGTTGTCCGTCTAAATGTTGGCTCCGTCTAAAAATGTCCATTCGGAAGGTCCAATTTTTCGTCACTTTTTCCAGCATTTCGGCCTGTATTCCACGAAAAACGCGTGTTATGTTATCCTGTAAGGCTTTAATAGTGTTCGGCTTGTCCACATAGACTAATGACTTGACATAACCTCACAAGAAATAATCAAGAGGCGTTAAATTGCAAGATATTGGTGGCCAACTCACAGGGCCAAATCGAGAGATAAGCTGCTCACCAAATTCATCCCTCAATATATCCATTGTTTCACGAGCAGTGTGGCATGTTGCATCGTCCTGATGAAACCACATGTCAATCAAGTTCAACTCAGCCAATCGGGGCCAAAAAAAATCGTGTATGATAGCTTGATATCCTTCGCCGTTGACGGTAACGTTTCTCCTATGGTCGTCTTTGAAGAAAAATAGACCAGCCCATAAACCACACCAGACTGCCGTTTTTTCGGGATGCATCGGTAACTCATGTGTGGCATGTGGCTGCTCATCACTCCAGGTGCGACAGTTTTGATTGTGTACTTATCCGTTCAGCAAGAAATGAGTCTCATCGCTGAACACAATTTTTCGGTGAAACAGCGGATTTTCATTGAGCTTTTGTAAGGCCCATTCGTCATTCCATGATGAAATGGCAGAGTATATTGTACACTTTTCACTTTGACAGATGACGTTTGGACGCCATTACAAACCACTGCTGCCAACCTGAAAAACTTAAATCTTCAAAAATCACCCTATACCTTCATTCCTTCCGGTGAATGTCAACCGGACAGAGGGTAATACCGTCGGAAGATATCAGCCAATTTCGATCCAGTATGGCACAACTAATTGAAACATATGGAGGTAGGAATACGTTGCTTAAACTGACCATTTGTATGTGTGTTGCCACGAGGGACTTGGTTTGTTGTTCAATTTTTATCCGGTTTTATTGAGAATTCAAAAGCCAACTGCCAGCTGGCCAACATTTACAGAAGAATTATTGAAATTCGAAATATCGGTCAGTTTGCAGAAAGGTACCAGAAAAAGTGAGGGAATGTGCTCCATTTTGGTTCTGATTGAATTGAGCGCTACTACATAGACGAAGAAAGCATTAGTTAAATCTGCCATTTGAAGCAGAGGTACCAGAAGCGGTTTCTATATCGTCCAGATCTCCCAAGTCCCTAAAGAACTAAAAGCCCAGTATTGCTCCCCGCTTGTTTGCCAGGGCGAGGCAATTGCAGAGAATATGTTCTATGGACTGCTACTCCTCTCCATTCCTACAGCTCCTACAGAAGTCACTAGTCGCAACCTTCACTCTCACTACTTGTCTTCCAATCGGACAGTGTCCCGTCATAATGGACACAAACAATGAGACGTAGGGTCTTGATATCGACAGCACTGTGTGTGAACGCTTCAGATCTAGACGAGGCGAGGTCTGTATTGATTACAGCTTCGGACAGATGCCCACCTACCAGTTGCTGCTAAATATGCTCTGTTTCGCAGTAGGAGCTTGCAAGCAAGTGGCTAGAGGCATGTCCCTAGCCTTGCCAGCTCGTCCGCCCTGCAGTTCCCTGGTATGTCCCTGTGGCCCCGCACCCAATGTTGAAATGCTGAGCCATCTCGTTAAGAGATGGCAACTTGCCTGTCAGAGAATATGTTAATCCCCACCATGGTTCTTCCACTTCCTTAATGGCCAAAATTTCGGCTTGATAAACACTACAGTGATCAGGTAGCCTTCTTGCTATGTTTAACCCCAGGTCTCTGGAATAGACCCCGAAACCTGTCTGATCATTTAATTTTGAGCCGTCAGTGTAGAAGTCGGCACACAGTCTTATACCAGGAATTCTACATTTCCATGTATCTCTATCTGGTATAAGTATATGGTACTTCTTGTCGAACAGTGGTTCAGTCAGAGTGTAGTCAATAGTGCCTGTTATGTCAGGCACCATGTTTGACCACTGTGACCTCTTAGTCTTACTGCCGTAGTTGCTGCAGTCTGCATACTACATATGTCCAGGGGTTGTAAATGGATTTAGTGAATTACATTTATATCGGATGGGGTGGTGCGGAGCGCGCCTCTGATGCATAGGCTAGCCATCCTTTGGACCTCTTCCAGTATCCAACAGGCCTTAATCCCCATTGTTTCCCTACTGCCCTCTTGCATATAGCGCCACTATGGACTTTTTCACTCTGTCCAGAATGTTGAATTTGAAATTCAGCTTTTTGTCCGATAACACACCAAGATATTTTGCACAGTCCGCAAAAGGAATTCCAGTACCTCTCAGGGAGATAGGATCTACAGGTGGAATCTTGTATGTCCTGGTGAACAAAACCACTTCGGTTTTATTTGGATTTACTCCGGGACCGTTTTCCCCCGCCCACTTCGTTACAGTGAGAAGGGCTCTTTGAAAGACGTTCCTGAGTGGTGGTATAGTACACCATCTTGGAGTGTTCCTCTACTGACAAATCTGTTCAGGTCCGACGACCCTAATTTAGCCTAATTTTTCTGAAATTCAGTGTTTTTCTTTGTAACTCCTAATTCTTACACTGCAGCGAGCTGAATTTTTGTCCGTTGTTTTGATCTACAATTTTCAAAATCCTTGAATTTGAAAAAATCCCTCCTTCTGTTACCAACTACGTAAATGACCGATTTAAGCAAAATATTCTTGGGTTCGTATTTTTTACAGCTTACAATAAATTCAATGAAAATTGGTACATGCTGATTAGGTTGTATCCGGAAATTAAAATATACTAGATTTTCGTGCCTCTTCTGGTACCTTACATTCAAATTGGCGTTTTTCCGAAATTAGGTTTTTCCGCTCTAATTAATAGTTCGTTGGCAGCAGCAACCTAAGTTCTTGTTCATTATATTGCTCTAAAGTATCTGACAAAATGTGGGGAAAAAACTGGTACCTCCCTTACATGTGACCGATTTAACCTACATATTTCTAGTTAAATATCTTTCAAGAAGTTGTATTGAACTTAAGCTAATTTGACGCACGTCATGCGCTTGATGAACTTAATTTTGAAAATGAGAACGAGTTGCAGTACGATGGTCATTCGAGTATTTCTCATACAAAGAAACCGATTTAGCGAAATATAATTTTCCTTGCGTAAAACCTAGTGATAACTTATATTTATATCAATATCATTAAATGTAACGCTTGGTAATGTGAAAAAAAAATCGAACACAAATATGCGATCTACAAAATGAAATTTCAAAACAAATTTTCCGAAATTCATTCTTTTTTCTATTATTTGTAATTAGTAGGTTGCAGTAGCCTAGATGTTTGACTGTTGTATTAATATAGAATTCCCTGTAAGACTTGACCAAGTGACCATGCCCTTCATGTGTCTCATATTAGCGATATAAAGCATATGTTATTATACATATATATACATACTTTGTAATATTTAGTACACATTATGCTTTTGGTGATCTAAGATTTGAGAATGCCACAAACCATCTGGTACCTCTTTTATATTGCTTGGTAAAATTTGAAAAATTCGGTCGTCCTCCCTTGTAACTCCCAAACAAATTATATAGTCTTATCTCCTGTATCCATATACCTCCATAAACTATACTCCCATATTCATGTCTTTCATTTAATTGCATTTAAAACTTGGTAAATGTATTCTGCGAATGAAGACGAACTGCATTATCAAACCCCTCTAAAATGTTTTAGCTGAAGGTGTTAGAAAGTTTTAATTTTGGTCCTTCTGTTCCATGAGAACAGAGCGATTTACCACATCCTATGCACGCTTTATTATGAAAACAAAAGGACGTTTGGTGAAGGCATGTGTAACTCAATCCACCGAACTGAAACTTCTGTACTAGTTTATGGGTATTTTGGACAAAAAATAATAAGTTAGAAGATGAATTTTTGAGGGATTTTTCCTGAGAAAATGAAGTATGCATCACAATTTACGGCAATGAATAAGAGGCGATGTCACTTTTTGTTGTTGTTCCATATCATCGCACTTTTCCTTTACTTGTAAGGTCTATACAAAGAATTACATCATTCGAAGAATTTTCGTCAAAATAATCTAAATAATAATCTGAAATTTTTTCGTCATAGAATCAAATCATTTAGGATATCTGAAAATTAAGTATATTAATTTTATACTACCAAAATAGAAATTTCATATATTTATTTCAGACTTGTTAGAAGCATTTCCCCGCATAATACAAATTAATCGGTGCAATCTTGCCAAGACGAAAACATTTCAAATTTTGGCACATATGGGGATGTACTTATAACTTCATAATATTTTATCAGTATCCCCAAATCGAATAATAAACAAAGCGATTCAAATATTTCAAATGTTTCTGCAGAACGTGATCTTACTAAAGTGTTATGTAAGGAATATCGAACAACATTGTTATTCAATTATAATGCAAGTTTGTTAATTAAATTTGATTAAAATTTGTGGAAAAGTGGAAT
Organism: Philornis downsi; assembly: GCA_019455685.1. Classification (NCBI taxonomy): domain Eukaryota; kingdom Metazoa; phylum Arthropoda; class Insecta; order Diptera; family Muscidae; genus Philornis; species Philornis downsi. The sequence continues at coordinate 254,648 of JAHXMU010000717.1, read as the reverse complement.
AGAATGAAATTTTTATTTCCAGTTCATCTAGTGAAAGAAAGCTAGAATTTTATTTGTTAGAAAGGCGTAATTGGGACAGCAGAACAATAAAACTGTGATTAGTAGAAAATAGTTGCTATCGTTTGATATTCGCATTGCTACTGCACGACGACTGCAAGTACTTAAAAAACATTTTTAATAGTAAGATTATTTCCGAAGTTTTGTGTACGCATTTAAATGTTATATTAATGACTTAATTTGGCAAGGTCTAGTAAATTAGATTGAGTCCGATAAATTAAACAGGTCATTATAATTAGTTTTTAAACACTATTCAGTGAACTATTACAAATAACGTTTTTGATTTTATTTCGATCTTTGCTGATACGGTGTATATATAGAAATATATTTGCTTGGATTCCCAAATCTTTTTTCAACTTTGAGATTCTTTTGTAGACGGCAGTAAGCAGGAATATCTATCTTAATGCAAAAACGAATGCACCAAATTTTATTGAAAACATGTATAAATGCTAAAATGTGTGCAAACAGGTGCCAAACGTTTATCAAAATCATAAACAGAAAATAAATTTCTAAAGCTGGGATCCCACTATCGGCGCAATGTACCGATTTTTGTAAAATTCAATAGGCCGATAGTGGGAACGCACAACATTTGTCAAAATGGGACAATCTGTGCCGAAATCGTGCTGACTAAAAATAATGAAATACAACCCTGTTGCGCCGATAATGTGAACACTCTATACATAAAGTGGAACAATAAAATTGTTAAAAATGCGACGATTTTTATCGGCCACTTGCACCCCGATCAAAGTTAACAATTAGCGCCGATTTTTAAGAACAACACTGTTTGTAAACACAAGAAAAGCGGAAGAAGCACAAAAGAGAAAATTTAAACTGAATATTTATTTTATTTTTCAGTTCCTGCTTCTTTTTTAACATTGACGCCACAATATAGAAATGGTAGAAATCCATTCCCTCCGCTAAAATCAATGTGTAAACAAAGAATTATATTACGCTGAAGTTATTGTACTATTTTTTGCTTACCTTTTTTATTACACCGCTTTAATGCTGTAAAATAAGAAATTGATTTTCAATTTTGTAAATCAATCAGCGAAGACATGTAAACAAAAAACATATGATTCAATTTCTCAAAAAGTGCGCTGATAGTGTGACCATGTTTTGCAGATTATGCACAAATTTTTCTTCCGGCCGACATGTACCGAAAACAAATAGCACAATATGCGATGATAATGTGACTGCTCAAAAAGTAATTGCCCAAATCCTTGTCAAACGCACCGATGTAGCACAATAAAAATCGGTACATATTGTGCTATGTGCGCCGATAGTGGGATCTAAGCTTAACGCTGCCGCAAGTTACCCATATCAATTAGTCCATAGTAAGCCATTACGTTGTTATCGCTCTATATTAGATATAAACAATACGCGTGTAACTTTTAACGCCGATGAAGATTAGTGATTATTATCTTCTTTCCCCCATAGAGCGCCGCTTTTTTTACAACTTAAAGGAATTTACAACTAAAATAATTCCCAAAATGTCATATAAGCCGAATACTGAATGAAATTTAAACAATAAATAGAAATTAAATGCACGGGCATAAATGTTTACATGTAATATAAATGCATAAATAATTTCCATTTACAGTTGACTAAATTTTTGGGCGTCCGTGGCATAAAGGAAACTACAATGTGAGGAACTTCCCTCAATCCTTTTTTCCTTCGTTTATCTATGCTTCGCGCAGCTTTCTTTTTTCAGATGAATTCAAACTGTTTTAATGCTTTCGCATCTGTTTCGAATCAGTCAACTGGAAAAATTAAGTATTTTGCATTCTATCTCTTAACGACAAAGCAAATGTTGAACAATCAACACAGGAGTTGCTTCGGAGAAGATAGCGCATTCTCACATAATTTGGACCAGTTTTGTATTTTACCATTCGCTGTAAAGTAGTTAAGAAGGGAACAAATAGTACAATCAAATATATTGGGCATTTGTAACATTATTTGTCACAATATGTATTGCTCTAGGGAAAATTCTCCATATTATCCCATTCGATTTTGTTTATATTTGGTATGTGTGTTCTTCAAGGCGGTACACTTTCTTGATATATCGGATCACGAACGATAGCTCGTTATAATGTCAAATTTACTATGTTTAAGAAATCATGACTGCTGAATTAATTACAATATTTAAATAAATAACGTATCATATGAAAGACTAAGTCCTCTCATAAATTTAGTCATAATATTAATTTGTTCTTTATAAAAATGGATAACAAGAACGAAATATGTACCTCAATCTGGATTGTTTTAAAAATCGTTCCTTGAATTTTCTTCCTTTTTGGTAATAACAGTCTTGCTAACATCCGAAATTTGAAAAAGCAATAAACCGAGGTGGGGGAAATTTCTTACAGAAATCTTGAATTTTTGCATTATACCGTATTCACACCTTCACCCGAGTGCATAAAGGATATATAATTTGATACTTCGAAAAATGTAGCACGCAGAAGGAAACGTTTAAAGTGATAAGAATTTTTCGAAAATGTCTTTGAAAACTTTTTAAGTCGAATGAGCTATATCCGTCTGTCAGCAGATGAAGTTTAATTAGTCAGTACAGAAATTTCGGTCAGATGAACTGATTTACACAGTGTTTCAAAGCTAAGATAATTGTTCAATGGCAATCTTTACGTTCAACTTTCTTTATAAACATATACAATGATAGAAACAATGAAATTGTTTAGTTTTTATTTTATCAAAAAAAAAAAACAAAAAAAGCTGTCGTTTGGATAGCCTTTTTCAATAATTGTTGATTTTACCTTAATTAGCCAGCTACTTAATAAACCTTCTTCAGCTACTATTTAAGATTTGACCTGCTAAAAACAAAGCAATTCAAGAACAAAGGACAAAAGTAAAAAAAAATATAAAATATAATCTTCCATATCTCATTACATTAAGCAACAAATTAAGAATGTCTAGAGCTCCTCGAGACCAATCCATATGTGGTGCATAACTATTGTGCTTTAGAGTCCGAAGCCAGTTTCTACATCTACCAATCACGTCATATTTACGAAAAAGCGCAGTATTGGATTCTTTTGTATGCTCGTAGATGATGCGTCGCCAATATTGATATAAAATTCTAAACAAAGTGGGCATGAGAAAACCAAAAATCTTATTCGACTTTCGAAAAAATCAAAAATGATGCAATTGAGTTATTTAAGTGGAGTGGTTTAAATAATAAAAATTACGTATTTAATGTTTTCCTAAATCCTAACTTAGAAGAGTAAATGGAAAAGGTAGCCCCTGTTATCTCTCATAGATAATAGGGGATTTGATAAAAGTAAAGTGCTGTATTTTAAACAAACATAATATTTCGTATCGGATAATACAACTGGAGATCTTGGCACACCTGACCCTAACAATCAGTGTAATTTTCCGTTTCTCTCACAGTGAATCGTAAATATTCGTTCAACTTAAATATTTATACTGCTTGGCACTTTTTTCCTGTTTGCCTCCTAAAGGCACTAATTTTTAAATACCCCTTCTTCATAATTTTATCTTTATCTGTTTGTGGGAGACAGTGGTATCATTTTTATACGCATTTTTCTCCTATTGATCGGCCAAAATTACAGATATTACGATATTCCATTCCTTATCACATATTTTCCCTGCAATCGGTTTCAGAATTCTAACCGAAGCCGTTGGGTCTGCGCGAAAGTATAATTCTTTGTCATCCTTTTTCAATATAAATTTCGGTAAGGCTTCCTTTATGTTATAAATCTGTCTTTGCTGACAGACAATAATAGTCTGTCTGTTTTCTTTTAACATTTTTGGTAAATAGCTTAAGTTTTTGGTATCTGATAGTTTTTTATAATTTTGTTAAATTGAAAACAGTTTTATTTTTGGGCTTTGGGTAAAATCTAGGCAGGTGTTGAAACGCTAAACTTGCATATACCAGGTGTGTTAAAAACATAAGGTGGATTCTCATTTTTCTCCGCCCCACAGTCATAATACACTTGTGCCAGCGTTTTTTCCCAATCCTCGAAGCAGTTCTGATATGCACTTTTTGTTATGTCCTTCAGCTCTCTAAGCGATTCGGTTTTTATCTCCTCAATCGTCGCAAAATGCCGTCTTTTTATGGGTCTCTTCATTCTTGGGAACAGAAAAAAGTCGCATGGGGCCAAATATGGTGAATACGGTAGCTACGCATGATAACGATGTTGTTTTTAGCCAAATAATCTCTCACAAGCAAAGATGAATGAGCAGGTGCATTATCATGACGCAAAAGACATGAATTTTTTTCCACAATTCCGGGCGTTTTTTCGAACTGATTCACCCAAACGGCGCATAACTTCAAGCTAATACTCCTTATTCATCCTACGACCTTGTGGTAAGAACTCCAGATGCTCTACGTCATGGTAATCGAAGAAAACAATGAGCAAAACTTTGACTTTTAATCGAACTTGGCGTGCTTTTTTAGTCTTGGCTCTTCTCCGTAACAATTTTCTTCACTTTCTCAACATTTTCATCGGTTGTTGATGTGCTGTGCGTCCAGAGCGAACGTCGTCGTTCACTTATACCACCACTTATAAATATTTTTTGACTCATAATAGTCTCACCGTATACCACTGACAACATTTCAAGTGTTTTTGAGCACTTAATTCCATTTTTTACACAAAATTTGATGCAACTTCTTTGATCCATTTTTTTCGATAGGAGAAAATCGCTGAACACACAGAACGTTTGTCGTACAAACAAACTAAACATGCTATGTGGATAAAACCGTCAACATATCTTCGAGACGAGTGTACCAACATAAAAAAAAAATAATAATCGAAACTCGAATGTACGAAACCCGCGAAATTTGAAAGTTCACCTAATGTTTTGAACACACCCTGTATCTTCGGGAAAAGCCTTTTAGCTTAATGCAAAAGTGCTTAATGTTTCAGAATAGGCGTGGTATATCGCAAGGTTCTTTCAAGAAGTACAATGAAAAGCAAAATTTTAACTTTCTGAAGTCATTCTAGAAATTATAGAGAGACCACTGTTTTTCGCTAAAATGACCAACTTGTATGGGTAGTATCTTAAGTGGTGTGGCAATGCAGTCCATTTTCACTCGCAGAACTAAATTTATTAAATACTGAAGCTTGGCAAAAATATGAATCTATGTGGGTAGCCACAGAGAGCTCGTGATTATTCATCTAAAGGGGAAAAATTACATATCAATGAATAGGCCAATTTGTGTGAGCGACACCAGAATGGGTGCGACTTTCATTTTCAGAATTGTTTTCACCAAACCTGTGATGCTAATGCGTCTAGTAATACTTCATGTAGTACTTCTTGAAAGATATGAAGGTACGAATATATGGATACCAGAATGAATGTGGTAAATCGTCAAACGACATATCATTTGACACGGCCAAAGCTGTAACACACGAAAAGAACTGTTTAAAAATCGAAGTATCTTTTTACCAAATGTGTTTTAGGACTTTTTATTATAAGCCAGTTGAGCGATGGTTTTCTGTCCAATTCTTCCCCTGTAACTCCTTATTTGTAAACTGCGGTAACCTAAATTTGTAACTGTCTCATTAAATCAAAGTTTGAGGAAATTGACCAAATAACCACACCAGTTTTCTGGTACCTCCCATACTTTTATATGTTCCTAAGAATATATGAATTAAAATGGTAATAATTTGTCGGGGATCAATAAAAAGATGGGTGGTTACTTTATAGATTTCTTCTCTGCTTTTATCAAACATTATAAATCAACACAATAGATAAGAATATATACCGCTGCAGCCTATTGATTAAAAATTAGAAAGGAAACACTGAATTTTCTGGTGCTTTAAACGCTTCCTTCTCAATGTTTTTTTTTTTTTTTTTTTTTTTTTTTTTTTATATATATATATATATTCATTCTTTCGGGCGAAAACTCCCAAACTAGTTAATATACAAAACAAAACCAATGAGTTTGACTAAATTGAAGCAGTTTATTAAAACAATAATTGAGGCTATCTCGACTTCAACCCTTCACGCATATGCGTGAATGAGCATGGAGGTCATTTAGGGTCTATCATTTACAAAACCAATTAGTTACATAAAATAAAATTGAATTTTCTATACAATGAAAAAAAATTAATGAAATATGTTGTTTAAAAAAAGTTATTTGAACTTCTTATTGTAGTGCAATTGGTGTACCACCTTGTAGTTTGTGGCAAAATCATTACTATTTAAAAAAGGTCTGTATATAAATCTAATCAATAACATTACGCATTAATGTCAGTCATTCAGACCAAATTTTTGTTTCCTATAAAGAATGCTGAAATTTATGTCAGCGGACAGTTTCCGGTCCTATGGTGCGCACCCCTCCAAAATAAATTTCGTTGGGGGCTATTCATACGAAACATTTTTTTAGTAAATGTGCTAGTAATCAAAAGTTTGATTTGCCAAAAGATACTGTGGAGATAAACACGGAATGAGCAAGCGAACATTCCATTTGAACTGAATACCACAATCTTCTCAAACCTTCCAGAAATATAATTTAAACAATTCCTTCTGGAAGAGCAACAAATGCGGAAAATATACAATGCTGACAAAAAGATATGAATTTTATTATACGAAAATCCAACTGACAGAATAACAACATCATTTGGCCATCAAAAGTATATGAAACAAAAGGTCGACACTGTCAGTGCGACGTCTTTAGCCTCCAATGTCATGGAGCAATCGATCAATCTCTGCTAGCTACGACATGACCAGAGTCTATTCATATATTCATTCATTCCAGGCATGAATGAAAAATGACGCCATTGACATGGTGAACCCAGTTGCGCTCGCCAGTGATTGGGTCTGTTTAATAAAACATGTTCTCATTTGTAGTTGTTATGTAGTTCGTGTTGTTTTTATTGTTACTCGTGTTTTAGCTACGGCCCGGGATGAATAATGAATGAGGCGCATAATCGTTGCCCGTGTAATATTCAAAATGTATTTACCTAAATTAAATAAATTTATAAATATTTCAGGTCTGCTGACACCGCATCAATCTCCGTGAATTAGCATTTCAACGGTTTTTGCGAAATTACTCCGGCAACACAAAAAAGGCGGGCACTGGAACAAACAAACAAACAAACCGATGTTCAACCGACTGCTGAAAGTGTGCGGTCAGCCCAATATTGAATCAGTGATGCCAATGTTGATCGTTTTTTGCCAAACGAAGTGATAAAAATATTTTAAACTTACCAGAACTAATATTGCCCGTCTGTCTCTCTGCTGCTATATATGAGGCAAAACTTCAAAATATATCGCATTTTCCATTATTCGATTTCAAAAGTAAAGTCAAATAAAACACAAATAAAGCTATGATTTCGATAAAACTTTTATTTCATTATAATGTTTGGATTTGGCCATTATGTAAGAAATAGAATGTCATTTAAATGGCCTGCTCTGCATTATTTGCAGCAGTGGGTCCTCCAGTGTCATTTTCGGAAAAATACGGCCCAATGACGCCTCCGGATTCCAGGCGCCTGTTTCGGGATGCAATGGCTCTTCCACAATCACTTCTGGGTTCTCCGAACCCCAAATGCGATAATTTTGCAAGCGAGAAATGCGAGAAATTAAAAAACTTTGCCTTATACTTTGCGATAGGTTATGGGCCCAGTCATATCTTGCAAAATTTAAAGGATGAATACAATAGAAACTATCGACCAATTGGAAAAACAGAAGGAATCAGCAAATTATTTATCATGGAGCTTTGCGACGAAAATCCAATTGGAGCTGGATGGTTTGGGGTCTTGTATTGAGCTCGCGGATAATAAGGGCGTTGATGCTACGGAAGATAACACGACACGATGTAAGATAATATTCGTTGGATAGAAGCATTCACGTTCACGTCAAGGATTCAATATTCGCAGGGGAAGTTTGGTCAAAATTAAGGAATTTATCTCAAAATTCTGACCTGGATCGCAGAATTGGTTTGCTTCATAAGCTACGTTCCGTGCAACTTGAAGAATGTGAATCCGTTGAGCATTACGTTAGCGAAGCGGTGTCCACAAGTCAGAAGTTAGGAGAAATCGGTTTCAAAGTCGACGATGAATGGTTGGGTAGCTTGCTTCTTAAGGGCTTGTAGCCAAGCCGATTATAATGAGCATCAGAAGCCGTTATCTGCTGATAATATAAAGATGAAGCTATTACAGGATGTAACGCTGGACGCATCACCACCAAATACTGCACTGGTGTGGAAAAACCGCGGCAGCAAATTTACATCAAGAAAAAGTCATGGCAATAAAGGAAACAAGTTTAATTTACGTCGTTTCAACTGTGATGGATTAGGTTATTTCGCTCCCATTTACTCCTGGACAGAACGGGCTTGCAGAACGAAATCTACTGGGGAAAGCAAGAGCAATGTTGAGATGCAAATTTACCGAAAGTTTTTTGGCCAGAAGCTGTTAATTGTGTCAGCTATCTCATAAAGTGTTCATCCCACAGAAATCTTGAAAAAAATTCAGGAAGAGATGTGGTCGAAAAAAGATCAAATGTGAGTAATTTTAAAATATTTGGATGCACTGCAATGGTCCATATTGAAAAAAAAGACGGAAGTTGGACCATAAATCTGAAAAATGTATATTTGTTGAATGTTTATCAACGTCGAAAGGATATAGGGTTTATAGCTTGGCCAAAAAACAAGTTTTTGTCAGTCGAGAAGTAATTTTCTATGAAAATGAATTCCATTATAGACAAGATCCGCCCGAGAAAGTCGAAGCAGTTCTTCCAACGTATACTGTAGTTGTGGGTTCACGCAAGCAGGAAGAATCTCCGGAAGGTGGTGTATTGTAGACAGACCTGTAGGAGTCAACATCATAAACACAAAATGAGTACTTAAAATCAAGAAAGAGCAGGGTAACAAGGCAAAATACAGGGCTTATGTGGTTGCGAAGGATTGTTCACAGCGAAAAGGAGTTGAATTTGGGGAGACATATACTCCAGTGATAAGGTATACTCGTACGTCAATTAGATACGTAACAGCTTTGGCAGCAAAATATGGTCTGGAGGTATGGTAAATGGACGCAATGACAGCATTTCGCCAGGGTGAATTGTCAGAGGACATATATTTTGAGCAACCTGAATGTATTCAAATAGGTAAACCAGATCAAGTTATGAAACTTGGAAAAGCTGTTTATGGTCTCAAGCAGTTCAGTCATGTGTGGATTATGAAATTGGACAGTGCTTTACGCAAGTTTGGTCTTCAAAGATCACGAGTTGACAGTTGCATTTATATTCATCGTGTTGGTCACAAAATGACGTATTTAACAATTTATGTCGATGATACATTAATTTTCACCTATGATAACGAATACCTCAAAGACATTAAAATGAAGTTGATGCAAGAATTTAAGATGAAGGATCTGGGACAAACTCAATAGTGTTTAGGAATTCGTATCACTCGAGATAAAAATTTAATTGAAAGAATATATAAATGAATTGTTAACAAAGTTTAACAAGTTTAACAACTCCCCTTGATCTGAACGTAAAATTAACAATAGATATGTCGCCGAAAACAAATGAGGAAATAACTAAGTTGAAAAAGATTCCATATCAACAAGCGATTGAAAGTCTTATGTACGCAGCCCAAGTAACTCGTCCAGATATTTGCTTTGCTGTCAGTAAGCTCAGCAAATTTAACAGCAATTCAGGAAAAGCACATTGGTCAGCAGTTAAGAGAGTTTTAGGTATCTCAAGGGTACCAAAGCAGCGAAATTATGGTATGGTTTGCAAGATGGTGAACAAATTTCGGCATATTTTGATTCTGACTGGGCAAATGATGCAGATAAAAGACGTTCTGTCACAGGGTTTGTCTGCTTGTTTCAAGGTGGAGGAATATAATGGGCTACAAAACATCAATCAACAATAGTTCAGCCACAGTGCAGGAAGTGATTTGGTTACGTAGTTTAGAAGTAGAAGTAAGTCCAGTAGTAACAGAACTCGAAGCGACTACAATTTACTGTGATAACCAGTGCGCTATTCATCTTGCCTCAACAAACAAATTCACGGCAAGGTCAAAACATATTGATGTCCTCCACCACTTTATAAGAGAAAACAATGAGATGCAGTTGGTTAACTTTATGGGCATTAGGACCGATGGAATGGTTCCTGACAGTCTAACGAAGTCAGTCGTTGCAGAAAAACATAAATTTTGCTTCAAGTTAATAGGCTCAAATGTAAAATAAGTTTTGGTATTATTTGGAATTGTAGCAAGCAAAATATGTTATGAAATGTATGTCGCACAAGAAATAAAATTTTTCATTATATCGTTTTCCAATTTCTATTAAAAAACATTGCGTTTTACTTTGCGATAAAATTGTTCTTTTGCAAGCGAATTCGTACACGTGATCCACAAATTTTAATAAATACAATATTATGGGATTTAAGATAATTTGTAAGAGGGGTAGCTGAAGGGATGACTCTAACTGCCCAATTGCTGCTTACTACAGTTATATTGCTATATAAAATTTAATGATTGCAAAATTTTAAGAAATCGGCCACAGGGGTGATCGCCTTGTACAGTTACAGTTATTGAAATTGTTAAAATTTTATTAGGTGCCCAACTAAGTCCCCGCTGTTCGCAAATAGATGGCGACAGATGTAAGTGCTAGTCGATTCTGTCATAACCTAACCGTCATGAGCTAAGTTTAGGCATAAACATACCGTCTCGAGACAATAGTGATTTTCCTTCGACGTCATAATCTTTTGGTTGTGTGAATATATACGATTTTGCGCCAAATATTCGTCATATGCGTTCAGTATGGATTTCCTTCTTTCAATCGAAGAAAACGGCAGCCAAAGCTCATCGAGAGCTTCAAAACGTTTACGAAGATGTTGTTTTGAGTGAAACAACGAGCCGAGATTGGTTTCGTCGCTTTAAAGACAGTGATTTTGATGTTGACGACCGTTTGCGTAAAGGAAGACGAAAAACCTTCGTCGACACTGAATTGACGGCATTGCTTGATGGAGATCCGTGCTTCAGTATTAGGAGTTACCCGCGAAGCCTCTTTCGAGCTATTGCATGCGTTGGGAATGATTCGAAAGTAAGGAACTTGGGTTTCTTATGAGTCGAGCGTCGTTTTTTCGCCTGTGAACAACTGCTTCAGTTACAAAAAAATAGGGGTTTCTTCATCGTATTGTAACGGGTGATGGAAAATAGATTCATTACAGCAATCTAAGAAAAGAAAGTCATGAGGGGCGCCCGGTCATGCTTCTACGTCGTCGCCTAGGCCAAATATTCATGCTGAGAAGGTTATGCTCTGTATTTGGTGGGTGGGTTGTTGTTATTTATTACGAGCTGTTGAAACCATTACTGGGGATCGGTATCGCTCTGTGCGAGAAATGCCCACAATACGCGGAGGGGTACGAAAAAGTGATTCTTCAACATGACAACGCTCGGCCTTACGTGATCAAGCCCGTTAAAACCTACCTGGAAATGTTGAAATTGGAAGTCTTACACCATCCGCCATATTCTCTAGTTATTGCGCCGTCCGATTATCTCTTGTTCCGTTTCATGGCACACGATTTGGTTGACCAGCAGTTCCATTCTTATGACGACATCAAGGAATGTCTAGATTCGTGGATGGCCTCAAAAGATGAACAGTTTTGCCGTAACGGAATTCGAGCCTTGCCAGAAAGATGAGAGGAAATAGTAGCTAGCGATGGGTAATACTTTCAATGAATAATTTGTAAACATGTTTTCATAATAAAGTTGCATTACTACAAAAAGAAATAGCGTGACCTTAGTAGCGAACCTAATCCCAGGTACATACCGTACTACTGATAATAATAAAGAAAACTGCACTTCACAAATTATAGATTACAGCAGACAAAATTTAACTTTCAATAAATCGATCAATATCTTAGGAGGTACTTAAAACAGCGTGGAAATGACTTCCATTTTCATTCCCAGAACTTAGTTCGTTAAACGTAAAACGTTTGTCCAACAGCTTGAGACATATGAATTTAACTATGAATGAGTTAACTCGATCAGTTGGGAGGTATCAGAAGGGACGCAGATAATCAACCGATCTTTTCATTATGAAGAAAGCCAATGGACAAAAATTAAAACGAAATGTACAGCCACAGCCACAGATAGGCTGTTGTTTTATAAATTTAATCTTTCTACTGTAGTATATAAGTCGTAGGCCGCAGTAGTCTAGACTTTCGTCTATTATGCTGGGTTGTAATTCTCTGCAAAACTTGGGAAAAAGTTGGCCATGTATCCCGGCGTGATATCTCTGGTACCTTCCATATAAAATGGCCGATTTAACCAATACATGTTTAGCGTAGGCTCAGGGAGTGTAATCCCAACCTTCCTACTCACAACTGGAAGGTGGTTCGATTGGATGAAGCCGGTGGGACTCGCAGGCATGGGGTATTTATTCTAAATGAAGAGTTCCTCCCGTATCTTGTCGAATCCAGTGGATCCAGTCACATCCAACTGAAGGTCTTTAATAGCGATAGGGATGCCAACCGACATATATCGCTTCGAATAACACTGATGCGATCTCTGAATAGGAGAGGAACTTGTCGCAAGTGTCAGATGTGTGCCAGGAAGGGACTAGCGTCTCGTCCTTTTCTGATGCACACGGATGCGTGGAGGGGCTGTCCACCACAAATGCCAACTAGGAAATTTGTGAAGACGAGCTGTTCGCAGACTCGGAAGTGGATATGGATGCGACGGTGCTAGAGAAATCTGATGGCACTTCGGTTTCTTCAGATTAACCTCTACCACTCTAAAGCTGCATCCGCAATACTGATTCTGATGTCCTTATTCAGGAACCTTGGGTGAATGGCGGTAAGAACTCCTGGTTTTAAGTTAATCTCAAGTACAGGTGAAGGTGTGTACAGATCCTGTATACTTGCGGGGAGTAATCTTAATATTTTTCTTCTTCCTCCTTTAAGTAGTGAGGATATGACAGTGGCTAGCCTTAAGCACAACGATTTCCAAATTTGACCGGTTTCGGTCCAAATGACCATGGCATGGAGATTCTGTCAGGTGCTCTGAAAACGCTGGTGGAAGCGGCGAAAACAGCTGGAAAAACCCTGATTGTGGGCAGGACGTCAATGTGCATCACCATATCTGGGGAAGTGCTGATATCAACGACAGGGATGAGTCACTTATTGAGTATATTGTAAGTACTGACCTAACAATTTGTAAAAGGAGTGATGAACCTACATTCATCACCGGAAATAGACAAGAGGTGGGAAAGTGTTACTCTTGTTTCTGAGGGACTAGCTGAAGTTTTGGACGATCGTAGCTTTTCAGATCACCGTTATATCAGCATCTGCCAGAGGGGACTGACAGGAAGTCCTGGAGTGATTTCTACAGCAAGGTTGGAAACACTTCCGAAACCGCAAGGCTAAGAAAAATACTGGCCTCCACACTGTGCACGGTGGATTACCTCAGGAAGCCGCAGGGTGATTGGACAACATCCAGGGAGGAATCACTGGAGCTACTCCAGGATATTCATTTTCCTGGTAATTCCCGATATTCCAGGATATTCATTTTCCTGATTCCATGGCTTGAGGAGCTTTATGTCGGCTCTATTGGCCTAATATACATCTCTGCCATGTGGAGGGAGATCAAGGTGGCCTTATTCCCAAAGCCGGGAAAACCTTCCATAAGAGACCAAGAGATTGTAGACCTATCAACCTGTCATCGTTTCTCATCAAGACACTGGAGAGACTCATTGACAGTCATCTTAGCATAGACTGGAAGCCGTTGTCGGATAGGAAACATGCTTACTGCGCGACTTGGTCGAATTCATCAAAGGCTCAATCGATTGTCTAGATATAGAAGGGGCGTTCAATAACGTTTTTCCTGATACGACGGTTGCAGCACTATCAAACCTGGGAGTAGACGTCAGTATTAGGAGTCTAGTGTACGACCTTCTTACGAAGAGGCGTATCAGGACTACATTAGGGTCGTCGGACCTGTACAGATATGTCAGTAAGGGAACACCCTAAGGGCGTGTTCTACCCCTCTATTATGGAACCTCGCTCTGAACAGTATTCTGTCCTTTTTAGAGGAAGATGGGGTCAGAGTTGTCGCACACGTAGACGATGTGGCAATAGCAGTTATCGGCAAGTTTTTGGGAATACTCAGAGACATCCTTCGAAGAACCGTTCTCATTGTAACGAAGTGGGCGGGAGAAAACGGTCTCAGAGTAAATCCAAATAAGACCGAAGTGATTCTGTTCACCAGGAGGTACGGGATTCCACCTGTGGATCCCATCTCCCTGAGAGGTACTGAAATTCCTTTCGCGGACTGTGCAAAATATCTTGGTGTGTTATTGGAGAAGAAGCTGAATTTCAAACTCAACATTCTGGACAGAGCGAAGAAGGCCACAGTGGCGCTATATACATGGAAGAAGGCAATAAGCAAATAATGGGGAATAAGGCCTCGCATTGTTCACTGGTTGTAGTTGTATGGTGTTATCATCTGGTGGAAGGATCTTGAGAAGTCCACGTACTGTAGGATACTGGACAAGGTCAAGAGGACGGCTAGTTTGTGCACCACCCCATCCGATGCACTAAATATAATTTTGCATTTACTACCCCTGGACATAATTAGTATGCAGGTCACAGTTGTCAAACAGTGGTTATGGTCACAGTGTGATCCTCAACATGGTGCCTGACATAACAGGCACTATTGACTACACTCTATCTAAACTTATACTTATACCAGATAGAGATACATGGAAATGTAGAACTCCTGGTATAAGACTGTATGCCGATTTCTGCGCTGACGGCTCAAAATTAAATGATCAGGCAGGTTTCGGGGTCTACTCCAGAGACCTGGGGCTAAACATAGCAAGAAGGCTACCTGATCACTGTAGCGTTTATCAGGCCGAAATTTTTGCCACAAATGGCTGAGATATAACGTTCTTGCCATGGTGGGGATTAATATATTATCTGACAGCCGAGATGCCATTAAATCCCTGGATTCTGTCTTACTGAACTCAACTTCAGCCCTGAAATGCCACAGATCTCTTAACGAGATGGCTCAGCATTTCAACATTCACCTTGTGTGGGTGCCGGGCCACCGGTACATACCAGATCCCGGTTTCGCAAGCTCCTACTACGAAATAGAGCATATTTAGTATCAAATGGTAGGTGGACATCTATCACTGAACACCTTCTCTGCAATTGCTCCGTCCTGGCGAACAGGCGAGAGCAACACTGGACTCTTATTTCTTTAGGGACCTAGGAGATCTGGGCGATATAGATATTGTCCGACTTAAGAACTTCTTGAGGCGCTCAGGATGGTTCGAAGGAAGTATTACAATGGACTATACAGTCTAAGCGCGTCGGTCTATTCAGACTGCCATACTGACATAACCTAAGCTAAGCTCCAAGATAAAAAATAATGTTCATTGCCACACCACTTTTAGAGCCGCCAGCACATATGAATAGATTTATCGAAATTTAATTTTTCACTATAATCTCTAATCCGTAAGTGTTCTCCTCTTACTGCTAGCAGAATTTGGGAAAACAGCAACCGGATTACTCTCTTTTAGCTCCCATACAAATTACACATCCTTCTAGAATATATAAGGGAGAACTTCTAAAAGATATATTGGTGCTTCTTTTTAGTAGAGAACACAGCGATTTATCAAATTTCTTCTGGCACATCTCACATTTTGTACCAACATAAACTGACGTCGGGTGAGGGTATGTGTAGATCAGCTCACCTGACTGAAATTTGTGTATTTTGTGTGGTTGTAGTTCAAACACATACTTCAAACCTATATATATATTACATTACCTTATATTACATTACATTATTATAATATTCAACGGAAATATTCCTTAGAGAAATCAATACAATAACACGGTGAACAATGTTCAATATTAATGAGGATAAAATATACGTTCTTTCAAAGACTAACAGAATCACATTTGTATTCCGTTTAATATACTACATCTGTTTAAAAATTAAATAGTAAATTGTATAAAAACTTATAACGAATAATTTATTTTTGTTATGTTATTTTTTTTTCTTATTTCTTTTTCAATTTAATCCACGTTGGAGAGCAGTATTTAGATAATGAAAATGTGATTGATAGAAATGGAAAGTTGTAGAAAAAAGTGGATTATAATAAGTTTATTGTTAGACGCTTGTCATAAGTTTTTAACTTATTTTTCTTGAAAAAGCAAAATTATTATTAGTCTAAATCACTAACTAAAAGAAAAGTATTTAAATACGACAGTCACTGGTGTTATAAAGAATATTCTAAAAATTACTGCTCTAACTGCACTACAAATTATTGTTCACAAATATATCGTGCACACATTGCAAACAAAAGTTTGTGGTTCTGAGTCGATCTGCATATATATATTTAGTATGACATAACTCTGAGAACGTAAATGTTTGTCTTGGTACAGTCAGGTGCGTCCACCCAACATCCTTTGGTGATGGTGTAAAGGTGTGAGGGCTGACAGGATGGATGGAGCGACTTACCGCTAGAATGTGTAAAAAACACTCCGGCGTTTAATCGCAAAATTAAGTGTGTTAAATGTCTGATGGATGCTAAATAAAAGACTTGAATCTAGGAACATATGGATAAAATTATGTAATTTGTATGAGAGTTACCAGGGAGGATATAGTTCTTCTATCGATTTTTTTTACATTTTACGGTGTATTGTTATGCAATACAACTGCCAAAAATGTAAGTAATTGGAGTTTATAAATTAGGGATTACAGCGAAAAAAATTAAATTTCCATAAATAAGTGAATTTACAAAGGAGGTACCAAGGGAGTGTGGCAATGCTCGCAGTTTTCATTTTCAAATCTTACTTCACTACGCGAATAACGTGCGTAAAATTAAACTGAATTCTTTACATCTGCTGGAAAGGTATAGAGCTACAAACATAGGGGGGCGGTTACTTGGTCAATTTTTATCAGCGCTTACAAAGAATTGTAAGTCGATATATTGAACCAATTGGAAATTTTGTCCATTTTCATTGTGAGATCTTACTTTGGCAAACGCTCAGTGTGTACTAAATTTAACTTAGTGCAACCAGAGATATGAATGATATATGGGCTAAACTTGTCATAAGTATGGGATGTATGCATGGTTAATCGGTCGATTTTTCAAATCATGCCAAGCATTATAAACAAAATCAAGGAACAAAGATTTAAGTTGCCCTAATCTATAAATGTAGAGTTGCAAGGGAAAAACTGCAAATTCGGTCAGTTTATATGAGGGTTATGAGAAGGCGTAACTATATATATTCCGTTTACAACCCTACTAATCCATACAATCCTAATCCAATGAAACTTTATGCAAGCTTACTTAAGATATTCGTGACGACCAGACAGTCGGACATCATTCAATTGATTAAAAAAAGTCATGAAACACGTTTGGTCAAAACATACTTGATAACTTATATGCTTCCTTTTGGGCGTTACATACACCAAAATAGTAATTTTATTGCAAACCTACTCAATGAAAACAAAAGTTCTTCAAAACGAAAATCGATTTGAATTACAAAGGCAGGCACAAATATTAATTCGTTTGATTTCCAAATGAATTGAGTGGTTCGTTTTATGGGCATAGGCTGTAAACTGTGGTAGTTGACAAAAACTTTCGATTTCCATCCCAGTGTCAATTTGAATCGGCTGATTAACCAAGCTCCTTCTAGTACATCCCACACATATGACGCATTTAGCCCATATATTTTTGAATTCATATCTCTTACATGGTTGCCCGAAATTCAATGAAATTTGATACATATTGACGGTTTGCCAAAATAAGATTTCAGTAAGTAAACGGAGTGCATTATCCGAAGCTGAATATTTTCGCCGTAATTCGCAACTTTCATTTGCTTCGCAATGTTTGGCAACATTTGAGAAAAGAGAACCGGACAAGCACGTCCATTCTGACACCTATCATACTTATGGCCAATTGCATGTTTGCCATTGCCATTTCTAAACTTTCGATCTATTATATCGAAACGTTACCAAATTCACGCTGCCATAGCAACCAAATGACTATGACAGCGCACCCGTATTTTGGCAAGCATCAGCCTGTTATATTGTTTGCAAGCCTAAGGAAACATATTGGAACAACTGAAAAAACTTATCGAAAAGGAATATAAACGCAGCAGTGTTATTTCTTTGCATTTGGCTGAGAAAGTGGAACCAGCCATTATTAATGAGCTACAGCATTTAGATGTGAGCAAAGTGTTTGCGTACCGGACCAATAAACGTTGCAATGACGCCGGTAGCAGCGGCAAAAAAAAAAAAACCCATACAAAAACGGTTATATCGCCAAAAGAGCTTTGAAAGTTGCAGTTCAATTGGCGAAAAATCCGATGTGTCTATCCGTAGCAAGGGCAGCATTTTAAAAATTGAATTATGATAGAAGGCCTGCAAAATACAAGGTGTGTTCAAAAAATAAGATGCATTTGATGAATTTTGATTATTACTTTTTTTATGAGATTCACTCGTTATCACTTACAGGAGCATGTTAAGGTGATTGAGCTATGTAATTTCATTGAAGAGTTTATTTAGTCATTTGCCGATTTTCAAGATCTAAAGCCACACAATTCAGATCCAATTAGGGCGGATCGAAAAGGCTTAGTCTTTCACAAAACAGTGTATGTAATAAGACGGGCAAAAGACTGGTCCAGCGGTAGTTCGATTGTTACTTTCAAACTCGGGACATACTATGGTATGAAAAGTTTATTTCATTGCCGATGATTGAATCACCTCAATCTCAATGCAACTGGTAATTGAAAAAAGTAATTCCTCCATTTTTATACATTCACACGAAGAACGAATGTATAAGTCATTTGGCACTGCAAAAATCTAAAATCCAGAAGGTAGTGTCTAAGGTACCAAGTATCTTTTGGTCAAACGCGTTCCATGACTTGAAGTTGATTGAGAGAAGTTCAACAGTCTCTAGTACTTCCCATAAATATTGACCGGTTTTCTTAAACTTAATTTTTCCCCTGTAACTCCAAATTCGTAGACTGTAGCAAAAGAAGCTTTTGTCCTTCGTTCTGATACATAATTCATGACAAAATCTAAAAAATTGGTCAGATAACCATGCCGTATAAACGTCTCCTGTAAAAAAGGCCAATTTAGACTCTATGTTCTTAGCTTCATATATTTCAAGCAGTTGCACTGAGTTGTGTCAAATTTGGCACATACCCATGCGTTTGAGTTCTAAAAATTAATGAGTCCATTCTGATGCCTTCCATACAAATTCACCAATTTATCGAAATGTAACTCTCCTTAGTAAACTCTAATCCCAAGAGTATTAAATTATAATGTTTTGTAAAATGCGAAAAAATCGACCGAATAACCAAATTATACAGATAGATTTCCTAATTTATCTCATACAATTCTAGGTTCATACCATAATTCATACCATCCATACAAATTAACCGCTTTAACAAAAGTCAGGTTTTTCCTTATATTTTCAAGCGGAAATTATAAGCTACAATTACGTTTAGCAAATATTAATTTTGCTTTTATTGTACAATAGTGTATCAATTTATCAAGCTTCTTCTAGCACTCCGCACTTTTGGTTGTAGGACATTTTACGTAACAGCGATAAAAAGATTTCCACAACTGTCCTTATGGGGAATGAGTTCCTTAACGTTGACATTTTAACTTTTGGGATACATCTTTGTTTAGAAAGACGGTCTTTCCCTGCTGACTTTTAGCAATTGATTGCATTCCTTCTGCTTAAGTATTATGTGGCATTTTTCAACATAGATGAAGTTATGTCAGCATGACTTTCAATTTTGACATGTTATAATACTGTATAATAAAGGGTGTCGCATATATATATATTGAATGCGTTCTTATACGGGAACAGATGTAACATATGTAAAATTCTTTGCAAAGACCGCTTAGACATCTCTAACTGCTGAGAAAGTCGCCTGGTGGATGTTTCGGGGTTTTCCTCAATACTTGCTTGCACTCGAGCAATGAACATTTCATTTCGAACCGCATGAGGTCTTCCAGCACGCGGAAGATCACAGACAGCCCCTTGTTGCCCAAAACGCTGAAGCAATCGGTAAATTGTTGACGCGCTAGGAGCATTTCGAACATGAAAGAAATTTTGATATGATCTGAATAATCGAATGCTGACTTCCAAAGTAAAATTGAACAACTTTGGTTCTTTGTGCTGTACTGAGTCTTTCCATCACAAATTTCCCAAGTATCATTTAGTTAATTCTGTAAAGAGACGAAAAAAAAAATTAAACAAAAAATTTATTCACTGAGCAAATCTTAACGTTGCTAATGCGCCACCCTGCATAATGTTCCGAAATATTATAATGAAAAAGTAGAAAAAACGATCTGTTCTTCGAAGCAGAAAAGGAAAGAGCGCGATTCCATATTTCGTGCCAATTTTTTTATATAGTTTCGAATTTACAGTTAACATTACTCTGTAAATATATCATCGCTTCATAACGATGGCAAAGCTGAAGCTTAATATCTTTAAAAATAGCACGCCCGAAGACGGATAATCATGCAAATTGCTATTATCTTTAAAAGCAATATAAAAAATGAGAATATTATATATTTTAGATCGCAGCACCTAAAGGAACGTAAAATTTAGTATACTTAAAAATGGTATGTCTCATAGACAGGATAACCAGTAAACGTACAGTGCCTTAACGTGAAATTGTCAACCCCTCCCTGAGCTCAACAAAATTGGCATACTGAGAGCTAAAATAGGAAATAAACTTTAAATGAAATTACTTATTACTTTTGATATATCGTACTCGTATATTTGTTATTAGCTGTGTAACTAAGTTCTCTGTTGTTTTTTTATAAAATTGCAACTTTATTATGAAACCATGTTTACAAATTATACATTGAAAGTATTCCTGTCGCTAGCTATTAATTTTTCTCATCTTTCTAGTAAAGCTCGAATTCCGTTACGGTAAAACTGTTCATGTTTTGAGGTCATCCACGAATACAGCCATTCCTCGATGTCGTCATATGACTGGAACTGCTGATCAGCCAGACCGTGTGCTATCGAACGAAACAAGTAATAATCGGACGGCGCAATATCTGGGGAATATGGGGGATGGGGTAAACTTCCCATTTCAGCGTTCCCAAGTAGGTTTCAACGGGCTTTGCCACGTAAGACTGAGCGTTGCCATGCTGAATAATCACTTTTTCGCGCCTCTCCGCATATTGTGGGCGTTTATCTCGCAGAGCTCGGCTCAATCGAAGTAATTGCAGTCGGTACCGATCTCTAGTGATGGTTTCACTTGGTTTCAATAGATAGTAATAAATAACACTAACCTGGTCCCACCAAATACAGAGCATGACATTCGCAGCGTGAATATTCGAGGCGACGACGTAGAAGCATGACCGGCCAGCCCTCATAACTTTCTTTTCTTTGGATTGCTGTGATTTTATTTTTCACCACCCGTTACAAGACGATGAAGAAAATCCTTCCTTTTTTGTCACTGAAGCAGGCGAAAAAACGACGCTCAACGTCCCTTGGATTCCACTCATGAGGAACCCAAGTTCCTTGCTTTCAAATCATTCCCAACGCATGCAATTGCTTGGAAATGGCTTGGCGGGTAACTCCTAATACCGAAGCAAGCTGTGCAAGCAATGCTGTCAATTCAGTATATGCGAAGGATTTTAGCCTTCCTTCACGCAAACAGTCAACGTCAACATCAAAATCACCGCCTTTAAAACGACGGAACCAACTTCGACGCGTTGTTTCAGCATCTCCGTAAACGTTTTGAAGCTCTCGATGAGCTTTAGCCACCGTTTTTTTGAACAAATTTGGAGCGAAGTTTTATTTATTAGTCCAAATCTATTTTACTGCCTTCAGAATATTCGCTTTCGATGCAGTATTCTTGCGCCTTGAAGTTTGGCAAATGGTCAATCTCCGGTATGGTCTTGAGAGCGCACTTAAATTTAGATAGAATCTTTTCAATCAACTCGAAAATAAAGTCTCCGGAGCAGTTTTCTGAGTTTAGGAAATGGCTAGAAATCATACGGTGCTAAATCATGCGAACACGATGGTTGTGGAGCAATATTAGTCGAATCGTTGGCATAAAACGTACGAAAAGTCATTGCAGAATGAGATGGTGCATTGACAGTTCTGCCCGACGAAAGGAATCCATAAAGCACAATACCACAATAACCGAAGAAAACTGCCAGTATAACCTTCACTTTTGGTTGATTAAGCGCGATCTCTCCGGCCTTGTTTCATCTGTGGCACGATACTCACTCGATTGGTCGACCAGCTCATATTCTTAACTTCGAGTGTCATTTCCGGTAATAATGCTTTAAGGCAATGGTCTCTTTCGATAAAATTGAGTGTTTTGATACAGATCGAGTTTTGGCGTGTTTGAAACTCTATGTATCTTTTAAAATAGAGATAACTGATCCAACATCATTAGCAATGTCCCCCTTTCTTAATCAAAAAGTTTTGAGTGCGGAATATCAGATTTGTTGGGCGTTACTTTTATCGATGGGGGTTGACAGTTGTCTGGCTTGGTTGTCGTCTTCAACTCGTTCCTTCCCTTCTTCACGCTGCTTGCAAACATTACTTTCCGATAAAGTTTCGCCACAAAAAACCTTCTATAACATATCGACTTCCGTCGTATCACAATTTTTCGCTTTAATAAATAAATTGTGCGACTATCTGCAAAAGTAAAAAAAAAATGAAAAAATTTACACAATTATTTTTAAATAACAACTAAAGAATAATTGTTTTATTTAGTTTTTATTTGGGCGGAATTTGTAGAATACGAATAACTAAACATTAGAACGAAATTTTTTCCAACCAGAAGGGAGAATTTGCAGTCAATGTTTACTTGCTGCAGAATCAAACCAGCACACAAATTTCAGTGAGTTGAACTAACTAACCGGAAGTGACATGATATATCGCAAGGTTCTTAGAAAACAATCGGCTGGATAAATGACGTAAAATTATAAACTTCTTAATTCCTATGCATACAAAATATAGATGGATCACAGATTTTTGCTGAATTAAACAATTTGTATGTATAGGGGCGTGACAATGCAGTCCATTTCAATTCGCAGAACTGTATTTATACATACACACACACAGAATTTCAGGCAATTAAATGAAAAATGTGATTGCAGAAATAAATGGTTAAATCAAGTAATTTGTGTGAAAGTTGTCTGAGAATTCGATCAATTTGTTTTAGATTTACTAGAAAATTGCAGACTTCATATTAGGGATTACAGAGGGAAAAATAAATTTCGGCAATTCTGTCGATTTGTAGGGCGACTACCAGAAAGGGTGGGAGGATGGCTTCCATTTTCGTTCTCAGAACTTAGGTTACCAAACGGAACCGTCGTATTTCCCGTTGAGTGTGTCGAGTGCGTGTAAGCTAATTGAATGTAAGAAGCTTTCCCTTATCTTAAGCATAATATGCAAGGGAATTATTTTTTTTTATAATTGAATGCAATGAACAGAAATCTAAGCTATTACAGAACTCTAACTAGGAGTTACAGAGGAAAGTTCTATTTTCGAAAACCGAATAATATGTATGAGAGGCACCAGCAACGATATGGCGATACGGCCCATTTTCTTTCTCCGACTTTAATCTAACAAACGCTTAATGTGTACTAAAGCTGATTTAGTGCAGCTGTGTTTAAAATGCAAATCTACCAATTTGTAAGTCAATTTCTATGGGAGGTACTAAAAGGGATTTTCACAGCTTTTGTCAAATACAACAAGTACAAACAAAGTCAATGGACACATATTTGTATTTTGCCGTAATATACAACTTAGGAGTTGCAAAGAAAACATTTTAGTTTTGGGTAATCGTTCAATTTGAATGGGAGGTATTAGAGGGGTCGACCGATATAGCCCGTTTACATTTCTCGGCTATAATCTGACAATATATTAGGCTGTGCGGAGTTTTAAGAAGTTTCGTAAAGACTTTGGCAGTTATCACGTCCATTAGCTAATCAGCAGTCAGGCAGGCGTCGCTCGAAAGGTGTTATTTTTTGCTGTATCAATTGATATATACTTTTATTCCTTCAGATGCAGGTATACAATTTTTCAAATTGTGGTGAAGCAGGAAAACAATTCCGAAGAAAAAATTAAATATTATTAATCTTTCTGATATTTTCGGATAGATTTTAAAAGGAGTAGAAACGGTTTAATATTTTGGACACGAAAATGTTGTTCTTATACGTTAAAATCAAGCCGAAAACGTTTTTAAAGTTTCGGTCAAAAATATTAAAACTCTGTAATTTCGTTGGCTTTTGTAACAATTTAAAGTAGGGAGTGATCAGCCAGCCAATGCCGCTAACAGAAATCCGGATTAATCAATTAATTTATTAATGATGTAGTGTAATCGTAATTTCGATTATTCAAAACTTGTGACTACTGACTAGTTTGTACGAGTGTGTAATGTTGTAAGCCACTCAAAACATTTCCGTGTACCTCTTTTGTCTCTCAAGAACTATGTTTCCTGCATATTTCCTTCTTATTATTCTCTTGAACAAACTATTTACATTTTGAATATGTTATACTTGATTAAAAAAATTCAAACTAATAGGTTATACTACTTCTGAGTAATCATAATTTCTGATTATTTTATTACCTGATTAATCACAGAGATGCACAGAGAAGTATCATACAATAGAGTGTTATGGCGTGACTACATTCCGTGCACTATAAACGCATTCATAGGGGAAGTGCGAGAAAGCATGGTTTGATTTTGTTTAAGTGCAGTCATGTAGAGACTATAATTTAGTTAATTTGGGTGAAATCACTAATCGATCAGAATCAAGTCATATTAGGGTGTAATAAAATTAGGTGTTACCAAATTTCGTAGAGCAAAGAACATTTTCTCTGGCAGGTCCAAGAACGCATAATTTAATTCCATTTAAATTTTGCACTCAAGTGAGGGTTATAAATATGTTCAAAATTAGGTAGTCAACTAGAGAGTTATAGCGTGTCCAAATTTCGAGGCCCCTAAATACGTTTATATGATAGGTACAACCTGTGGCCCGGTTCTCCCCAAAGATCAGACTTAAGTAAAACCTACAAAGGTATTAATTCCAGCACATTTTGGTCAGTATTCTATCATTTAACAAAGTCTTATGGTGTAATTAAATTTCTAACCCCATTACTCTATTTGTATAAAATATACCAGACGGCTTGTCCGACTGGGTCTAAATTTTGATTTAAACTGTAAGAATAGACGTAGCAATAAATTCTCTCTCTGGTGGTGGCTATAGCCTCCACAGACGTATTAAATTCAATCAATTCACATAATTTGAGAACCCTGCAGGGTGCTAAAAAGTTCTGGGGAGCTGAACCCTCTCAGCACTCCCATTGCTACGCCTATAACAGTGAGCCAGAAGCAGCAAATACCAAGTTTCGTATATCTGTAACCATTCCTTCTAATTTCTTCCAATCGTTGCAGCAGCAGCCGCAAGTATAAATACGATAATAACACAACTGCTGCACAGCTTTGAGATGGATGTGTGTTATTGTAAAAGAAATCGCTAGTTTGCCACATTCAAGCCAAATATTAAAAGCGTCAAATTGATATTCCTGTACTTGGTAAACATTTCAGGTACATGTGCACACATACGAATACATACGCAAAATGTCTGCACATAGTGTACATGCATCACATAATAAACGGGATCATACCTTACAACAACAATAGCGGCAGCTTCAATATCCACACAGCAACATCAAAAACAGATTCAGACCCACCAACAGGCAAAAACGCCCACAAACCACCAGAAGCAAAAAATACCATCGTCTGTCCATGACGTTATTTAAATTCGCTTAAAAATGCATGAAAACTAAAGTAGAGATATATCTGAAATTATCCGTTATCTCATTCTCAACCGCACCCCCTTCTCGCCATCTTCATAGCCATGACCATTATCATCGCAATGAAGGAACGAAGGACAGCAACACTAGCAACCGGAATACTTAGAATCGTATTTGCAACCGAAAAAGTGGTAATAAATGATAATTTGCCTTGTTGGTGGTGGGGAAAGCAGGAACAGAGGGACGGAAGAACAAATGGAAACTCAACATCACTTTCGTCCATACTTGTTTGTATTTGGCGTTATAAATATTTAAAATATATACGGCGTAATTAGGTCCGTGTGTCCGTGTAGTTATGCGAGTTTGGAATTGTAATTACGGACAAAACTATGTGGAACAGATATACAAACTACGGCCATTGAAATACACCCAGCCGTCGGTTTGCGTCGTTGCTTTTAGAAGTATTCCGTTACACCGAGGACGCTATAATTTTGGTAGTGGTTAATACACTCTGCCATGCATTGTTGTCGTCAATGCCAAAGATGATGCACTGCCTCATAGTAAGACGAGTGGTTCAAACAACTTCTTCCCCTACATCGTATTACGACTTAATTCGACTTTCCAATAAAATATTAACTGAAGCAGTACACACATTTCAGTCAGTGAGGAGTGCCAGAAGGGGTGTGATACATAGTTATGCTCTCATCAACAAAAAAAGGGTGATTTTTTAAGATTTAAGTTTTTCGGGTTGGCAGCACTGGTTGATAATCGCGTCCAAACTGTTTTATCGAAAAGTTGTGTTCAGCTATGAGGCTCATTTCTTGCTGAACAGATACGGACACCAGCAAAACTGTCGCATCTGGAGTGATGAACAGCCACATGCCATTCATGAATTACCGATGCATTCAGTAAAAACGACAGTTTGGTGTGGTTTATGGGCTGGTGGCATCATCGGCCCATTTTTCTTCAAAGACGACCGTGGAGGAAACGTTACCATCAACGGCGAACGATATCGAGCCATGATACGCAATTTTTTTTTTGCCCCAATTGGCTGAGTTGAACTTGGTTGACATGTGGTTTCGTCAGGACGGTGCAACATGCCACACTGCTCGTGAAACAATGGACTTGTTTAGGGATGAATTTAGTAAGCACCTTATCTCTCGATTTTGCCCTGTGAGTTGGTCCCCAAGATCTTGCGATTTAACGCCTCTTGATTATTTCTTGTAGGGTTATGTCAAGTCGTTAGTCTATGTGGACAAGCCGAACGCTATTGAAGCCTTACAGGATAACACAACACGCGTTATTCGTGGAATACAGGCCGAAGTGCTCGAAAAAAATATCCCAATGGATATTTTAAGACGGAGCCGCGGACAACATTTACATGAAATTATCTTTAAAAATTAAATGGCAAAGACCAATTTATCGATTCCAATAAAAAATTGTAATATATGATGCAAATTTGAGTGTTTTATTCGATTTAAAAAACTACGATCAAAAAATCACCTTTTACTTAAAAACGAAACGAATTCCTTGCATCCCATGAATGGGATACGACAATGGGCATGTCAGTGCAGTGCATTTGTATTCCTTCACCTGGAGTTCCATATATATTGTACGGAAGGTGCTACAAGTGGCGAGCAACATAGCCCGATAAAGGTCACCAACCACAGTCTGGCAAAACATTAGGCTGTTATGTTAAGTTTTATGGAGTTCCATAATGATTTATGGCGGTTATCGCGTCTACCAGTCAGCCAGACAGACGGAAATTGCTTAATATAATATCAAAATCAATCCAAGCTTATAAAAATCTATACAGTAAAAAATATGTCGTAAGAAAGAGTCCGTTGGGAAGTAAATAAGGAGCTAATATAATATATATTTTCTCTCAAATGAATGTGTTGTCTCCAAAGAATGATTCAAAATTGCAAAATTGGACTTTTCGCATTCGAAAAAAGGATATTCCGAAAATGTGATTACTCGAATATATCGAAAAGCGTTTTCAGTCTAAGAGTAAAGAATCATGTTCAATAACGTTGTTTTTTATCACATCGCAAAAGAAGATTGTAGCCCCGATGCTGTTATTGCAATCTTGAGATATAGTAATTTGTGAACTTGATTATTGCTCGTACTTAAACCGTACTTAAACTTATCTGATTACTTCACCAAATATGACTCTCATGTTTGCTCCATATTCTCGTTTCAATTGTTAGTGATAACGACCAAAAATGAGAAAACCAAATATTGGAAATCACACATTTTGTTTTTATAACTATGAGTCACATCGTTCAATTTATTTAATTCTTTTTTCATTGTTATCTGATTTCCTTTTTGTTGCTTTAGTTAATGTCTTATTTTTATTAAGTAAATTATCCCAGCGAACAAATACATAGTTATTAATTATTTTTAGTGATTATTAATTATTATTATTATGCTTTGAAACCAATAGAATTCAGAATTTCCATAGAAATTAGGATTATTCCGTTCTGTAATAAGATACGATTGTCCAAATGGGTTGCTAGCTAACCAACAATGTAAGTGGTTTCCTAGCAAAAGTTGTTCACGGGGAATTAAGAATGTTTTAAGTCCTTTTTTTTTTGAGGATTTTTATTCACACTAACGATTCGCCACTAAAGTTATAGGATAGGAAGGTAGAGAGGCGAGATCCTCCAATTGTCATCTGGGGAAACTGAATATTTTTCAACTAAATTCCTATTGTCAATAAATTTTATTACTAAATTTTGTACATCATAATTTCCGTTTTACATTGGTACAAAAAAATCGAGTGTTCTAAATTACTATTGAAATGTAAGAACAGACTACTGCTGGAAAGGACGCGAACCCTCCACTGACTCCCAAGATAGCATTACAAAGACAAAGCTATAGTCAGTAGATGATGCTACACATATAATACTCTCCATATGGTACTTATAGGTCTTTTTCTAAACACGCGTCAATGTCGCTTATGCATTTTTAACAAGTAAATATGCTGTTAAAAAGCTATGCAAATCTAAAATTTTTGAAAACCAATTTGGGAAATTGTTTCTCTATAATAATACCGATAATGGCAATTCGTCAATATCTATATTTTGAAGTTATGATTACCTGAAACATTTTGGCCTAAAATCATCAAATTTATTACACTGAATGGGGTCATAATCAATTTTCGATTATTTTCCTAAATTTTAAATTTTTGGTTGTTGTTGTTTGTTCAGTACAAGAACAGTTTACACATTTTTCGAAAACCGGTCGGACGAAGCTAAATATCTGGCTAAATTGGTTATTCGAAAATTAACTACTTTGAAACTAGTTCTAGTGGAAAAACTGGTTTGTCTATTTCCGATTTGGTTTGTTTGCATAAATGCTAACATTTTATAATTTTTAAGTTTTATTTTCTTGGTCGATTTTTATTTCTGACTTTTAAAATAATATATTGTTGACTTTTAAAAACAAAAATCATTGGTAAATATTGCTTTTAACTTTTGCGGTTTCAGGACATTCAAGATCAATATCTATTACCAATTCTTTATTACCGCTAATAGAATTTCATTCAAAAAATTGCGACTTCGATAATGTTGACAGCTGGCTGAGCGGATAGCTATTACCGGTATTTGCCAAAATTCCGTCTTTAGCTCTCTTAATTTTTTTGAGTTTTTGCTAATATCATCACTAGCAATAGTATCTTAAAGCTACTTCTTCAAAAAAAAAAAAAAAAAACTAAGAAATAATTTTTATAATAATCTTTATAATAAAAATCAAAGACATTCCATTGAAAACCCAAAATTTTCACATGTTGCAAGCAAACGTAGCGCATTTCTTTTCCAATGATTTTTTAGTTAAAATTTCTGCCGTAGAATACAGTTAAAAAAATCGTAGTATTATTATTATCCTAAATAGAAAACGAATTTTTTGTTTATTTCGATTTTTTATAACAATAAAAAAAAAATATTGCAAAAATTCGACAAGATCAGGGCTGGCTGAGTTTTACAATTCTTGTCGATTCAGCGCGTTATTGTCTCGTTGAGGTTTAATACTGGCTTGATTGGTGGAAACAATTCATTGTAGTTTGGAATTGAATGTCCTAACTTTTATGTCAAAGTTAATTTAGAAGTACTTTATGGCAAAACGCATTCATATTCGTTAAAAAAGTTATCGGTAAATGATTTATTTAGTGCTATTTTCACTTTTCACGCTTCCAATTTATATATCACAAAGATGACGTCACAAAGTCACCCAAAGCCAGAAGAGCTGTGGTAAATTACTAAGCTCTTCTCAAAAATACTCTGAAGTGAAACACAATAAAAGAAGCAAAATGATAACAAACAAAGAGAAACAAATTTACTAAATAACTATTGCGTGCCAAACTATTTTGGTGTACTTGAATGAAATGTATGAATCCAGGATTATAAAAGGTAATTTTGTTATTGCCTCAGTTTGCGAAATGGGAGTTTTATCCTAGATATTGGATTGCGTAAATCAAGCAATTTCTATGGGAAGTACCAATGACCTCCATTTTCACTCTCAGAATTGAGTTCAACAAATACATGCGAGCGCCAAATCTAACTGAATTCGCTTCAACTGTTCGAAAGGTATGAAGATATGAATATATAGATTAAATCGGATAATTATATAGGAGAGCACAGAGCAGGTCTTGTTAATTGTTCTATTTTTTTACAAGTTTTTCAGAAAATTATAAAGTCACAGGTCTGTTTGTAATATATGGGAAGGACCGAAAGGCTGGAGTTAATAGATCGATGTTTTAAATCTTTCCAGAAATTATGAAACAATATAACGGACAAAAATGTGGGTTGCTACATGTTATGGATGGGGTGTTACAGGGAATAAATTGTATTTCAAAAAATCGATCAGTTTTGTTGGAGCTACGGAAATGATCGAAATTCGATAAAGATGTTCAAACTGATGTGTTGAATTAAACAGTAGTTTTATTCCGGTAGACGGTGATAGAATGTGAATTGTTTCATGAAGAAACAAGCTAAATTCACCTTGATTTTAAAGCCAAAAACGTGTTTTATAATCAATTCCCCATGTCAAATGGAGACTGGATTAAACCGTCAACTCTCACAGCTATTTGCTCAATCTTTTGCGGATATAATCTGGTTCAGTCGACAATTTAGTATTATCTCATCATCACACCGCTCATTTTTCGTAGGACTTATTTCTTCTATGCCAATAGCGTATGTAAAAATTCGAATAAAAATCGCATACAAATCTCTCTTTAATAGTATATAAGATGAAGTCGTTTAAGTCTTTGTGTAGTGCTACGCCACCTTTTCTAAATATAACGTAACATAGAACATAACAATTTCTTGATTCTGGTCATGACAATCGGTCCTTTAGTTTAGACACTCATTCGGAACATTGCACTCTATATATAGACTAGCAAATGGCCGCGAATTGAATTTTTGCCAATTTATTTGCACGGTCAAAGGCGTCTCTTTGGCAGTTTCTACGATTCGGACTTGTCGAGATGGCATGCGGGGGCACCAGGCGCTGGGCCGCAAGGGGTTGAAACTGGAAGTAGATTTTCTACAGAATTAGATTATTTACGAAGTCTGACCAGAGGCTTTGTCTGGTATCGGGGGTGATAGGGATACACACGGGCAGGTCCTAGGGTTGTGCCCTGTCATCGGTATCTTTTTGATCTCCCGGAGGGTTTGGACAGGCATGGGGTTTTCCCTATGTCTATATTTCATGGTTGCCGTTCACCGTCGCCGAACAGAAGGGGTTTGGAGTTTTCCCCACCTCTCACCGGTGAGGGCACTGCATCCTTGCAATGTACTATCGACCATTCCATCTACCTGGGGTCTCCGTGCCTGCAGGTATGTAAAAATGTCCATTTTGTACTCTTTTGCCACAGAGCGACCAATCCCGTGAAGTATGGTGTATAAATCACGACTCGGTAGTAGCTTTGCTATGTGCTTTGCTACGCAGCTCCAACCGGTGAGTTTGGCCGGTAGCGTGGGGATCAGGAGGCCCCGGGACTGGGTTCCTGCCTAATCATTTGGTGTTAGACCCCTAGTGGGAGTATCACGCGGGTTGTGGTTGATACCAAAATCGCTGGTAGAGACTTTGTGCTCGAATGTGAAGTTGCATTGCAGCCGGGTGCTACAGACTCATAGAGTAGCAGAGGTGATAAGATAGGTCTCACCTCAGCCAATAGGGATTATGTTCCATACTAGCATAATCAATTTGGTATCTCCTGGCTGCGAAGAAAGGGTTGACAATATGCGGTAGTACCAAAATTGTGAGCCCCTTTTCCTAGATAGCCCAAGTTTTACTTGGCTATCCCAGGGGGGCGTTGGAAATCGCATTGTAATATTTCCAGTGTGTCGCACACCGTGGACTTCGACGGTTTAATGAAGGAAGTACTATTTTTTGTCTCACATTCGGTTGAGCATCTAATAATTAAAATTTCGGACAATATAGCTTACTTTATTACCACTACGTCCCTTTAGTTTGCATCTCATTTATTTGTACTCCTCATCGTCTAAGGGTTTTCCCTGAAAATGCTATTATCGCGTAATCCTTTTGAATTTGAAAGTATAGATTTTCATTATGTTACTTGATAGAATGAATACTTCTAATTTGACGACTTAATTTTCTGCCATTTGGCTTTAGGCGTTGGTGCCATTTATTCCAAAATATCTCCTACTTCTGCGCGACTACGACCTAAGTGAAATGCACTGGTATATTTAGCCTCAGTCATTCTTTACTTAACTCCCCGTTTTATTTCCAAAAATTCATCTTCATCGCGAGCTTATCTCGACAGAAAAATTAACGCTCCTAATTTCACTTTGTTCCAGTCTAGTGTACCGATTTTTTGGTTATGGTTGGTCCTCTTAAAGTAAGATTTCTAAAAATTTCGTTTTATTGCGCATCAATCTCGGTATAGCAATGTTTATATTAATTTTGACTATTCGAGCAATTCGTTCTTGAATGCTTTATCCACCGGAAGGCACGGTTTTATAAATCCTTTCTCTAGCCTACGCTAGTATGTTAATTCACAGACTTCCCTCTCTCGTTCTCGGCGATAGTGTGAATTCGGAAGACATTTCAGTCACTCGATTAATATAGAAGAGCAACATGGACACCAAAGTTCACAATGCTACATCTAGCTATTTGATCTTGGCGATTGTATCATAATCCGGTGGTGGACCATGGATGCCAATTGTCGTGTTGGTACCTGATATGTCTTTTTGCCTTTTTTCGCGTTTCTATTCTGGAAGTGGATTATGACCGTTGGATTATGATCATTGCTGTACGCGTTTAAACTGGGCGATGGGATCTGTTTTTACACGTTAAAGTAAGAATTCTGCAAATCCTCTTCTTACACCGTGTTTGCTCTGAACGGCGATTACGGACACCAATTTTCATAATTCTAGCTCTAAACAAAAATTTCGAAATTCATTTTTTATCGCACGTTTGCTCTTGGTGGCAACACTGACACCAATTTTCATGATTTTAATGGCGCCAGATTTGCCTATTTGCACTCTATTTTTTACATTAAAAATACGAATTTTGAATAATTCTTTCTTACCGCGTTTTTATTCTAGAAGTGGGTTATGGACATAGCTTGAACTGGGCATTCGTACATTATCTGTGCCGCGTGTTTGCTCTAGAAAGGGAATACGGACCGCGATTTTATTCTTAAAAGCGTATTCTAGCTATGGTCGTCTGAGAAGGGCGATGGTATCAGATCTATACTGATTTACCCTGTTCTTAGACTTAGGAGTAAGAATTTTGAAAAATACCTTATCATCGCGCACCTACTTCATAAGAGGTCCAATGTACGAGTATCAGTATATAACAAATTACGTGATTCTAGCTTTAGTCGTTTGTATTAGTGAACAGTCTGTCAATTAGGCAGTAAAGCAAGAATTTTATATATATATATTGATGCACAACGATTCAATATTCCAATAAATATTGAGTTTTGAGTGCTAAGCATATATGGGTTAAATTCAAAAAAATATTAAAATCAATGGAGCCACTCCATGTATCTGGAAAACATCATGATTAGGTATTATATATTTTACACATTTAAAGAAATTTGAATATTTAATGATTTTCCCCATAGTTTTGTCTATCAACAAATCCTCAAAAACTGGTAAAAATTGGTTGAGAATAGAAATTGGTAGTATCGATCAATATCTGCAGTTTGATATACATCACCTCGATGTAATTTTAACAACTTGATAAATATCTCACAAAGTTCAAAGCAAAATCCCGTTTTCGGAAAATGTAATTTTCTGAACACCCTAATAAGTAGAAAACCTACCAAATGAAAGATATGAATCTAGATATAAGTTAAAATTAGTTAGTTAGTAAAAGTGAGCTAAGTTAGAATTTTGAACGGGAGTAGAAGGCTTAGTTAACCGGTAGATTTTTTTAAATTTTTATCGAGTGTTATTATATAAAAATGCAAGTAGTTGCAATCTAAGAATTAGAGATTACAAAGAAAGAATTAAATTCCGACATAGCTCAAACGCATGATGTGTCTCAAATTTGGCTGAATTCAATACAGCTGGCAGAGAGATATCAAGCTAAGAAAATATGTGTTCAATCGGTCATTTGTAAAGGAGTTACCAGAGGCGACGTATTCACTTAATCGATATTTCTCAAATACAATGTACGAAAACTTAAGTTGCTGCATCCTACTAGTTATAAATTAGAGAGGAAAGATAGAATTTTAGGTATCAGAAAATACGTATTAAAGCACTCTGTTTTCATTCTGAGACCTTTTAAACTTTCATTGAATTTAGTGCATATGAATAAAAGTTATGCATATAAGAATAACTTGAAACAATTCGCTCATTTCTTGACAAACGTCAGTCTGTTATGCTGTTTACAAGCATATCGTTTTGCAGTTAAAATAAGTTAAGTTAAGTTAAGTTAAGTTAATTGAATTCAAAAGCAACGACATTTACGTGTGAACAAAATGTTGTTTGTTTTGAACCATTAACATCACAATGATTCTGGTAGCATTTAAAAATGTCGTGTGGTGAACATCTAAAAATAAGGACATCACCAGGAATGGCTCGAAAGGTAAAGGCGAGGAATTAACATAATCTACGACAAAGCGCAGTTCAATCGACAAAAAATGTCAGCGTGTCTGCTCATAACATGGAGCATATTTTAAAAAATGAACTACGATTGAAGCCGTACAAAAGTGATATTAAAATCTGATAATTTGGTGCTATCAGATGAAAATATTCTGAAGTGTAAAATATAAACAAAAAAAATTGAAGCCCTCCCAGATAAACTCGGTGATATTAGGTGGCTGTATTGAACAATAAAATATTTTTCTTAAAATTTTAAATATTCTTAGTTTTTAAATAAAAAGGTCAAAATTGACAGAATTACAGCATTTTTAACTAGCAACACTTCAAGCGTCAACCTCTATGTAACTCAATAGTAAAGGAAGAGAAGATTTCGAATACGCTAGATATTCCAATAAATATCCAAATAACGAAACGGTGTAGTGTTCATATCGAAAGTACATTGCATTCTTGATATTTATAGAATATAGAAATGTGTTACCGTCTCGAAGTCGCTAACGATACCTTAAGCCGAAAATATATCGTATTTCGAGGATTTTATGATACCGAAAATTGGTTAGAAATCATTTTGCTGGTGTTTGGTTTTGAATTGCTTAAGTGCATTTAAGAAAGATATCAATAATGCTATGACATGCAACTTTTGCGGAAAGAAAAAACATTTTTGTGGTTTCAAATACATGTTTATACTTTCACATGAAATACTGAAGATGCGGATCAAATTTAACACCGAGAAGGGATTGTTTAAAATACTGAACGACTTTGTTCAAATGTATTTAACAATTTCTTAAATCGATAGACACGATAATTGCCTTAAAATTTATGAAATTTCTTTAAACTTTGCACGGCGCAATATTTTTCAGATTGCAGCAGGGGATTGTAAATACACAAAATTAGTCCACGCTTCTGGTACTTCCAATACAAATTGACCTATTTTCCAAAATTCAAATTTTTACCCGCAAATTCCTAATTTCATTGACTGCAGTAACCTCTATTTGTATCCATTATATTGCTTCACAATATTTAGTAAAAAGCAAAAAATAGATCGGTAAGCCACGCCCCTCTTGTTACCTTGCATACAAATAAATGACTTAACTCACATGAAAATAAACCACATTACCACGCCCCTTCTGTTAGTTCCTGTACATATTGACCGATTTTTCGAAAATCAATTTTTTTCCCTGGAGCTCCGAATTTGTAAACTGCAGCAACTAAAAATGTAGTTCATTGCATTGATTTTTAATACGAGTACGTGGTAAAACTTGAGAAAAATCGACTAATAAATGGCACCACTACGACTGATTTAACAAACATCTTCTTAGCTTTATATCTTTCGAGCAGTTGCATAGCCAAATCCGGCGCACTTTATACGCTTGCCTGTGCTTGGGTACCTCCAATACAAATTGACCAATTTATTACCATTTTA
Organism: Philornis downsi; assembly: GCA_019455685.1. NCBI lineage: Eukaryota > Metazoa > Arthropoda > Insecta > Diptera > Muscidae > Philornis > Philornis downsi. The sequence continues at coordinate 218,331 of JAHXMU010000717.1, read as the reverse complement.
TTATCCCCTTTAAACACTACTTCGTACTATGCTGTAACTTAAGTTTTTGTCAGTTGAATCAAATAGCAATATTTTGTAAAATTTGAAAAAATCGACCTGGTTACCATGTCCCTGTGGTAGCTTCCATACAAATTGCCTAGATTAATATTTTTCGTTTAACTGTGTTGAAGTAATATAAGTTATGTTTAACAAACGTTTCGATAGAGATCCCGCGATAAGGAGATAAGGCGATTTGGAACAAATTAATAGTTCGCTTATAATTTCTAAGCGGAAACAATAAGTAATAAGTAAGTTATAATAATTAAGTTCAGTAAGTTATAAGTTTGCCTCTTTCATTGTGCATTAATTCACAACATTTGTTGGTAAGAGCCCAGATATTTTCACGCCATTTTGCACAGTTCTACACAAAATTAAAACAGCTCATTAAATTGAAATTTCTTTACTGGCGATTCCGAATTTGTCGTATATGCAAGATTGGATCAAAAACGCAGACAATTTAAAGTTTTTTTTTTCTTTGGACATACATGGATATAAACTTACGCTGATATTCCCACAGTCAACGTCGCAAGTACTTTAGCAATTGCCGAATTATCAACATTCGCTTAAATTTTTCAGTAATTGGCTCAAAAAACACAGTTGTATTTTCTGATTTGTTTCCCGAAATAATAATTTTTGCCAACCGTAAACAAAACTATTGGACACACATATCCAGTTCAGGATTAGACAAGGCTGCCTGAATAGAAAGCATTACGGAATGGTTTCTATCGAAATCCTCAATTTGTGTAACACATAAGTGCGATGTCCAACGCTTTGCCTTTCTTTTACGTGCATTCTATTATGTATGCAAATGAATGTTACTAGATATGTAAAAACAACGAAAATCGAGGTAAATTTAAAAATTAAATAAAATAGGAAGAAGTCCATCACATACATACATCATACATCATACCCCTTTATGATAAGTTCAAATTTAATACATCACATCTTTATACAGAATGACTTTTTTTTTAATTTTGGTTATTAGAGACATTCTCAACCCATTCTTTTAGAAACTTTTGTGCGCAACAAGGGGAGAAGTTCATGCTCGCCAATATCAGTTTGCGCAGTTTGGAAAAAGAGACGCAACGCCTTCGGAATGGCCATGATATTCAAAGTCATGCATTATAAAAGGCCTTTTCAGACACAAATTCCGCTTGTGGGTGTAACTGAAAAGATTACAAACACATAAAACATATGCGAGCAAATAAATCAAACACAACATGCAGACTCATTTTCTGTTGATTAGAACATTTTCACTGTTTCAGTTTTCATGATGTACAAGTAAAAGTCTACGAGTACATCATGCGTCATCAAAGCGTTAACGTTTACAAAGAAACTGATTTCTAATTGAATCAGAAAACCAAAGGAAGTTTCAGCAATTCATTAAAATTCCGAGATGCCAATTCAACTTAATTATGTTATCGTACAAAACACTTCCCTTGTTAAGAATTTCAAAAAAGTGCATTAAATCGAACAATGTGGTAATCCAAAAAATTCACCAATCAATACCCTAGAGAGTTTTATTTGGCAGCTTAACATTGTAAGGGATCACACGGTTAGCAGATAGGCAGAGATTTTTTAAAATTCGTGCGATTAGAAGTAAATACAGGGTAAAAAGAGATAAATCAAGTACCATCGCCCAGCTCAAACGACTACAATCAATGTCAATATCATGAAAATGAGTTCATATTCTTTTGAATCTTCTGCTTGGATAGGATAACAGCGCTCAAAAGCAATCTTTCAAAATTCGTGCCTTTAAAACCTGTAATCATTAAATTAGGCGTCTAAATTCTCCTACCAGCATAGGTCAGGTATAATTAACGAACTGGGACAAAAATGGTATCACCGCACAAGACAAACGGCTAATGCTGAAATCATCAAAATTAAAGAAGGCGTTTTCCGAAATCGCACTTTAGGGATTACCACAAAAGTGGTAAAATGTCATAAAATGGACCGTTCCATAACAAAAATATTGAAGCTAGAATCATCAGTGCACTCCTCTTAATTCTCGCGCGATGCTTGGAGATATTTTGGATTCTTTTAAGATACAAACGAGAAAGGAGCCAAATATGCATTCTATCATAGCACGTAATGAAAATACAAACTTTCGGATTTGATCGGGAAACAAATGTGTTATAAATTGATCCGGAATAGATCGGAAAATTGAAGTCAAAAAGACAAAACTTAAGGAGCACGTTCCTCTTGCGGTCTGAACAGAATTTGCCGAGATGGAACATAAACTACGTTATCGTCTAGACTAATAATATATATTGTAATATATAGTTATTAAAGGGCTGTCTTCAATTTTCAATTTGTCAAAAACTGCTGCAGATAGACAGAAACCCTAAGTTTTTTGTGAGATCACAACAGTTTTGCATTTACGTACCATCGCCCGAAGGAATGAATGTATATAATTAAATCTGTTTCATTCTTCAGGCGATTGAGTAATGTTAATCTGGCTGGCTAGTAAGTAGAGATGATGACTGCTGCAAATCTTTGTGATTCTGTCTCATATAAGCGACCGATTTAACTCAATTATTTTTATGAGGATAGGTTTTATTCAGTTGGGTACAATATGCTAGCGCCCGAAGTTGAAAATTAATCTCAATTGGTCAGTTTTTCGCCTGTAATTTCTAATCGGTAGATAGAACAAAGAAAGTTCATAGCTCAGCCAAATTCACACATTATTCGCTTGATAAACTTAATTTTGAGATCAATGATTTAATTTTCCTCTAATATGTAAAGAGCAGTTTTTTAAATAGTTGTTCATTGGAATGAATTGTAATAATTTGCTAAATATAAAAAATCGGACAGATAATCTTCCATACAAATTACCTAATTTAATTCATATTTTCCTATGTTCACATCCTTCATTCTATTATATTAAATTTTGAATGGCTTAAAAACTGTCAGAGTTTTATTAAACTCAGTTGTGGCAATGAAAATGGCCTGCATTGCCGCTTTCCTTAGGTTGTCTCATGTCAAAATTAGTCGTTTTGGTAAAAATCGGTGATTTCTCTATAATCCCAAAGAGAAACATTGCAAGTTATAGCAATTGTATTTTACAATAATTAAGTTTAATGAAGTAAATTCTTGCTCCTTATGTTGTGCTTTAATTCACAACATATGCTGATAAAAAGCTAGCGATTTTCAACGCACACCGCCCTTCTGTACCAAAGCAAAAGGATATTGGATAAAAATATGTACGAGTTAGTTCACCTGATTGAAATGTCTTCAATGGTTTTATTTTTAATTTTTTTATATTTAATATTATTATTTACGCCAGTAATAGTGTATTATTATTATCAACCGAAAAGTGTTTTATTTTTATAATATTTAGGTTTTTTTACAGACACAGCTTAGGATATTGTGCTCTAAAGATTGTGTTCCGTAAAATTAAAAATTAAAAAAGTATAAAGCTGCTTACCATTCCGAATATTGTGCTAATGTCCTTAATTATATCTGTATTAATTCGCATCCAAACATGATACAATTTCCTAACCACAAGGTTTTGGAAAACGCAACTTAAAGTACTTTCGAATATAGGCGAAAGACTTTACAGTCACAGCAAACAATAATTAATTTTTTACAACGGAGAACTAACATTCAAATTCAATGATGTTCCAACGAACAACATCTGGAGTGAGAGAACGCTGCTTTCTCCATTCTTCCATCCCATCTATGGTTCGAAGTTTTCTTAAACTAAACTAATCTAAACTAAAACAACGTGTTCGTTCAATATAATTTCGTTCTTATTCTTTGCGATTAAACTATAAACAACGAATGAATCCAAAAGAACAGGGACCGATGTCGCTTTTAATATCCAAAATAATAAATGTCGGAAAATTAACTTGAAACAATAATTTTAATTGGTCTTGATATGAAAACACAATTTAATTAAACTTAATCCAAAGAGAATCTGGACAGAACGAAAATCGACCATATTTAAAATCAATTCCTATCTTTGCACATAACTCGGGATCTGGATAATGCGTTCGTTCTCTCTCATCTAACGGTTTAACTTCCTAGTATGCTTTGACTCGAAGGAACTCATTATCCTCAATTTTTATTTGAAGCGGAACTGCAAAATCTGGGTTTACAATAGATTTGCTCGTTTTTTTTTTTCATTTTAATGGAATTTGATTTTTGTTCTTTTTATATTTATTGTCAAATTTATTTATATTTTATGTTGATTTTTCTCACTTTTGCTTTTTTTAATAAATTTTAATTTTGCACAAGAATGCTTAAAAGTTATCAATTATCAGCATTTTTCGCAACTTTCAACTTTTAATTTCGTTCCTCTGGTTTCACTTCTGTTCATTTTTTATCAAACGAAAGAAGTTGACTGGGTTTTGCGGAAGAAATAAAAATGTCTATTGTTCTCTCCAGGAGCTGCAGTTATATAAGAAAATAATATATATATGATGATAAGAAAATAATATATATATATATAGAATAATATATATATATATATAATATAATAATATAATAATATAATATAATAATATAATAATAATAATATAATATAATAATATAATAATAGAAAATAATATATATATATATTATTTTCTTATCATATTTATTAACTATCTCTGGGATGTACAAGTTGTTCGTTTGAATTTTATTTTACGATTGACAGAAACAGTACCATACGCAGCTGTTTTCAACTTGGGAATTTACTTTGTCCTTGCTCCATAATTTGATTTAGGTGCCTTCCTGCCTTTCCCAAACCTTATGTATTATATTATAATCACTCTCTCCCCTCATCACCTTTTTACGATATTTTCATGTTCAAGAAATGTATCCCTTTTTACTTTCATATCCTTGAAAATAATATTAATATAGACTTTAGTATACTACAGACCTCAACCGCTTATATTCCTGAAGCTTTTATTAAATTTAAAACAACGATCCTTTAACATTCATACGTTTCAAGTTTTTAATGTTATTTGTTTACTTTCTACAGCAAAACTTTCATTCAGTTCGTGTTGGACATCTGGCAACACCAAAAACAGTACTCGATTTTACAACTGATACTGGCTGACTTATACAACATTTGGGTTTAAAGAATTTGACGGATAATTTTGTGCAAATCTCACCTTTTTCTGCCTTTCTGCTTTAGGTTTTTATTGAATAATATACAATAGTTATTTTCAAGCGCTGTGACTGCGAGAGCTGGAATTAATCAAAGAATGCCCTGCCAGTATTTTGGTGAACACTCTCCTTTCTTTACGTTCACCTGAAGGTATGATGAGGGAAGCGTCTAAAGTGGTAGACAATGATTGCCGTAAATCTTTATGAAAGGTCTTATTAGTTTGTCAGATCGTAGTCGGAGATTCTAAATGTTCTGTATCGGGCTGAAAATGGATTGTATTGCTGCACCTCTTCTGGCACTGTAGCAACCAATAAAAATTGACTGATTTGCGAATTCCGTACAAATTGACTAAATTCCGTATTCCATTTTTCTTGTAACTTATAATTGGTAGACTTCAGCAGCCTGACCTGTTCTGTCTGGTAGAACCTGATAAAAATCGACCAAATAACCACACATAGTACTACTCATATAAGTGATCGATTTAACCTATGTATATATTCGTAGGTTCGAATCTTTCAGGCAGTTGTATGAATACGTACGGTATTACCACTCCCGGTAAATTGACCGATTTACTCAAATTTGGGTTTTCCCCCACAAATCATTATCCGTAATTTTTTGTAAATCGACTGAATAACCAAGACCTTTTTGTTACCCATACAAATTACCTAATTTAAACCATCCATTTTTAAATTTATTATCTGTCATTCAATTTTACTAAATTGAGTATAATTTAGCTATTAGGTTTCCTCTGAGGGGGTTTGTAAAAAATCAATACTTTCTTTATGATTTTTAAGCAGAAGACAGTAAATTGTAACTATGTTATAAGTATATATTATAGCAGTAATAATAAGTTATATTTATTAATTTCAGTAAATCTTTTTTCTGTTCTTTTTATTGCAACTTTCAGACACTCCGCACATGCGCCAACGAGAAAAGTTTTTGGGTGAAGGTATGAGTATATATGTAAATCTGTTGATCCGACTAAAATTTGTATATTGGTTTACTGTTTCGTCCTTTCCTTTCAAACAGACACGACTTGGGCCAATGGAGATTCCATTACCCCAGTTTTTGGCACTTCTTGTACAGTCGAAAAGAAACCTCTTTCCAAGAACATGCAATGAAACGGACTCAATTTTAAACACGGCAAAGCTGACCTTCATATGTATTTTGTTCGGAGGAGGCTGAAAGGTAGTTTTGGGCTACCATAGAAGGAAGAAGTTCTATCCTTTACTAAGATCAATGTTTTTCTCCTTAGACTGCTGCAGAAAACTCCGCAATAGCTATGTCTGTCTTTTGATATTTCCATTATTTCTGATTTGTCTTTTATATACTTGTCAAACCTATTCTTGTCTGTATGTACAATTTTATATATAAGAAAACAGCTAACAGGTTTTGGTAAGCAATTGTCTGAGTATGCTTGGTTTTCTGGAAAAGCCAGGTGTTAGAATACACTAAGTAGTCAAACGTCAACTCCAATTGTACAAGCTTTGTAGGAACTTCTAATGTACGCCTTTCAGATGGGACTTGTAGTTGGTATCAAAGTTCTTCTCTTGAAAACAGCAGTGTTTTGTCCATTGCCAGATGCCAGCAATATTTGCATTTGCCTGTGAGCCGCCTTGAGGTACAATTCGAGTGACTTGCAAGGATTCACTTAAGTCGTCCAATACGGGAAAAAGAAAAAGTGGACGTAAAATTTCCATGCACCATCTATCAGCAAGATATTTTGGACATTCTTTAGAAATCTTTGATTCATAGCAAACGCAAATATTTCCAAAAAATCTTCTTCCAAATAGTTTGCCAATTATTTTGCGTATATACATTATCACGGGGAATGATAGTAAAAGCAAATACATATTGTAACAAAACATCCCGGGAGATCTTCTCGGAAATACTATCGTGTAACGAATAACCCAAAAAATAAATTGGGGAAATTGATGTTAGCACATGTAATCCTTATTTTATCCAAATTTGTAAATGGTTATCATGTTATTTGCGAATTACATAAGCACATATTTGATATAATAACTGCAGTACGAACAATGAATTGTAACGTCGTAAAATAAAGAATAACGACCGTAAAATAGAGAATAACGATGGAAAATGTAATACATTGAAGTGTGAAGTCCTTAACCCAAGATTACCTTGTATTGGCAACCAACTAAAAGGCCGAGCATGAAAAAACTAGAAAACACCGTGTCATAAAGCCATAAACATAACAACCCCATGCCATAACGCTTGTCTATGCCCTTGATTGCAGTTGGTTTGGTGTTGTCAATAATCACATCCACTCTCTTCTTTTTATTTGCCCCCAAGTCCACAAAACGAAAATACCAAATTGTTTTTTTTTTTTTTTTGTCGAAATACCACTGTAGCTTTGATTTTTTACTCGAATTTATTCATATTTATTACTGAACAAAGAATGAATAATGATAAACACAAATTCGTGAATGTATTCTTGTTGGTAAGAATGTGCGAGATTTTCCACAGGTGGATTTGTAGTGAGATTATCACTTTTGTACACTACACCATCTTGCTCGACGACATCCATAAGAATTGTGTTACTACAATTTGCTCCATTTACAAATTTAATGTGCGTAATAAATGCGATCCGTGTGCTCGTGATGGTCACTTAAATGCCTTTTGACGTTGAATCCTTTTTGACTGGAATCCAATATTACACTGGTATAAAAATCAGCAGAGTAATTCTTATAAACGAGTGTGCTCTCATAATCTAAATATTTTATCGTACATTCATTGTAGTGCGTATAAGAGTAAACAACAGAACTCACCACAATTGCCCGCAAAGCCAGCTACAAATCTACAACCGGGTTATAAAATGTGGTATTTTAAATGGGAACACTGCGGAGTGAGAAAGAGAAGGAAATGAGCACAAGTTGCTTTTTCCCATCCTACTGTAGTTACTCTGAACAGTAACAGCTTGCAGTGGTGGCTAGGAAAGTTTCGTTTCCACCATCATCACGGACAACAGGATAATCGTCTGCAACATCGTCATCACCATTATCATCATCATCATCATTTCGTCAGAATCATATTAAGTATCCGTTAAATGAGCGATTAAATTTCCCTGTGTGATGGTGTCAGGATGGGAATCCCACAAAAGCACTTCACCACCACTTCATGGACCAGACTATGACAATGTAGCCGTTGTCGTTGTTGGTAACATTGTTTTTATTCAAGCCACAATGACAAACACAATGGCTTTGCCAGCGACAAAGGAATCACTACCAGTAGCGACAATAAAAGCCACCAAAGAGTTTTTATACAGCCTATATAGCAAACCTGTGATAACGCTGTCATCCTCCTACCACATTAGTCGTCTGTAAAGTTGAAGTCAAACTCATGTTAATCCTCAAATATACGGCGAAATTAACATCACGATTAAATAACCAATGAAACCGCAGATCCGACTGATAATGAAACATGCAATTACCATGCGAGAGGATCCTTTGCTATGATGTATGTGTACATATTTGTGTATCGGCCGATGTTTATAAACAACACGGAATGTTAGTTCAGTCCATCCCAAAATAGTTTAATGCCTACGAAATTCCAAAGCCAATTTTGAGTTTCCGGAAGTTTGATTGATTCCATGTATCGCATGTAATTAGATGCGAAAGCAAACAAACGTCAGTTGCTAAAATACGGATTGAACAGACATATTCTGGCAGACAATAGTATTAGTTAGGTTTAGGTATATACATATACATATATACGTATCATTTGTGCATATATATACATTTATATGTATCAGCTGAGTGATGTTATATTAGTTTGGTTGCAGTGTATCCACGCTTCTCACATTCAACGAGTTCATCCCATTTTTAATTTTATTTTTAGGCTCATAATATTTGATGGTGATTTCGAATATCGCTGTGGGACTTCAACAGTTTAGAGTTTAATACTCGATGAGCCACAATCATATACAGTAATCCTGGAGCGGCAAGTGACTTAAAACTGCAATAGAAATAAATAACTCCAGGGTGGCTCACGAATTGTGCTACGGTTCAACAGTAACTGTTAATGGAAACCCTTATTTAAATATGTTAAAGGAGTTTTTTTACTCAGAACTGCGCCGAAGACGTATCCGTTTCAACAGCATTTGGTTCCCTTAAGAAGACCACACCGGCTATGGCGGTACTCCAACGAAAATTCCCAAACAAATTAACATTAACACTTTCCGCTGGCCCCCCAAGGTCACCTGATCAGACTACATCGGACTTTTTTTATGGAGTTATGTCAGGCAAGAGGCGTACAAAACGAAACCAAGAAATTGAAGCATCCCATTAAAACAATAATTGAGACGATCCCGCAATGAATCATTTTCTAATCAGGTGTCATTTACGGTCTATCATCTTCAAAACCAATTAGATATATAGAATAAAATTGAATGCATTGAAATAATAAAAAAAAGTAAATGAAATACAGTGATTAAAAAAAATGCCTCATAACTTTGAGACAATATATTAAAGTGAACCAATAAGCTAATACGAAGTTTTGCGACAATGGTTGCAGTAATCTATATTCTAAAGTTTTTATGCCTAAACCAGGAGGAGGAGGAGCAAAAATTCAACACCCGGAAGGAAGCGTCTAAGTATGTTTTGACCAAATGTACTGCGAATGGATAACGTCTGTCTGTTTGGCTAGCTGATAGACGCGCTTACTACCGTATGTCTTAACGAAACTTCTTAAAACTTTGCACAGGATAATATTTTTAAAGATTGTACCTGGAGATTGTAAATAGGCTATATCGGCTCGCCCACACAAATTGACCGATTTTCCGAAATTCAGCTTTTACAGTGTAATTCTTCATTCAACGCTTTGAATATTTGTCCATTATTTTAATATATTTTATTTTAATATAATTCTTTTTGAAATCTGAAAAGAATCAACTAATTAAACATATGGCTTCTGGTACCATATTAAGGATTCGGTTAGACAGTGTCTAAATAATAAATAATAGATTGCATTGCCGCACTTGACCGATTTTCCGAAATGTAATTTTTGCCTGTACTCCCTGATTCGTAGGTTGCAGCTACCTAATTTTTTGTTCATTGTATCGATTTACGATATGGTACATAGCAAAATTGGAAGAAAATCCACCAAGTAACCCCTTCGGTACTTCTGATACAAACCACCGGTTTAACCCACATGTAGACTGCAGTAACTTAAATTTTAATTTAAATTTTTGTTCTAGTTTTCAACTACTTTTGAAAAGTTTTATAATTTAACAGCATCACATTCAAAGTAAGAATTAGCGACTTCTTCGGGGGTTTACGGTTAAGTTTTATGTTGTTACTTGTTAAACTTAGATGACTGCCAAATCTTTCGGACTATGATGCGCAAAAACTTGGCCAAACTTACGATCTAATTTCAGCCAATAATTGGGAAACTGAACTCAGATAATTTCTTGTCTATTACTACCGATAAGATTGAACAGATTATATAAGCGCTAAGGCAAACATTGTTTACACTTTTGGGTTTGGAGCGAACGAACGTACTCGTATAATCATTTGAATAATTACATACTTTCAAAGATTGCCTACACATTTAAATAAAAATTTCGTTCGCAAGTCTAAAATGTTTTGAACATAACTAGAAGTTAGCAAAAACGTCATACCAGCAAATAAACGCAATGATTTTGATCTCCATAAATGTGTTGAATTTAGTGTGAAATATCTAGTAGTACAGGGTTATCCTTTTTTCGTTTTCAAAAGTGAAGTTAAATAAAGCACACAAAAAGCTGTGATTTCAATGAAACTTTTGTTTCATTATAATGCTTGAACCTTGTCATTATGAAATACCGTCTTTGGATCGGTTGCAGCATTGGATCCTTTTGAGGTAGTTTTCGACCACTTTTTCACATATTTCGGTCGTTACATTTGTGGAGTATCATTGTAAACAGGGTCTTTAACGTAGCCCCACAAAAAGGTCTAACGGCGTCAAATCTCATGATCTTGTTGGCCAATTGACATTGCCAAAACGGACAAAATGGGTCGTATTGAATCACTTTTGAATAACCACCTTTGTATTAAGTTTTGACCATATTTATACGTTCCAAATTCGATCCAACTGTCCAAATTCGTAAATTCGTAAACCTTTCACTATATAAATAACACTTCAGATGGCAGATATTTACCTGCTGATAGCCCTGCCAGACCGGCGGTTTTGAAATAACTAAATGGATTTTACTTTCACCCGAAGGAATGAAAACATGTATCATTTGATAGGCAAAGCCTAATATTTTTCATGATCAAAAGTGGTACACATCGATCCATCCACTCTGGTATCTTCCATACAAAATGATCGGTTTCGCGAAATTCAATTTTTTAGCTTTAGTTTTTAAATCGTAGACTTCGATAAACTAAACTGTTAATTGTATTTTTGTGCAATGCTGTCCAATTTAAAGTTTTAAAGAAATTTATTTACAAATATATATGCAAGAAAACAATTATTTTAATCTACTACATAACTTCAACCTTTTTCAACAATTTCCTCCCACCTCTCTGGGAGCTTTTTAAACCCTCCCTCACAAAACTCGCGAGGTTTTTCTGAAAGAAAGCGCTCAATTCAATTTTTCACTTCCTCGTCGTTATGGAAATTCAAATCCTTCAAGTGCTTGCTTAGACTGCGAAATAGGTGATAGTCGGACGCGGCGAGGTTTGGGGAGTACGGTGGGTGAGGAAAAACTTCATACCCAAGCTAAAGTGAAGGCCCGCTTTAGAGGTGGATTGAGGTTCCTCAAAAATTGTGACTTGTTATCGCTTATCCTCAGGTTATCGCAGACGTCAACGCTATTCAGACGGTTGGCCTCGGAGAGAGTGTGAGATACCCACACATCAAGGTTGCTTACAAATTCGAGTTTTTTTCTGACTCCGTGAACGGTTGATTCTGATTTTTTGATTATTTCAGTTATTTCCCTAACTGTTGCACGGGGTTTCCTTGATCTGGAAGTGTCCGTTACGGAGAAGTCGCCCGTGGAAAATCTTTTAAACCATTTCTGTCAAGTTCTTTCATTTGGTCCGTTTTCTTCATAAACAGGCTATACATTTCGGCTGGCTTAAGCAGCCGTTTTCCTCATCGGAAATAGTACAGCATAAAGGGCCCGTCACATAAGATACGTCGCGTCCGTTGCGGCGACGTGTTTGACTGACAGCTGAGTTGATTGCATATATTTGAATGAAGAGCGTCACATTCACGACGTATGCGTTGCCGTAACGGATTAAAGTTGGTTAACTCTCAACTTTTGACGTACGGCAAGTCCGTCACAGAAATCAGCTGATTAATTTAGTTCATTAAGGTGGGAATACACGACATGTATTTTACATATTTAATTTTTTTACATATTTAATTATTTAAATGGAATTTATGCTTATAGAAGCGGTGCAGATGCACCCTTGTCTTTTTGATAAGACAATTAAAGCATATCGCGACAAGGTTGCAAAAGAAAAATCGTGGAGGACTGTGGCGGCTGCCACAAACGCAACTGGTGAGTTAATTTTTAAATAAATTATTTGAATGTTGATATTGACAACATGTATTTTATATTATATTGCAGTGGAGCAATGCCAGAGTCGCTGGAGGTCTCTTCGCGACAGGTACGTGAAGGAGGTCAATGCAGCCAAGGCTCCATCGGGAAGTGGTGTCAAAGACGGGAGTGGTTGGCGCTACATGGACGCGATGTCCTTTTTGCAACGCCACGTTGCTCCGCGCAGGTAATTTCAAAGCTTTGCCATTATGTTTATGGACATTTCTAATCAAATTTATTTTCCAGAACATGTTTGTTTGTTTGCTGTGAGCTGCCACCTCCTCTCGGGCAATCAACACCACATACACTCGAACCAGAAGGTAGGAAATGGAGTGATAAGAGGAAAATGCAGGAGGATAGGTTCGAGACCCTTTGTGGCTCTGTGTCTGACTGGATTAAAAACCAGCCAGCACAGAGTCAGCCTCCACAGCCGGTGTCTCGCAACCAGGATTTTTTAAAAGTGCTAGACGGCTACCTGCAGAAGCGCTCTGAGGACGACCAAGATAGGCTAAAGGTCCAATTGCTGAACATGGTTGTGAATTTTGAAAAGTGATGTGATGTATTAATGTGAATTTTCAGTTTTTTAGTTTTATATATATATGATCTCTTCGAATTTTTTGATGACCAGTGATCAATTATGTCCATTTATATATTTAGCGAGCTTTGTGGTCCTTTTTTGTGATGCAAATAAAACAACTTTTAACAACATTTAAATATTATTTTATACGTATTTTTGTTATTAAACAAATATGAAGCTACTGCAATGAATATTGCTTAATCGGGTGTGAAACGACATAGCTCATAAGTTCATCCCTTAATTTGAATGCGCATTTTGATGCATTATTTGACGCTGTTCTCCTGGCTCTTTGCAAAGGGACAGATATTTCACTACGCCACAGCCCATTGATCTGAATTGTGCCATCGTCACGGTCGACATATTCTGGCGGGCAATAACTGTCATCATGCATTTTGAGGAAATTGTGAAGAAGCACTGTGGCTTTAATAACTTTCTCTGCGGATTCGGGTTCGGGTTCCTTATGGTTTGGTGGAATTCGTCTGGGAAGCAAAAAGTGGTTGCGAAAAACCCATGCGAGTCGCGATTTCGCAGTAGTGGTTGCACCAAATATCTTCGTTGCCCGTACAATTTTCTCAAACACTCGCGGGCTTCGAACAACATAAGCATTATTGATATTACGTTCATTAATTGGGCAGTGTCCATATTGAATTTATTTGGCAGTCTATTTTGCAAAATTGCGATAAAATTTTGTGTGCGCTAAAAACTACTAATCAGCTGTTTTCTCATATACGGCAACGGATTTGTTGTGACGACTCTAGACTCTTCATACGTCATGTCAGTCAAATACGTTGCCGCAACGTATTCAACGGATTCTATGTGTCAGAGCCTTAAGATGTTATTTTTTGTTAATTTTTGTCCACTTTTTACAAAATTTTTTTTTAAACCCTATAACCACTCACGACTAGAACAAGAATACAAGTAAACAATAGTAAACAGTTTAGAGAAGGGGTGGGAGGAAGTTATGACAGTGTCTAAAGGAACTGTACGTCATGAAAACTGTAGTTCATGACGTATAGTGAACTAACGAATTAACCGAACGAACTTTCCGAATAACCCGACAGTTGTGAGAACGAAAATATACGATTGATACACGCCCTAGGATACCTCCCACAAAAATTGATCGGTTTATCGAAATTTTATTTATGTTCTGTAATATCTACCGTAGGTTGCAGTTTTTCGTTGATTGCATTATATTACAATGCTGTGTGAAATTAGCGAGCAATGGTTGGTAAAAGGAGCGATTTGCCACCCTTTTCCTGGCATCCCGCTGCATACTTTAGCATCAACGCAAAATGACGTTGGGTGAAGATATGTGTAAGATCGATGTAAGTCTGTCCATCTGACAGAAATTGAAATGTACTGAACAATTCTTGCCGATCATGAAATATTATGGGAATACAATATTCAGTAATTAATAACAAAGCGAAAAAAAGAGCAAAGTGTTTAAAATGGCATTAGCAAGTTTATAGCTTGAGCAGCAGGAAAACAGTATTCTACGTTTTAATGTACTGCAAGTTGTGGTATGTTAAACAAAATAAGACAATTAACTTGTTCTTACAACAATAGGCTCCATGAATTCTATGTTATCTGCGTTTTTTATGTGAGAAATATTAAAATGGGAGTGATTAGTTCATCCTGTTTCAGTTTTAAACTAGAGTGTATGATGGGAAAGTTTTAGCGATACATTTAGATTAGTGTAACATGTATGGGAATACCTAAAATGGAGTCGCAAAATCTTCTGTTTTTACGTACTGCTGTTAAGCAATAGGAAATATTTTAATTAGCCAAACATTTAACAGGTATATCAATGCAAAACTGTGGGCGAAATTTTCAAAATTATTGGTAAAAAAGAAAATCTTTTAGAGCCCGCTATTTTATATGGGGGTACCAGAAGGGGCTTGGTGAACTCACCAAGCAACTGTCTTCAATTGGAATGCAACTAAATTTTTGTGCTTGTGTGGGGAGATATAAATTGCCACCAGTGTACCCTTTCCAAATTAATTTTTCCTGTTAAAAATGATTTTTTTTTTTGTGGAAAGTAAAACAAGGGCGTGAGGATTTCGATTTTTAATCCCAAACCACGACTTGAAGCTATAAACTATAACAGCTATAAAATTTCCTGGGGATCAAAGTGGTAATACTTAAATTACCATTCCTAATAGCCAGCCTGCAAGGAGACGGAAATGTATTTTTAGTATTAAAAAGTCATGAAACAAATTTCTCCTTACGATATCAAGGTTAGAACTCGTTTCCTTCAATTCGCTACACTTGGTCTCAATCTTATGAATAAGAAATAAATTGCGTGACATCCGACAAATGCGATACAGGAGAGCTTATTACTTCCATCAAGCTTACACGCACTTAAATTTTTGGACTCACTGAACTGGCCTACTATTTTGAAGATAACTCTGAATGTTCGCTTTAGAAAGCCATGGTTGGTTAGAAACGAAATACTAAGGGCTTCATAAAATTTTTGGCGTTTCAAAGTGACAGCCCTGTTTAGTGGCAGGTTTACCTGCCTTAAATTCTTAAGCATGAACTTCCCTCATGTTGGATAGCATAAGCTTAGGCTTTCAAATTAACTTTTCTAGATCGCTTTATGCAAGGTGGGTAAAAAGCAGTTCGGTGGTAGTTCACATATGTATACGAATCTTTTTTTTTAAACACAGATCGTTCAGATTTAAAACATTGCACATGCTTATGTTTGACAAATGTTTTATGATAAATAATGTACTTCCATTATCCATTGACTCCAGTTATGAATATTTTTGACGGCAGAAACTGGTATTCTGAATACATTCTGGGCTTGTTTGTAAGTAACTAATGCCAAAGATGATGGCTGTTATGGTTCCATAACTTATGCCGCAATTTGTGGAACCACTATTTCCATTGTCGAAAACTATGCATATTCACAACTAGAATTCCGTGCTAGTCTAAAGAGGAGTAGAGCTGAGTGACATGGCTTTTGTTTCTAACATCGTTCTAAAATTCAAATGCCTTCTTACGAGACGTTTCATCTTTGTTATTTACACTTTTTAATCATTTTTTCTTTCGTTGTGATTACGATATCAAAATGCAAACGCTACTTGAGATTGGGTGTCCAGATCAGTTGGAAAATTCGAATCAGCATCCAAATGCTTGGTTATTATTGAACTTTAGATGAAGCGTCCAAATCGATTGCAAAATTCCGTATGCTTGACTTTCTTATTGGCAGCTGAAGTTGGTGTTACAAGTTCTGAGCCGTGTGTATACTTGTCATTTCCTTCACACAGCTTTATATAGTGTTTTTGAGTTGGAGGTGGTGAATTTTTCAATTTTTCAATTCAACTCAGCGATAGAATTGGGACCTGCATTCTTACAAAATTTAACTATCCTAGACTCTGCGGCAGAAGATCATAGATAACCCTGACTACCTTCTAGATTGATCGAACGAGATTATGAACTTTTACCTCGTTGGACATTTTCTTTTGGATTTTCCTCGAGTGCCAAACAGACCAGTACTCTCATAGCCAGCATACCCCGTGTCAAAACTAAAATGCAAGCTGATCTATGAGTTAGAGTCTTCGAAAATTGGACCGCTTGGAAGGGCGCTACTCAGTGTAGCCGCGACAGATATTTGAACGAAATGAAATTTTTTCAACTTTAACATCTACCCATCCCCATTGCTAAACCCTATATTTATTTGTATGCTCTCTTAAATCGTTTTTTTCGAAATTTAAAATGTTCTTAATTTTCATCGTCCTTTTAATGCGGCATTTTTTTTTTAATTATTTTTACAAAATAAAATATTTTTACAAAAGCTAATGTAAACCCCAATGTCAGCATTAAAACCTTTGTACACTTATCTTGTTATGTTTGGTAAAATATGAAGATGTTTTAAGTAAACCGCTTTTTAGCTAACCGCTTATTTATTGCTGTTTATTAATTTGTTAATTTCGGAACTATTGCTTGAATTTAGTTCGTATACTTTATGTATATTTTTTATAAACGTGTTAAGGCAGTATATTAAAACAACTTATGTGCACGTAAGCTGTTACTCCCGGACACTCGGTATAATTCACATGTTGTTCACAACTTCAACATCAACAACTCAAATAGAAAAATCTGGTACGAAATAAGTTTAACACAGTAAAGGCGACGAGATAGACTTTAGGCATCTTAGAACGAAATTTGTTTAAGTTCTCTTTAAGGCGATTATGTCATGTTTGTCTGTTTGTTTGGTGGTTAGCTAGGCTGCTAATACGACAAAATCTATAACGATTCCAATCGAAGTGTAACAGTCATCATATTCTTTAAGCTCGTGTTTTGGGATACAAAATAAGACAAATCGCCTAGACCCTTATAGTATCTCCACGCAAATGACAGTTGCGCTGGATTTCAAAAATTTATAATTTCACTTCTTTTATTTCGCTTCAATTTAGATCATTTTTGATAAGAACCGGTTACCGGCCAGAACCAATTTTTTCTGATATTCATCACACTTTTCCACTAGTACTACAATATCTTGTTTGCAGACAGTATGTTTTTATAATCCTTTTTAATAAGACTATTAAAAAAGTCCGTATTATTAAAAAAGGTTATAAAAAACAAATTTGTACACATAGAGTTATACATGAAGAACTGGGACCAAACACTTTCGTGCCTTCAATTCTACTAAACTATTCAAAATACATATAATGATTGAGCTGATTTTCGTTGGGTGGAGCATGACAGTTGGAAATTATGGAGAATAAAGCGAATCTTATCGAGCGCGCCACTTTATATGGGATTAAAAAAAAAAAAAAAATAACGTGACACTGCAGCGTAGAATTTTAAGACAATTTTACATTTAAATTTATGAAAATGTACACTTTCAACATCATTTCATCATCATTTCATTGGTACTAACGAATTGTATGTAAACTTTTTAATATAAATTATCATTTTTACTCAATTCCTTGAACGTCACCGAACCTACTTGAGACAGTTAGCCCAATTTAAGTACAAACAGCTAAACTTCCTTTAATTTAACTTTAAATTACAAAGTGACACAGGGGAAAAAATACATATAAATATAATTTATGCCTTAAAAAGACTTTTAAGTGTTCTAATTTAATACCAAAAAAATTTTTCTGGTCCGTTAGCTCATGAATAATTGCACTATATTCTTTATAATTGCCACGTCGCTTGGGGTACCACACATATGTACAAATTGGAAGATTTAGAAAAAAACCTGCAGTTGTTCTACATCTCCTGAAGAACTTCAAAAAGTTACAATTTAGATTTTTGTCTATTGTGCTTTATTTTCCAGAATTGTTTGTTTATCGTAACTTCGAAAAATCAACATGAAGCATCTAGCATATGTTGCTATCAGTGTTGTAAACCCGAGGGATAAATCCCTATTTTTAGGGATTTTTAGACCAAAAGGGATAAAGGGATGGATTAACTGTTTGGAAGAATAATCCCATTCTTGTCTCTTTTATTACACTTCGCCTTTTTTTTTTTTTTTTTTGATTATTCAGAAAGCAATCGTTAAAATTTGTACTTTGGTTTTAAATACAAATTTAATTGACTTTTCAAAAATATTCACAGTTGATTAGTAAGATCTCATTAACTTTTGCAGCCATCGTAGGCTAGGTAAAACTCATAAACATGTCGCGTAAAGTAGGTTAGTAGTATTACAGAATCTTATAAAGATAGAGGCATCACCAAAAATTTGGAACTAAATCCTGCTTGTCAACGTTTTTCAATTGAATTTTGATATCCAAATTGCATACCTTGCGCTTTTAAAGAATAATTCATTATCCTGGAATAATAAAAGAATGCCGCCCGTAGCCGTTTTATAACTCCCATTTAAAAGGCTTCTTCAAGGGCAACGAAACACTTGATTAGGTTTTTTTAAAAATTCGCTATTATATACGAAATATGAACACTGCGAAAAATGTTATTTAAAAAATCCATAAGTACTTTAATTAATGCAGATTAGAGTGCAGTAACAGAAAAATATTTTCAATTTACTGAAGCCAAAAAAAATTAACTGTGTGAAAAAGAAATTCTTGGAATCGTTTTAGAGATTTGTTAACACATAGCGTTGGCAATACTGGTTGGGGTTTACTTTTGTGGTCATCTCCGTGTCTCATTGACTGTTGTTGAAAGAGATATATGGAGGGTTTATTACTTGACGGAAAATGGATTTCCGAAGGCTTATGTTTTATCATTCAGAATTCACCATCGTAGCCATAGTTGGCACTCGACTCGTTTTTCACATGAAATATGCGAAAGTTGTCTCAATTTAAATCGCCTTGCAATATCATTTCATATATTGAGCTTCAATGTTGAGCTATCATTACGAATTCAGACTGATTTTTTTAATTGCGGCGAGGAATATATAAGCACAAAAGCACAATGATGTACACTAAGAAAGTTTGATATCGCCCATTTGAAAGAATTTCCAGTATTATGAACATGTGCCTACTTTGTGCTATTATTGATCCGGACCATCTAGTGCTCACAAAACAAAATTTACTATCGTAAAGATGTATTCAAGTTGGACATCGTAACAGGCACCTATTCCCTAACTAAATTCGAATCGTAACATGTCACAGACACAATGCTGGATGCTGCATGACAAATGTCGCTGAAATCTTGGGCAAGAAGGACCGCGCTGAGGCAACGTTGAGTGTGATGAGAAATGTCGGGTAGATTATGAGTAAATGGAGTCCTCATATGATATTTAGAAACGATGGTGACAAATGCAATTCGAACGGTGATGGAGCATTATGAAGAGAAGAGGAGAAGGGTGAACAGTTTCTTTGAAGGAATAATAGTAGTTGAAGGTAAAGGTACATCAGGTTTGCAGAAGAGTGCAAGGACAAAAATAAAGATCAGAAAGCCTACCAACAGATCAAGATACACATATATGCTCTGGGCAGGACGACGCAGACTAAATCTTGTCCTTTCCAGCGTGATTCAACTTTATCAAAGCACCCTTGGATCTCGCAAATTAAAAATTTGACCGAGAATTCACGAATCATGCCATAAACTCATAACAGCGATTAAACCTGAGATGAGGTCAATCATTTATGTTGACGGGAAAGCTTTACGTGGCTTTCACGAATTGAACGGAGTCATCTATGGTGTAGTGCTGTATTTTAATGCTGTACAAATTAACGTGCGGAATAATCAGTATGGCAGCACTTAAATCGCGTTTAGTCGCTTCGATTTTCAAACCAAATTATGATAAAAGATCTGTCATCGTAAAAATCCCGTAGTTTTTATTCTATCCTAAAAAGATTCCATTTCGTATTTAAAGCATTCTTTCGTTTTTATCTTAATAAATCTTAAATTGTCTTGAAGAGATTTGTTGTTTTCGTTTAAAAGTCTCTGAGTGCACTGTACAAAGGTGTCAAGAACATTGCAGTCAACAGACGCCTTAAGACAGTACCCTAATCTAATGGGTAAAAAATCACATTCGGTATGTGTTGCTTCCACTATGTTTTCTGTAAAATATATTACAGAACGTCGTAAGTCCAAATTCCGACCAGTTTATGAGTTATTAAAGCAAAATTGAGAAAGTGTTTCGATTTCAAGATGAAATACTCTTAGACCTTGAAAAACAAATTACTGTAATGGTCCCCCCACAATGCTGATGAGAACGCTCGCGTTATTCCTGGGATTCTCCATTTGGTACAGCTGGATTTTTGTTTGTTGGTAAAGAGTTTTTTTCTTTAAATCGATTACTTTGTCCGTATTTGTAACTGTTTGTAAGCTATATTCTTCATCTAATCTCCAAGTTGACAGTATTCATTTGTTATTCTTCCACTAAATGTGTGTAGTCGTGAATTCCAGCCCACTTATTCTACTCATCAATCTATACTGACATCTCGCAACTACGTATATTGGCAGCATACGCAATCTTACTGTGACTTTAGTAGGAGACGTTACGCATTTTTTATCATATTCGACAGAAAGCTGTCGTCTTGTCTAAAGCTTTGTTCATATAGAAGGACTCAGAAAGATTTTGCAACCTTCATTGCAACTTTCGTGTCGATCATGGCTTTCATACAATTGGAGTGTCGATGTTAACATCTTTTCCAGTAATACAGGGTGTCCGTCGGGAAGGTACACTACTTTGTTTTGCCGCCAATTTGGTAAATATTAGTCTTGACAGTTCATATTTTGCAGTTGTGAAATAGAGAATGTTTTAATCGTTAAAACATTTTATTAAAACATTCATCGATTACTGCTGTGACTGCTGTGTGAGAAACAACGTGCCAACAAGGCGCACTATTTATCGCGTAGTGAATGATTTCGAAGAGAGAGGGCCTGTAACTGATAGGGTCAAGCATGGACCACAACGTACTGCAATATCGGCTGAAAACATTACTGATGCTCAAGAAAGTGTTCAAATCCATCAACCTCAATTCGACGCCGTGCTCAGGAGCTTGGTCTTCAAAGAACAGCTTTGGCCACAATTTGGCACAAGAGCTTCTTCCACAAGACCATTAAAAGTGACAGTCTGGTGTGCAATTTCGTCAGGAGGAATCATTGGGCTTTACTTCTTTGAAACTGAAAACGGTGTAACGGTAGCTGTTAATGGGGAGCGATATCGTGATATGATTTAGAACCCATTAACGCCACAACTGCATGCTTTGGACTTGATTAACATGTGATATCAACAAGACGGTCCCACATCGCATACAGCCAGGATTACAATGGAACTACTGCGAGACCTCTTTACACAACAAGTTATTTCAAGAAATGGAGATGTTAATTGGCCTCAACGGTCGTCTGATTTGACAGCTCGGACTTCTTTTCTTGGGGATATCTGAAAAACAAGGTTTATGCAAACAAACCAGAAATCCTTGAGCAACTCAAACAAAATATTCGTGATGAAATTAATGAAATATAGGGTGAAATGTGTGAGAATGTAATGAAAAATGTGCTCGAAAGGGCTCGCATTTGTGAGACTAACATAGGCGGGCATTTATCTGATATTGTATTCAATATATATTTGCCGACATTAAATAAGACATTTGTCAATATAAGATCTATTCTCTTTCATTTAATTAAAAATTATAAACAAACAAAATAGTATACCTTCCTGACGGACACCCTGTATATGGTCAGTAGTCGATCTATCCGTTCTAAGGCCACGCTGAAAATTTACCACCAGGTTTGATACAACAGACTTCATTCTTTCATATAATACACTTCAAATAACCTTATGTGTGATAGGGAAAATGTTAAATCCACCATAATTAGTACATATAATTGCTTGTATCGCCTTTTTGGAAAACTAGCACAGTACGCCTAATCGTGTTCAGAAGCTGGTGAATGAAAATTATCCGTTTGTGACCGTCAGCCTCTCATACCTCAGCCGGGGGGACGTCGGGACTCGTTACTTGTAATCCTCGATTATAGATATTCTTATGTTGTGTTAACCTGTATGAAGGCTGTTCATACCAGGATGAAAAGGACTGGAAATTTGTCGCGGTGTTATTAAATTTTCAATCTTTATACCCTCATTTTACAAATTGACAAAGTATCCATATATTCTAATACATATTCCTACCTGGTTACACTAAATTTAATCGAATTTTGTAATCGCTGAGAACTTGCCAAAGTAAGACCGTATCAATTTTTATGAAGTTCCATGAAGATTTACTGCGGATTTGGATTTATATTTTTGATAATCAAATGATATACCTATATGTAGCTTCATTCCTTCGGGTGAAGGCGTAAAAATTTTGATGAAACTATTTTAATACGCATATTCTTGCTACGTTTATTTGGAATTAGTTGGCTTAATATATTTGTCGTGATGTTAAAAAAAAATGGTAAAAATAATAAAAAAAAAATAATAATAAGGGAAACAATTTTTGAGACTAAATCATGAATTTATTTATCATATTGTGTCAAAGGAATAAGTAATTGGACGAATTTCTTAAATTCCGTCAAATTCAGAAAGAAAAACATGTCAAATATCTTACATGCATACGAAATTCCAACCAAAATTGTTTCTAATCAGAAGCTGAAAAATTATCGAAATATTCAGCAGTTTTTCCCCGATTCTTTCCGAAATTCTAACCAGAACCAAAACCTGAAAGAACTTTCTAAATCCCTAAATCGTAGTCCATTTTTGTCTAGTTTTCTAAATATACCGAAATTAGGCTGTCTAACAATTAAATTTAAAATAAAATTTCGGATCTTAATATATCGACAAAGACAAAAGTATTTTTTAAATGAGCTTACCGTATTTACGTTCTGCCATGTCTATACGCTTGATTTGGTTGTAGAAAATACCCGAAAATCTGTAATTTTCAACTTTTGGTAACGAGTATGTCAATACAGTCGGCCGATCCAAAATTTCTGAAAAACTTCTTGCATTTAAACGCCAAAAATTAACTTTGCTGCCAACATTCTATTAATAGTTTACTAATTGGTACTAATTTCTTTCACTCAGTTCTACTTTTTGGGATATGGCCCATTAAATAAAGTACGGTCCAATTTACCAAACTTACTGTCTATTAAATTTCTAAGTTGGTGTAAGGTGTTAAAATTTATGTAGAATATAATAACAAACATCATCTGCTAATTTCTTCGAAGGAATTGTGTTTTTTATATCTGATGTAGCGCCTTTTTATTATATTTGGTCAAAGGTAATTCTTAAAAAACTGTTTCTGAAGCTGAATGTTAATTCCCAATTTTTGGTTTGTCCGATAGGGAAAGTCTGAAAAGATCCAAAAATTTCTTCTTTATTTTAGTAACATTTAAGTTATAGCGCAAAAAATGATGTGCGGATGGAAAAATGGATTGAAACTATATTTAGTGCGAAAAATCGTTTGCGATTTGAAAAAAAACGAATGCAACGAGTCTCCACCGAAACAGGTTTTTGCTACTCAATTGTCGAATTTGTTTATTAACATTATTTTGTTCATACTTGTGATGCTGATCGAACGGAAGATATAACTTATACTATAAAGTCTAAAACATATAAAGCCTCCTCTTATCTCTCGCTATTCTAACGGGGTTTCCTAATTGATGGATCGATGTAGAACGATCCGACGGCGTTAGATAAATCTGTTTATTATTAATATCAAATCATCTTAACAAGTTCATGGAACAGTACGTGAAAATGTAAATCACACTGTTCGTGAAAATGTGCAGGAGAATCCAAGGCAGTCGAGTCCTTCTTGTTCACAACAGCGAACGCCACAATGGACACCATGCATGCACACAAGTCTAAGCCAATTAGTCAGACTCGACGATGATTTCAAGGTCAGCATAACCCAGGACATCGCTTAAACTCAGCCGGGTTTATGCAGCAGAGTCATTGGTAATTGGGCTTCTTGGACCAGCACTGCCGTGTATTCCATACATATTGACATACATAAGCATTTCAAAGAACAACGGGCTTTCTTTGGAAAACACCTTATTTTCACTCTGCTTTCGCAAATCGGATTAAAATTTTGAATGGCTTACAGCAACGGCAGCAATATTCCACAATCTGAAGCAGAATTGAAAAAAGTGATCACTTGCCAGATGAGATTATTAAAAATTTAATTAAGATTTAAATGTGTAATGTTCATCTATTCGTCATATCTGGAGATATACAGAAACCCAGGAAATGCACTTAAACATCTCAGGCCAGAATTATAAAAAACCACCTTCTCTTCCCATTGAATCACCTAAAATTCTACGAGTATATAGGATGTGGTTGTTGTATATTGTATACGGGTATATACTGATATCATCTCCCTAAACAGGAATTAATAAATTAAGTTAATATTTGAATTACCCCTTAAAAATCTATAGCCAATGTTCACAAATATATGTGTAAAATGTGTCGAGTGCAACCCCAACTGGGATTAGGGCAAACCACACAAGCATGCCGATAAATAAGAAGCAGTATGCAGTTACGTGCTCTGGTTTGCTACAAAAAGTCATGGCGTCAAATACCAAGTGGGAAAGGAAAACAAAAAGGAAAAACAATTAATAAACTGGAGAAAGACCAAAGATTATTTATTTTTTTTAAATAAAAGCGGTTAGTAAAAAGCGGTTTCCCTTTTTTTCTTCATTTTTTATTGAAAATAAAAACGGACCAATATTTTGTAACATTTTGTAGGAAATATATCGTAAATCAACTTGAAGACGGGGTTCAACGAAATGAAATTGCATACACGAGATGAAAGACATTACCATCATTCAAAGCCACTTGTATCCAAAACAACGTTGGAGCGGCGGCGTAACACCACCCAGCCTGGTACACCAGGTATCTCTAAGATTTAATCCGAGCTACAACTCCTACCATCACTGACTTTACTTAAAATTACGGGATAAAAACTTAAGTATTTTCTTTTCAATTTACGTCGGTGTCAATATGTTAATGCATATTGATGAATGCGTGGAAAGTACTGTTATTTATATTTTTGGGTTTCAAAAACTTGTAGAATTTGTGCTTGCTTAACTTGCAAAAGGATGGTACTAACTTAAACTTATCAGGGCGTTCTGAAATTTATTGGAATTATTAATAACTTGTTTAAACGCAATGAATTAATGAAGGGTGTTCTTTATTTTTTGAATTAGATAAGCTACTTGGGCTAGTAGTAGCGAAACAAAAATGCAAATTTAATGGTTTCACTAAATTTAAGTTTGTACCAAATATGTCTGAATCATATTTTTCTTGGCCGTACTATAATCCGAACCGATGGATACGTTAGCAAAGTTCAGGCATTGTTTAGTACATTTTTCAAATTCTAATCTTAATCCATCTACTGAAATCACTTTCCACAGTGCATCTGTCTTCCGTGGTGTCTTGTAATACAGGATACGTTTGTGATTCAACATGGGTCCTCTAAGAGCGCTTTCGGGTCTCTCAGGATCTCAGGGTAGTTTTGTAACAATGTTTGCGTTTCGGTTACTGGATATAAGAAAGATTATATCTAATTGCAATGTTATAGGAATAAGTACCGACAATTTATCTGAATTTTCTGTAATTTTCAGTGTTATCATTCGCAGTGTTGTTCGCATTGATGCTCTCCCCCACAGATCCACCCCAGATCCATCCTCAGTACACGTATCACCGTCCACAGTGTTCTTAGATAAGTGTAATACTCGGTAGTAAATTTAAAATTATCAGATGCCTTCTGACACACATGCGAGTATTTCGGCTGGTTGTAAGGTCAATAAATTCGGAAACTTTTAGCAGAGTTCACATCGGCAACAATGCAAAGCACAGTTTGGGAACAGGGGAAGATTAGTAAAAACCAAGTGCTTACCGTAGAAGGGAAGCCTGAGAGTGTCATTTTGCAACAACTTCCAGACAGAATGTCTACGCACCGACGCTTTGACGACATTATTTCAGGAGCTGACACTGTGGAAAACGTCATAATTTTGCGCTAAAACATATGTGCTCTTCTCAAAAAAGATGGTTGCCGCCTCCGAAAATGGATAACAAATGCAAAAATTTGTTGCAGGAAATTCCAGATACTTGCAGAGGCTTATCTGTCACGTTAACCTTTGACTTCGATAATAATATGACGATATTTGGCACCGAATAGAATATCGGCAATCATTCATTTCCCCTTGCTGTTTTCATTACAATCATCATTCCGTCACCACTCTTTCAGTTTCAGCCCGAATATATGATCCCCTGGGATGACTAACGCCATGTACTGTGGTTGTCAAATTCATATTCAAAGGGCTATTAAAACAATACTGTTGAATGGTATTACAAACCCCGCAATAAATTGTGATCGTCTGGCTCAAATAAAGCAATTCGCAACGTAAATCTGCTAGTTTCCAAATTCCAAGATGGATTGTCATTGTTTCGGTGAACGTTGCACAAATTAATAATGAATCGTTGTCTGAACTAAGTATAGAAAATGTACATTATTTTAGTGATAATTTTAGTGATAATTCTACTGTTCCTAGTTTTATTCGAAAGTTGGCAGCCAATAGAATCTAGGCTGTGCCGTCCTTCTCAATGAAATTATGAAATAAACCAGCTAATTTTGTCTCCTCATGAATTGCTTTAGAACTAATTTTGATGACTTGGTCAATAATTTCTCTATGAAAGTATGTCATCACAGCAAAAAAAACTTAGCAATTTATATTCTACAGCAAAAAAAATTATATAAACTTTCAAAATTGTGTAATATAATTAACTTGTACAATATTAATTAACTTATATACCTATACATTCTTCAAAATAATGTATAATCCTATCCGATACTATGCTGTTAAGTCTTTGCAAGTCAAAATTAGTCATTGCACTTGTTATTTTTGCAGTCAACTTCATTAGCATCGGCTTATGCCGTAGTGACATCAAGCATTTAACTTGCAACGCACTTCTTCCCCGACAATGCGATTTACATTAAAATCACTACTCGGTTAAATCATAGCTTAAACATTGTATAGGGGTTAAGTGTTTTACAATTATTGGTTAGTGGACTGAATTTCAGTTTCAGACTTTTTGAATTCAAATTGCAGTTGCATTCGTGTTTTCTTTTTGAACCTTCAACTGAGCTACAATTCTACTAAGTATCCCACACATTGTAATTTCGGTGGATTTTTGCAGCATACTGCTATTGAAAGATAGTGCGGCCTTGAAAGCCATTTTTAATTTATTATTATAAAACTTTTCTTAAACTAATGCAATAAAGAGGAGCAGTAAAATCCGGTACAGATATTCCACCCTACTTTTCTTTATGTTGCAAAAAAGAGTCCGTTTGGGAAATGTAAAAGGAACACCGATCTTTGCCAAATCGACCTGTGTGATACCCTATTGGACGTGGCAGCGTAACCTGTTTTTATCCGAAGTCCTAAATGCATGCTGCGATCCCAATTATAATGAATATAGTGTAATTGAATGAAAGATATGAATCTGAAATACATAAGTTAAGTAAAGCGATTTGTATGGGAGTGATCAGAGAGGACGTCGTCATTTTGTCGATTTTTCAAACTTTTTGCCCAGTATTGTTACGCAAAGAATTGATGAAGAATTGATTGAGAATTGAAGTTATTTTAGAAAATCAAATTTCGGCGTGGTTGATACCAGAATGAGCATGGGAACATTGTTCTCGGAACTCATGGTATATTACAAGTTTAGTCGAAATGGGTATGTTAAGTCGGTCTTTTGTATGGGAGATACCAGAACAGGTTACTTGATCGAATTTTATTAGACATTGTAGGGAGTCTGAAAACCAATGTAATAGTTAAAAAATTGGATGCTAAAACAGACTAATTATGAATTGAATTTCGAAAAATTGGCAAATTTGCGTGGGTGGTACTATAATGAGCGTCGCAACGTGCTGATTTTTTGGTTCCGATATCATATTTTGAAAAACGTATAATGTGTGCAAAATTTGACTTAAATTTAGTGTAAATAAAAATTTTGCGTAATAAAATACAATATGTTCAGTAAAATCGATTAATGTAAAAAATGCTCATAAATATGAATAGTTTTGCATGGCGTGGTTTATAATGAAATTTATTTCTGCGTATGCTTGATGATGAAATGAAAAATATATGACACAAAATAATTGCTTTATCATAGACTGAAAGGTAATTTGAATTTCCATTTATCTAACTAAAGTAATGATATGTTGCAATAAACGATGTGATTCCCTGAAATTATGTCTATTAATTTCACACTATGTTAGTTCTTAATGGACATGCAGAAAATCCACTGAATGGATACTATTTTTCGTTTCAGTTCGCCGGTTTTTGAAAAATAACAATAATATTCTAAAAATAGCTCGTACAAAGTCTGGTCAAGAAGATTGAAATTCATAAAAATAATAGATGCTTACTCTTGACTGCAATTTGATGATAAGTTTCCCAAAAATTTTAGATTTGGAACAGAATTTTTAATTGATTTGGCATACATACGAAGCTTTGACATGTACATAGTTATTATGCCCATATTTGAACTACATTCAACACAAACGTCAAAAAACTAGACTTATTTATATTAGCTTCAAATATTTAATTGTTTTGAGCTTATCATAGATGTTCTTTAAATGTTATTTCGTAAACTAAATCTGACTCCAAAGTATTATAACGTTTATAAGAACATGCTATAAGTTATCGTCCATATGCTATCTGAATTATCGTCTCTTCGATGTCGAATTTTTAAAAATTTGTTCGTATTCTCAAAATCGCCCCTCGAAATTAATGTCAGATTAAATAAAAAAAAAAGTAATACCCACCTCCCTCGTAATTGGTTTCTTGACTCAGCACATCTTATCGAAATCTTTCTATACACAAAGAACACTTTATAGATGAAGTTATTTAAGTGCGATCTTGCGTCCGTTATACAATTAATGTTTTTTTCATGCCACTTTCACTCTTTGACGCTACTGGTTTTAATATGAAAGCCTTCAGCAATATAAGTAGTAGTAACTCTATACGAAACTCATAGAATCAATGCATGCACAGCGTACAGCGGCATAAAGTTCAGCTTGGTATGAACAGTAACGTTTGACGTTTTGACTGGGTTTTATAAAGAATCATCCGTCCAAGATGATTCAGAAATATTTAGCCAATATCTTGCATATGTATTGTAGCAAAAGCGTTCAAAGTGCATAAATCTTTGCCTAAATAAAGATGAAGTGTAGAGGGAAACATCTCCAAAGCTCTGAAGAATAAAAAAAAATCGACTTATCTATTGAATGCGTATGAAGTTGAAGTATTGCCAATAATATCGGAATAAATAATTTCATATATTCTCTCTAAATAAAATTTCATAGGAAAGTCGCTGACAGATATGAGTGAGTTAAGTGTACCAGAATATAGCTAACTAACTCCAACGATTGCCAAAAAAAGACTTTTACATTTTGATAAACCTTAGTAAATATAACATTTTAAAAATGAAATAAAAGGATAATTTTCGGAAGTACGTTGCTAAAATTAGCTAAATAGGAAAATAGACCACGTTCTTTTCCTAACAATTTTAGAGCATAATTTTAGAGACCTGTTTTTGTGCATTTTTTACTTTTATTATTTTATTTTTTACTACTTTTACTTTTTACGTTCCTTATATTTTGAGTTTAATTAATTTTCGTAATGATTCCAAAAATAATCGATAACTTTTTTGCATATATAAAACCAATTTATGGTCAACACAGTCATAATTGAAGCAAATGCGTGGAATTGTTGGTTAACTACAGCTTAATGGTTAAGTGTTTTGACTCTTTAGGTATGATAAGCTGCATTGATAAGCTATGAATACATTTTAAAGTTTTAAGCTTCAATCCAGTTAAAGCTTTAAGACCTTTTGTGTGTAGTTGCATCCAAATTACAAAAGTTGTGATGATTTAAAAAATTGTAAAATTTTAGTTCGTAGTTCAACTTGAGAACATACAAAAATAGCCAATTTTAGCCATTGTTTTTAAATCTTTTCTGATTGTGTATTTCTGTTCTTTATGGAAATGATGTGTCGTTTTGGATGGAAAGGGTACATTTGTTGTCTACCTTTTAGTAATTATACAAATTATACGAATTCGTCCTAGTTAATGCTGCATCTTATATGAAAATATTTCACTATACGGCGACGGATGAATCTACATAATTAAGTATCAATGAGTGTATATTACATATGTCGTCCACCCGACAGTGACAAAAGTTTCCCATGCAGCTTAAGACCAAACTATCTGGAGTAGTTTCTAGATGGGTTTGATTGTTGTGCGAGAGTTTAAGATCTACGTATATGACGCAGGCCAGTAGCTCAAGTACTATCAATAGATTTAAAATGTACCACCTTGTTTTTCACGATAATGGTGCATATTTTCTAACGAAAATTAAGTTTTCCTTTTAGTTTCGCTTCATACGAAAAACTGTCTTTATATAAAAAAAAAATATTTTTCGAATAAATCAAAAATCTTTTTTTGGCAAAAATCATGTATTTTAACTCTGTCATAGACACACTTCAACAATTTGGATATCACACTGAAAAACAAAATCTTTTTTTTTTTTACTATGTGATTTGTAAAATATATCACAAATATTTGATTAAATCTTTGATGCAAGCAATGGTGTAAGGTCTGAGCTTACTTTTTCATATAAAGCTTTTGTTTACACAACAAATCTTCTAAAATATTTGACCAGATATCCAAAAACACAACTGCAAATAACATAAAACAACAACAACTACATAAGTTTTACCACTATATGAAATATTATTTATTTTCAATTACTTATTTGGAGTTAAAAAAGAGATATTTTGTGGTGGGTGCTTAATGGGAAACAAGGTGTATGACGTTAAAGTTCTAAAATTTGGAAAAATGTTTCTAAATATAAAACACGGGGTATGTTCGCCGGTGTCCTTACCTAAAAGATTCC
Organism: Philornis downsi; assembly: GCA_019455685.1. Taxonomy (NCBI): domain Eukaryota; kingdom Metazoa; phylum Arthropoda; class Insecta; order Diptera; family Muscidae; genus Philornis; species Philornis downsi. The sequence continues at coordinate 186,750 of JAHXMU010000717.1, read as the reverse complement.
GGTAAAATAGATGAAAATTCCAAAAATTGTTTATTTATTGCGGTAATTATTACCGCAAATGAAATTAAAATTAATTTTTGGAAAACTGTTTGTTGTGCAAACCACACACTGGAAATCAATAAGTAAATACATTTGATAACGCCTTCAATGCTTCTAAATTGCTAAATAAATAACTGTTTGTTTCGTTGTTTTCTATACTCTTAACTTAAAATGATTCCATGACGTTGTTAAGCCAGGTTGAAAAATGAATTAGATTCACGCAATACTACACGTGAAGGCTTACTTCTAGAATGTCATCTAATTGTAGATATGGGATACAGCTATCGACATCCATCTTTAGAGTTTTCACCGATTAAGAAGCCCATTCTTCCTATGCAAAATCACAGATGATGCAGCAGAGTCATTTTAAGTTCTTATCAACCCAGTTCTTCACTCCAGTTACTCACGTAAGTAGTTTTTCAGCTTTTCTGTCTACTTTCCAAAGGCTAATTTTTCCTAAGACGGCCTTAGGGTTACAAATTAAAGATTGTATAGAAAGTATGGATATTTGCAACCAATTTTTCCATATATTTCAATTTAGAAAAATAATAAATAAAATATTCTAATTTCTCTGAACATCGTCATACTCACATTTCTGTTTCAGCAATTTTCTGTAGTAGAGATATTGATATATTGCAGGTATCATTTGTTAAGATTAAAAATGTGTTCCATGAATTCCCAAGCCATTAAGTTTTGCATACTTCATGCACTTCATAAAAATAGTACTGCGAATGAAAATGGACGACATTATCATGCACATTCTAGGACCTTCCACACAAATTGACTGATTTATCGAAATTGATCTTCAAACCCTAAATCTTTCACTGTAATAACGTATATTTTTGTAAATTGTTGTGCGCTGTAATGCTTGCTTGAGTAAAAGTATAAATCCTTTCAACTTTCTAAAAGGATTTTTTTCAATACCCATAACTCACGGTAATGGGTAGATGATCCCGTACATAGACACTTTGGAGATCCCAATGCACAGACATTTTATTACGTATTTAATTGATATCAACGTTATTTTGTCAATTTTGTGCCTGATTTGTTATACCCTTTTGTAACAACGCAACAATAAAAATATTCTTGTGTAAATTATTGTCCACCGCGAAAAAAAGTTCTTTATGTAAAGTGTTCAAGCTACTTTGCTTTGGGTAAATAATCATAATTGGTACTACATTAAAACAGGTCGAGTAGTACAACATATTTTGTTTGGCGTCCATTCCCTAATTGCACACTAGTTACGGATTATGTTGCGAACAATAAGCAAAATTTTTTGCGTTACAAATAATGTTGAACACACAAAACTCTTGGGCTATGTGTAGGTAACGAAAAAACTGTTTGTAAATCATAAACTCTAAAATATAAGAGACTTTTTTTAAAACTGTTTTAAGCCACGAATTTTTTCAATTGTGTCATTTGTTCTAAATGTTGTGCGAAAAATTAATTTTCATTTAGTTGTATTTAGCCAATTTGCCTGAATTATATTCTCTATAGCGCTATAAAAAAATGCTGGGCCCAGATAACATCTTCGTTATGGATTAAATCGTAATATGAACAATCCACCTTGTATCCAAAATTCCATAATTAATTAAAATAATTAGAACTTTTTTTCTAGAAATTGGAATAATTTGTATGCAACTTAAATTTTATGAGCCACTTAAAGGCACATAACCGAAAATGGTCTCTAATGTCAATGTGCTCTATATGGGGAATTAGCGTACAATTTCTTATTGATGGCACAAAATAAAAGAATTTCCATTCCTTTGCGAATTATCAGGTAAACACTAACACTGTAAGAAATATCTCACCACGTTCTCACTGTATTATTTCTAGGCACTTTTATCGATCGAATTATATCTTCAAAGCATTTCGACCTAAAGGAACTGCTGCTTTGTTATGCGAAGCACGATTTTTTTTACACACAACTAAAAAGATGAGCAACTATGGCGTGTTATAAATGAAATGATCCGTGCTAATCACTCAATCAAAGCGGAAACTTGATCCTTTTGTGTTGGAAAGGATTATATCGTTTAAAAGTTCTCTAGTGATGTGATTGTGGCAATTGTGAAATCTGCGGATTATTCAGTCAAACCCAATACATCTCATTTTTGAATAAGTGAAAATGCCTGAAACGTTTTTTTTCATAAGACAATGTGTCGGATTATCTTTCTTTTGCCGTGCAAAACAATACTTCTTAACATTTATCAATATTGCGTATTACTCCAAAACTTGGGAAGTATTTTTCCACTTGGATAAATTTCGCCGAATTACTATGATGTACCGGCTCATATATACTGCAGACTATAGCGAAGCAACATCGAGAAGAGATTTATTTTCTATTATTTTTCAACTAGGGTGACACCTTAAAAAAGTTTATAACTTTACTCGGGTCCACTATATATAAACTACTACATCGTACTATGTTTAATTGTCAAAACATGTGTGTATCCTTTCATGTTATAAAGGATTATACCATCCAGATAAAAAACAGGCAAGTGCATCATACAACTATTTTAAAAAAGAAAGTTATTTATTTGAGAATTAAATTTTGTAGCAACTACGATACTCTAGAAAAGCTAGTCCAGAAACTAAAATATTTTTTCTAGCACATAATAAGAGATTCCCCTCTTGACTACTCAAAGTAAAACAAACAACCACAGGTTATCGCTATCTCGGTGGCTGTATTACAGATTGAACCGATCTGAGTATCAAAAACAGCGTTAAAGAGACGAATTATTGAGCATTTTAATATATGTGTTGTAAAAAATAAGAATTTTCCAGCAAGCTAATATACTGCCATAATCTCGACCACACATACATACATTCTTCGTATTATTCGATTTAAAACGTTGACATGCAATGCAACTTTTCACGTGCTTCGCGAGGATTCCACTTTTCCTATACCGATTCAAAAATATAAGGGCGTTCCCAAAAGTAGCAGTATAAGTGGTGCCAGTAGTTTAAAAAAGAAGAAAATATATATAAATATACTAGCCGACCCGGCAAACGTTGCTTTGCCTTCAAATTTTATTTTTATTGGAAATGTTTCAATGTTAAACAAAATTCTGTTTACATACCGTTAGCAGGAGCAGAAATAATTGCTTTTTAATTTGTGGTTTGTGTAGGAGGCACCACTCCCCATTGTCCAATCCCGCCCATATTTGCAGCAGCACTTAAGATATGTACACCAAACCGATGTACCAAATTTTGTTCAAATACCGTAAACAGAAACAGAAATATTGGATATTTAATTTATGGTTTGTATGGGAGGTACCACGCCCCATTGTCCAATTCCGCCCATATTTGCAGTAGCACTTAAGATATGTACACCAAACCTACGCACCAAATTTTGTTCAAATACCGTAAGCAGGAGCAACAATAATTGATTTTTAATTTTTTGTTTGTATGAGAGGTACCACGCCCCTTTGTCCAATTGGACCGAATTGTAAATCTAAACCATCCCGGGCACCACCCAGACGCATATACAAAAATTTATGCAAAGCTGTCCAGCCGTTCTGGAGTTTTAAGCATCGGAACAAACCACGATTCATTTTTACATATATATATAGAAGATATGGGAGGTACCACGCCCCATTGTCCAATCCCGCCTATAATTGCAGCAGCACTTAAGATATGTACACTAAACCGATGTACCAAATTTGGTTCAAATACCGTAAACAGGAGCAGAAATATTGGGTATTTAATTTATGGTTTATGTGGGAGGTACCACGCCCCATTGTCCAATCCCGCCCATATTTGCAGCAGCACTTAAGATATGTACACCAAACCTACGCACCAAATTTTGTTCAAATACCGTAAGCAGGAGCAACAATAATTGATTTTTAATTTTTTGTTTGTATGGGAGGTACCACGCCCCTTTGTCCAATTGGACCGGACTGTAAATCTAAACCATCCCGGGCACTACCCAGACGCATATACAAAAATTTATACAAAGCGGTCCAGTCGTTCTGGAGTTTTAAGCATCGGAACAAACCACGATTCATTTTTACATATATATATAGAAGATATGGGAGGTACCACGCCCCATTGTCCAATCCCGCCTATATTTGCAGCAGCACTTAAGATATGTACACTAAACCGATGTACCAAATTTGGTTCAAATACCGTAAACAGGAGCAGAAATATTGGATATTTAATTTATGGTTTATATGGGAGGTACCACGCCCCATTGTCCAATCCCGCCCATATTTGCAGTAGCACTTAAGATATGTACACCAAACCTACGCACCAAATTTTGTTCAAATGCCGTAAGCAGGAGCAGAAATATTGGATATTTCATTTATGGTTTATATGGGAGGTACCACGGCCCTTTGTCCAATTGGACCGAATTTTAGATCTAAACCATCCCGGGCACCACCCAGACGCATATACAAAAATTTATGCAAAGCGGTCCAGCCGTTCTGGAGTTTTAAGCATCGGAACAAACCACGATTCATTTTTACATATATATATAGAAGATATGGGAGGTACCACGCCCCATTGTCCAATCCCGCCTATATTTGCAGCAGCACTTAAGATATGTACACCAAACCGATGTACCAAATTTGGTTCAAATACCGTAAACAGGAGCAGAAATATTGGATATTTAATTTATGGTTTGTATGGGAGGTACCACGCCCCATTGTCCAATCCCGCCCATATTTGCAGTAGCACTTAAGATATGTACACCAAACCTACGCACCAAATTTTGTTCTAATACCGTAAGCAGGAGCAGAAATAATTGATTTTTAATTTTTTGTTTGTGTGGGAGGTACCACGCCCCTTTGTCCAATTGGACCGAATTGTAAATCTAAACCATCCCGGGCACCACCCAGACGCATATACAAAAATTTATGCAAAGCGGTCCAGTCGTTCCGGAGTTTTAAGCATCGGAACAAACCACGATTCATTTTTATATATATAGATATGGGAGGTACCACGCCCCATTGTCCAATCCCGCCCATATTTGCAGCAGCACTTAAGATATGTACACCAAACCGATGTACCAAATTTGGTTCAAATACCGTAAACAGGAGCAGAAATATTGGATATTTAATTTATGGTTTATATGAGAGGTACCACGCCCCATTGTCCAATCCCGCCCATATTTGCAGCAGCACTTAAGATATGTACACCAAACCTACGCACCAAATTTTGTTCTAATACCGTAAGCAGGAGCAGAAATAATTGATTTTTAATTTTTTGTTTGTATGGGAGGTATTACGCTCCTTTGTCCAATTGGACCAAATTGTAAATCTAAACCATCCCGGGCACCACCCAGACGCATATACAAAAATTTATGCAAAGCGGTCCAGCCGTTATGGAGTTTTAAGCATAGGAACAAACCACGATTCATTTTTATATATATAGATTTTGGTGAAAAGTGGCAACCATATAAAACATATGCTTTAAATTTCAAGGCGCCACGTTGTTTAGTATTTTTATTTGAGCCATCAAAAGTAAACATGTCCATCCAATATTAAAGACGAGCTAGAATATATTCTGGGGGAATATGGTCCTTCGTTTACGACTGTAAAATATTGAGTAGCAGAGTTTAAACGAGGCCGTACGAACTGCAATGACGAACACCGTAGCGGTCAACCAATTGAGGTATCCATTGCAGGCACGGTTAAGAAAATCTACAAAATGGTATTGGATGATCGTCGGCTGAAGGTGCGTGAGCTAGCTGAAATAATGTACATTTCAAAAAGTGATGTACATCGTATATTGATCGAAGATTTGAACATGAGAAAGCGCTTGCTTTCAATAGAGCAAAAACAGCGTCGTAAAGACGTTTCAATAGAGTGTTTGGCGATGTTTCACAGTCAATTTATAACAACGGATGAGACATGGCTCCATCATTTCACACCTGAGGCAAAGGAAAAGTCAAAGCAGTGGATTGAAATGGGAGAATCGCATTCAAAGAATGCGAAGACTTTTCTATCTGCAGCAAGATCATAGCGTCTGGTTTTTGGACTGCGCATTGGATTATTTTTATTGATTATCTTCAGAAAAGAAAAACCATCAACGGCGAATTTATGCTAATTTATTGCACCTTTTAGGTGATGAAATTATGGGAAAAGGCCGCATTTGGCGGGTGTTGTTTCATCAGGATAATGCTCCAATTCACACATTCACCATTGGTACGGCCAAAATTAATAAATTAAAGTTCGAATTGCTTTGTCACGCGCCTTATTCGCACCTTGGACTATTTTCTATTTAAAACTTGAAAGAATGGCTCGGAGGTAAAAAATTTTCCATCAATGAAGAGAATGGAGTCTGTGGTTGATATCTATTTGAAGGAGTTTGAGAGTTCTTACTATAAACAGGGTATAGAAGATATTGAATATCGCTGGAAAAAAGTGTGTCGAGCTAAAAATGCATTATGTTGAAAAATAAAAAAAAAAATTATCCAACTTTTTGTGTCTTCTTTTTGGTTAGGTCGGCTAATTGTGGGACCACCCCCGCCTCTGCAGCATGTATGGTCAATGGTCTTTCCGACCCCATTTTGTAACTTTGTCGTCTCATTATGATGATATTCATTGTTAACCATTACCGTAGCAGTGCAGTAAGTCCTTATTTAGAACATATCGTCATTGATCTACGGTAAAGAATTTCCATCATGTCGATTTCCATAACTGCAATATTCTCCTTTTTCTGGTCTTTTACTCATGCGAAAAGGTCTGGATAACATATCAGCAATGATTCTAATCTTACGAAGAATATATTCAATCGAAATAATATGTCGGTGATATATCTGTGATTGTTTAGGAAATCATCTCACTGGAGAATTTAATGTCGATTTAACAGCAGACGATCTGCGAAAAATGTAACTTCATTTCTTTCAATTTAAACAACCTGCTACATGGCCAATATTAAAAGTTGTTACAAGTTTTTTAGTTTTTGACTTTAATTACGTACAAATTTTAACAAGTGTTTCATCTTTTAAATTCTTTTTTTTTTTTTTTTTGAATACTTAGAATTTTGTTATTAATACAACAAAAAAATTATCAACCAAATTGGAAAAGATTTATTTCCACTATTAGTAAAAACGAGAACTAACGTAGGTAAAAAAAAAACAAAAATATTTATTTTAAAAGTCAATAACTCCTGAAGTTGAAAAGATAATGCACACATAAAGTGATTATTTAAAGGTCTCAACTACACATAGTTTTAAAATTTAAATTAGATAACAATTTAAGAAGTTGTGTCGTTTTAAAATTCAAATTCCCGTGGTGGCCTATTTCGAAGCATTGTGGCGCAACCCCCTTTATCAGTAATAGGTCCAAAAAAAAATTTAAACTCGACTATACTTATGCTATAGCCATATGAAATTTCATCAAAATCGGGCCACCCGTTTAGAAACTGAAGATTTATTTCCATTTTTCATTTTCTTTTTCAAATCAATCAATGTCAATGTTTTGTGTTTGTGATAACTTGCATGAATTTTAAATTTTATTTTTAAATTTTAATTTTTTTTTTCAAAAACCGATTTACCAAAGCGAAAGCCCCTATTAAACCAGATAACCGAAAGATGTGATTTTCGGTTTTGGAGAAAAAGAACCAGTTTGCGCTTTTCAGTTTTAACGAAATTTTGTCTGTGGTAATATTTTTCTGATTCATGATTTGAGCAAAATCGCCACGATTTTTCTGGTACAATCTCATATACAATGACAGATTTTTAATACTAATTTAGAATTGGGAT
>JAHXMU010000717.1:51062-159003 GCA_019455685.1 Philornis downsi | reverse complement strand
TTAAGTTCAAATTAACTTAAATATAGTACATCTTTTAACTGAATTCTGTTAACAAGTAGCCGTAGGTTTAATTCAAATTTCCCTATATTTTATTACAATCGCTTTAAAAAATATGCTGTAGAAGTTCTACGAACAATTCAACATGTGGACTCATTTTGGTTTAATTTGGTAAAACTTACTTAATTGTACTAATTTTAAGTAAATACTAACTGTATTTGATTACATCATTTTATCCAAATTCCATGTATTTCTGAGCATATATTTAATTGTAATTTTCCTAGATTTTATTACAGTTTTCCAATATTTTACTACTTAGGTCGTGCAGATTCTTCTGAATCTGGACTCGGTTTCAGTATAACTTCCCTTACACGAAATTGGAATTTTATTTCCAATTTTTATTTATTTTATTTATTTTAAGGAAAAATTTAGTTCAATTCATGTATATTTTTTTACTTAAATTCCATGCTTTTCTAATCCTTTGTTTAATTAAACATTTTCTATATTTTACTAAAATTTTCTCTTATTTTATTATTTTTTTCTATTTTGTGTTTAAGAATATTTTATTAAAAAAAAGTATACATTCCATTGATTTAATTACATCTTACCTTACATCCTACGACAGTTTTACTTCTTTTTACTGGAAAATGTTGCGATTTGAGTCTAATTATTTTCCTACATCTTAATCCATTTTAACTAAAAAATATTACATATGGACTAACGCTATGACCTTTTTTGCATTACAATTAGTAAAAATCATTAACTAATTTCTATTATTTGTAGTAGAATTCAGTTCATTTTATCTTAGCATTTTTCCTCCATACAAATTTTTCCCCATCATTTTCTTCATATGAAAATACGATCGTTTTCCCTTGAATCAGATAATTTTTTCCTGACGCTCAGTAAAATTTTACTCACTAATAAGAAATTTATTTAAAGAAAAATATGTCCTATTTTTGAGTATACGTCATATTTCCGTTTACTTTATTTAAGTAAAATTTTCTTAAATATAGTAAATTTCCCTAATTTTAAAGAAAAATTTACTATTATTGAGCAAATTTAAAAAAAAAAAATTAAAGAAAATTTTTCCTAAAATTGACGGCTTCCATTTTTTTGAGTGTACCAACAACTTTGAGCACCGCAGAATAATTCCGAAAATATCACCGTGAACCAAGAAAAGAAAGCAAATGCACTTCTTTGTTCCGATTGTATGACAAAATAAACAGTGAAATTTACTGCATAGGAAAAATGAAATTAAATTAAGCCCATTGTTAATATGTGGAAATATTTTACCCATAATTTTGTTAGATGAATAGTTACGCAGTTTTAACAACTGTAGCAAAAACAAAAATTATTTAGTGGAAATTATTTGAATTTATTTCCTAATCACTGAAATCTGATTGACTAATTCCTAGAGCTCTGCCGACAATTTGAAAATAGGTTCAGAAAACTCACAATTTTTAAAAAAATACTTTATTCGAAAGACAATCATCTCCATTATGTTCACAAATGTGGAAATAAATTGTATATTATCACTCAACTAAAAATTTAACTGTTTTTATTGTGTTATATTTGCATTAATTTGTAATAATATGTTGTAGTTTTGATGGTGAATTTAGGCATAGACCGAAACTGAATTAAAATTTTGTGATCTCATACATGTGCTTAGAGCTACAAAATTGAGAACACTTCATTCAATTTCGGCGAAATAGCAATAAATTTATCATACAAATCCCGATAAAAAAAAAGCATAAGGATTTGGTCAATAAGGTGAAAAATATTTAATATGCATTCAAATTTATTGTATCACCTTTAAAGCAGCCACATTCCGAAATAATAAATTACGCTAACGAATAATGCAATCATCAAAATATCTTTCAAACGCTGTCTTCGGAAAATACCTTAGTTGCCGCCGCAACTGTTTTTTATGTCTTCTATCACCTGAAAACTTGTGCATCGAAGTAATAAATTGTGCTTTGGAAAGAGAAAAAAGTCAACTGGAGGCTCAACAGGGCTGTTCATTAATATTATTAAGTTTTTGACAGCAAATCAGTGACTTTCGATGAATTTGCTCTCTCGAACGCCGAATGACGCCCAGATAAAATTCTTTATTTACTGACCTTCTGACATGAATTCGTAGTGCACACCGCCGCTATGTAAAGGCTTGATTTGTTCCAAAGGTTCAAGTTTGTTAGGTTTTTATTTCAAAAGTGTGGTATACTTATGAAATGTAGTAATGACTTCCCAGCCCTCTATTTGACAGCCGTACTGTACAATGATTATTTTAATATTTTATTTACATTCATGTATAATATTAATTAGGCTCTAACTGAACATATTCCTTAGCATGTAATTGCATACAAGTACATTGGGACAGACATAAGTATATACGAATTATATGGAAACTCGCCTATCACTTGGTAAATAAAAGTCGTTTGAACACGTCACAAAAAGTAGCGGTCACATTTTTCTGTAAATACGCCCCCTGTAGTCTGATATTGATCATTTATTTAATCAATTATTATTTGTTATTTGTTTACTTATTGTTTACTTTCTGTTGCTACCTTAAATCTGGAAAATAAATGTTATACTACAGCGTCTACGAGATTTCATGTTTCGCAATATCGACCACCTCCGCCGTTTTGTCATTTCATCGATCTAGGAAAGACCAATTTTTTGCAGTATCGAAATGAAAAAAAAATAAGTAAAAGGTGCAAAGTTGTCACGCCTGCGAAGTCCAAGGAACAAGTAAAATTTTCCAAGTTTATCATTTGTCGATTTTGAAGTATTTGGAATACTATAGTTTGGCAAACACTGTTGGAAGAGGACGGTGTCTTCTCGATTTACTGGTTCTATGTTGCGATATATAGGACCTCTTCTCGCTTTCTCATGGCATTATATCTTTTATCTTACTGTATTAGCTTCCGATTTTTTTTTATAGAAATGTATGTTTCTTATCTTTATAAATTTGGCAGCCAATGGTAAGATATTTATGTGATTATAAGAAAAATTAGGAAAAGTAAACTTATACTTGCCTGATTTGCAACCACTCAAATCAGTTCTACTGTAATTGTCAGTTGGACAGCAAGTCGTCTTCATGGTCGTGTTGGGCATAGGTTGATAAAACAAGAAAACAAGATATTGCCACTTAAAGACATTTCATAATTTCTAAAAACATTTGTTTAAATTTCGCTTTCGAAAAGACTTAATCGTACATTACGCACAAATTAATATTGTACGATTTGAACGTTTCTAATAAGATCTTATGGGGATGATAATGATGATGCACATTTGTACCATAATTTGTTTTGCCAAACATTAATATGAAGTTAAGAGTGATAAAATTTTCTAATATTGTATTTGAAGCAATATCGTCGGCAAACCCACAGCGAACTCTTTTTAAGAGAGTCATCATCATCAACTACAAATATATCTCCTATCAATCTTCAATGGGATGCTCTTCGAAAGTCGGGAGATCTATGATGTAATTAATTCACAGTAAGTGAATGATCTTCTTTGTTTTGTTTCTCCTTGATATTGTAGTTGCCATATGTTCTACTCGAAAGCATACTGTGCCACTTTTAAAGTTGGATTTACTGACTTTTGTAGTATTGAGGTGACGAAATGTCATTTATTATTTACCATTTCACTTACCATTCATTTAAATTCCAATTAAAGTTATGCCGATATAAATCAAAGGAAAGACATGCGTCATAAATTACTTTACATACGTATATTTCGAAAAAATCTTACTAATTATTTTATTTTTACGTAACGTATGTAACATTAGATTTATCTTATTTTTGTATTCACTTCATTTCCATTTCCGTGTGTTAATCCCAACCCCAGTTAGATTATTACGTTTATTCGCACAAAAAAAAAGGTGTACAATCTTGTATTAGGTTTACCTTCAGTATATAAAAGTAATGAAAACTGATTTATGTTTTAATAAATCCAAAATGATTTGTGTTTAAGGCCGGATATATTATATCTGGTTTTGTGAGCTTTTGGTTATCCTAACTTTTAAATTTTGTAATCATGATTGTGGTGGGATTTGTTGAACGCCGTTACATGCGAATTACTTAAGGGTTTTCAAATTGTAAATACTTTCCATCTGTGAACCCATTGACGTTTCGAACAAATTTGTAACGCTAATAGCAATTGATGTGAATATTATGATTTGTAATCTGAAATGTTTTTGCTGAGCAACAGATCAACTGATGGAAGAACTGGACTACTTGCAATGGAGTTGTCCACACAATACTGAAAATGTCGCTAATATCATTTGGAACTTGAAATCGGATCATAATTTCATAACTTCTAAATTAGTAAGAAACAAAGTTAGTGTACATACCATAATCCTTTTATGGATCTACTTAGAACTGATGAAAGAGTTATTGTTTATTACACCTAATACACAAACTTCCCCAAAAGATCGTGAGCCGTATTATTTCGAATAGTGCTAGTTTGAATCTAGTGTCATGGCAACAGCTCAGTACAATCTTGAATCATGTTATCGAAAAGAATACATATAGCTCCAAATAAGACGATATCTATGAGACAATTTCACGTCAGTGAAACAGATATACTACTATGGAGAAAATTTAGTTCCGAATTTCATATTGTTTTTCAAAGCTTCGTCCCAGAAGGAAGCGTTTGAAGCATCTTTTGGTATAATGTCTGGTTTGGTTGGTAAGCTTGATATCTGCCGCAAATCTTAACGAAACTTCTTAAAATTTAGCACAGCCAAATATTTTTTCAGATCGTCGCAGGGAATTGAGGCTGGGCCAAATGGGCCTATCCTTATCTTCCACACAAATTGACCGATTCTCCGAAATTCTATTTGTTATCCGACTTCGATATTGTTATTAGTAATCTGCTGAAACCTAAAATTTTTATCCACTGTATTATGTTATAATGCTTGCTAGAAACATGGCTGATTAAACATACGCCTTTTAGCAGCCCCATACAAGTGATCGATTTAATACATGCGTTCTGAGATTCATATATTTTTTTATTTGGATTATCTGTAGTCCATTTTGGTGCAAGTTAAAGTAAAATCTCAGCGTGAGAACGGAGTGGATTGCCACCCCACTGGTATCATCTAATAAATTTGGCAATTTTCTGAAAATCAATCTTCTCTCTGTAATTAGTAGGCTGTATTACCCTCTGTTTCTGTTTGTTGTACTGATTGATATTCTCTGTGGTATTTGAGAACAATTTGGTCCCTTCCACACAAATGGCCCATCAAACCCATATATTCTTAGCTTCATATCTTCATCATTATTTCAACTAATTATACTGAATTCAATTAGACTTGGTAAATTAAGCTTCGATAGTTAAAATACATATAATGCATTGCCAGATAAATTTTTATTAAATGTATTGCATTATAATGCTCGGCATAATATGAAACTTCATATAAAAAGGGAACTTCAGAAAAATATCCTTTTGCATATTTTGTTGTACTTTAATACAGGCAATTCAAGCAATCCTCACATACAATGAATACATATACATATAAGAGTATGTAGCAAAAAAAGTGCACCCAAAGAAGCAAATATTTATCACAACGTGCGATGGGGAAGTGGTGAACAGTTGCGTAATCACCAATAACATTAACATAGCGTTGTCATGTGAGGGGAGCACTATTTTTTCCCCTATATAGGTATATTCACGAGTAGTATAGGTGTACTGAAAATTTAAACCTTTTGTTACAAATTTTTGTTATTCAAAATTGAATAGAATTGTATTGTATTTTTATATGTACTAAAAATCGGTTTCTTGAAAAAATTGCCCGCAGGTCGCCTGTATTTGGTAATTTCTATAAAAAAAACCCGAATAGACAAGCACTGAATTAGAAGGGCGCCTAATATTTTGTACTGTTGTAGCTTATATGTCACCTATCATGGACAACAATCCACAGTACTGGAGACGGATATTTTTAGTGGCATAGAAACGTATACGCTTTATTTGATCTCTGAGTATTAGCGTATCGGATATCATATAAAGAAGGGTAAATAAATATTTTCCGGAACACTTTAAAGCAAAAATATCCGAGCATAAATACAAATAAAACCTATGTTTTATGCATTTCAATACGATGGTTTTGGAAATGGTTCAAAGCTGTTTCGCTAGAAGTAATATATGTATAGGGTGATTTTTTAAGATTTAAGTTTTTCAGGTTGGCAGCACTGGTTGGTAATGGCGTCCAAACGTCATCTGTCAAAGTGAAAAGTATGCAGTATACTCTGCCATTTCATTACGGAAAGACTAACAAACGAATAACGATTGCAAATCGTTGAAATTTATTATCAAAATTCGTACTCTGTGACACATGTGCATCGTTTGACGACTTGACTTGACTTTATGGTCGTCATAATCGACCTGCTGAATCAACAATTCGTGCTGTTATCTCCAAATTTCGCATCAAATTTACTTTGCTGGACATAAAACTATCGACTCGCATGCGTAGAGTGCGTACCGAAAAAAATATTGCAGCCGTAGCGACCAGTGTTAATGACGATCGTGAAATGTCAATTCGTCGCCGTTTTCAGCGATTGAGCATGCGTTATTCAACCACAAGGAATTTTTTTTTGCTTGCCCCAATTGGCTGAGTTGAACTTGGTTGATATGTGGTTGCATCAGGACGGTACAACATGCCACAATGCTCGTAAAACAATGGATATGTTGAGGGATGAATTTGGTGAGCAAACTATCTCTCGATTTGGCCCTGTTAGTTCTCCCCTCAAGATCTTGCGATTTAACGCCTCTTGATTATTTCTTGTGAGGTTATGTGAAGTCGTTAGTCTATGTGGACAAGCCGAACACTATTGAAGCCTTAAAGGATAACATAACTCGCGTTATTCGTGGAATACAGGCCGAAATGTTCAAAAAAGTGACGAAAAATTAGACCTTCCAAAAGGACATTTTGAGACGAAGCCGCGGAAAACATTTACATGAAATTATTTGTAAAAATTAAATGGCAAAGACCAATTTATCGATTCCAATGAAAAAATTTAATATACCTATATGTTGCAAATTTGAGTATTTTATTCAATTTTAAAAAAACTACGATTAAAAAATCACCCAATACATGGATTGCATTTTTAGAAGTGGTGAAAATGTAATTATTATTGAATGGCTTCCTCTTTTTTTTGCTGGGTGTATACCTATGTGTGCATATATAAGTTAATTTACCTGATTTTGATTTTGTAGGTTATAATCTACTACAGGAGTAATTCTCACTCTCTAGTCGATTGCAATCATCATTTCAAATATTTGGGCAAGTTAGGGCAAATTGAAGAAATGTAAAACAAATTTCTGACACACAGCAAGCTCTGCAATGATAGCCTAACAGTCGTTCACACATCTGGATTTTTTAGCTAATAATGTTTTTTTTTTTTTTTTTTTTTTTTTTTTTGAATATGTAGATGTCTTTATACGGGGTTGCCCATATTCGACGGACCCATGTTTTTAAAAAAAAATCAAAGAAAAAAATAAAAATTTGGCGGTTGGCAATCTTATTCATTTAATTTGTTCCAAGTAGATTTGTTTACATCAATTTTTGAATATGATATCTCTCAAATGGCCGCCTCTGGCGTTGATGGCGTATTGTGCCCTTTTTGCAGCATTTTCCATCGTTTTCGCCAACATTTCGGCCGGAATAGCGGCTATTTCTTCACGAATGTTGTCCTTGAGCTCTTCTACGGTCCTTGGCTTGTTAACGTAAACCTTTGACTTCAAATGTCCCCACAAGAAGAAGTCAGCGGGCGTCAAATCGGGCGAACGCGGTGGCCAGTCCAAATCACCACTTTTCGACATCAAACGGCCCGGAAACAAATTCTTCAGAAAATCGATTGTTATGCGACTTGTGTACGGTGGAGCGCCGTCTTGTTGAAACCAGAACTGCCTCATTCGCTTTCGACGAATAATTGGCATCACAAAATTGGTCATCATGTCGCGATAACGCTCCTGGTTGATGGTAACAGCATGGCCATTTTCGTTTTGGAAGAAAAACGGCCCAATGATCGTTTTCGCACTAACGCCGCACCAAACTGTGACTTTTTCGTCATGAAGAGGCAATTCTTGAATCTCCTGAGGATTTTCAGTGGCGTAAATACGGAAATTTTGCTTATTTACGGTCCCATTCAATGTGAAATGGGCTTCATCGGACATGATAATTTTGTTCCAAAATTGCTCGTCATCATCGGCCATTTCAATAACTCGTTGGGCCCATTCCAATCGACGAGGCTTGTCCGCAGGCAACAATCTTTGCGTCAATTGAATTTTGTACGGGAACAAATGCAAATCAACGCGAATAATCCGTTGTAAAGTGGACCGAGCCATGCCCAACTGCTGAGAACGGCGTTTTTGGGATGTTCTTGGGGACCTCTCAACACTGGCCCGTACGGCAGCGATATTCTCGGCCGATCGCCTTGGTCGACTTTTATTTGGCCTCTTCGGATTAGAAAGAGCCTCACCAGTCGAAAATTTTTCGTATAAACGCTTAATGGTGTTCTTAGAAGGCGCACTTCTCACATTTTTTAATATTTTAAAAGCACGTTGAGTTTTCACAATTGACTTCTTCTGTTGAATGTAAATTTCAACTATTTCAGAGCGCTCGCGTGGCGTGTATTGTTCCATGGTAAAAATCTGCTTGGACTGACGCTTCAAACGCGGTATGTCATTAAGCGATCTGACATCTCTGTCAAAAGTTATGGCGTTGCCAGATGGGTCCGTCGAATATGGGCAACCCTGTAGTTACAAATTTGATTCTGTATCCTTTTGAAATTATCTTAATTATGTAAATCAGAATACGACAAATTGAATGGCGCTCACTATGTGAATTTTTTACTTAAATATATATTTTATCAGACATTCGTGAAAACAGATTGATATTAAAATACAGGGTTAACCATTTAGAGGCTTCAAACTCGCCGGTCTGGGAAGGCTGTCAGCTGTGAAATACCATCTTATTTATTTAGTGAAAAGTTTGCAATTTATGGATATGGATCGTTTAACAAGGAGGAGTGCGTTTTTATGCGTTAAAACTTACTACGAAAGTGTTGATTCAAACGTGATTGCATGAGAAGTTTCCAGAAAGCGTAATTTCACGTTTTGGCGACGTCAATTGGTCGCCAAGACTATGCGATTTGGCGCCGTCAGACGTGTTTTATGGGGCTACGTTAGAGACCGCGTTTACGCGGGCAAACCCCAAACGTCCCGCCTGAAATATGGGAAAAATTGGTCAAAAACTACCTCAAAAGGATCCACCTCTGCAACCAATCCAGAGATGACCACCTAAATGACATTGTATTTCATGAAGGCAAGGTCCAAGCACTATAATGAAAAAATAATAAATGGGTTTTATTTAATTTTACTATTGGAAATCGAAAAATTGATAACCGTGTTTTATATTTTCTTTAATAATGTTACCATTTAACACTGCTTTAAGAGAGTGAGAGAATGTCCGAATACACTTATGCGCATTTCTCTTAAAACACGTTTCATATTGAATGCACAAATTGATTGAAGTACATTTGAGTGTCCTCGTTATGTGAAAAGAAATCTGATTTATGTTCCTGAGCAGGCAGCTATTTTCATATGTCGGTCGTGGTTTGAAGTGCATTTTTATTCTATATTCACTATGTTCTATCTTTGTCATGAATTGAGCAGCAAAATTATCTGATGTATTCGCAATATTTGTTAGGAATGCAAATGCAAGAAATGCCAAATATGTGTTTGATACATAAAGGTTGTCCCAACAAGAACGTAAGATTTAAATTTGGCGCCATTCGAAGTCTCATTGTTTGGCATTTGAACAATTGTTATTGTTTCTAGTAGAAGGTACGAGGTTAGTAAAAATGGAGCGCTACACGAATGAACAACGCATTCCCATTTTGAAATTGTTTTACCAAAATGGTGAAAGTTTTGCGGCTACAGTTCCCAAATTGCAATCAATTTGGGGTCACAAAAATGCTCAAAAAAGAGTCGACTGTAAAGAGATTAATGGATAAATTTGCCAAAACTGGATCTGTTAGTGACGTAAAGACAACAACGCGCCTTCGACCAGGTCGATCGACCGAAAATGTCGCAGCTGTACGTGACGATGTCGCTCAAACTCCATCCACCTCAATTCGACACCGAGCTCAGCAAATTGGTGCCTCTAAATCCACTATGCAGCGAATTTCGACGAAAAATTTGCATCTTCATGCATACAAAGTTCAATCGACTCAGGAACTGAAGCCAGCTGACCATGAACGGCGAAGGGAGTTCGTCAATTGGGTATTGGAGAGACAACATGAAAATGCTGTTTTTGCCGATAAAATCATCTTCAGTGACGAGGCCCATTTCCATCTTGATAGCTTCGTCAATAGGCAGAATTGTCGCATTTGGGGTGAGGAAAATCCTCGAGTGATTCACAAGAAGCAAATACATCCTCAACGTGTCACTGTGTGGTGTGGATTTTGGGCTGTAGAAATCATTGGACCTTTTTTTTTATGAAAATGAGGCATGTCAAGCGCAAACGGTCAATGGTGTTCGGTATCGTAAAATGATAACCGGTTTTTTCGTGCCTAGAATTGAAGAAATGAATGTGGAGTACATGTGGTTTCAACAAGACGGCGCCACATATCATACAGCCAGAGAAACAATTCAACTGCTGCATCAATCATTTCCCAGTCGTGTTATTTCGCGTTTTGGAAACCACAATTGGCCGCCTAGATCGTGCGATTTAGCACCATTAGACTTTTTTATTTGGCGTTTTTTGAAGTCGATGCTTTACGCGAATAAGCCGACGACGACTCAAGTCTTAAAAGAGGAAATTGGACGCTGCATTAATGAAATACCACAGAATTTATGCAAAACGGTCATTGAAAATGTCATTAAAAGATCGCGTGTGTACCAGCAAATCTGCGGCGGCCATCTGCCCGATGTGTTGTTCCATACATAACCTCATTCTGTCTACTTTACGATATAATAAAGGTCCACGATTTGTTTTTAAATATCTGTGTTTTATTTAAAATTTAAGTCTTGCGTTCTTGTTGGGACACCCTTATGTTATATGGTACTGTATCGGATATACAATCAAGAATTTGATGCAATAAATTTTCATTACTTCATACATTTATCAGAAATATTTGGTTCATTCTCCTGAATTCGTCTGTAAAGGAATTGTGTACTCGTATGTGCTCGCATTTCTGCGCGTGTGATGCTATCGAATGTGTTTTGCATTTAGCAAACATTCATACGCCCACTCAAATGCACCTTCATTAGCCATTTCGACAAGAATTACTTTGGCAAAATGCTCAGGAACTGTGCCATTGACCACAATGTTCGGCCAATATTGCTACACTGGCAGTGGCTGTTGTCCGCCCGCTTCATGTAATACCTAACACCGTTCATGATTGAAATTATTTCCCAGCGGCGGAAAAAAATCTTTGAAGGCCACTTCCCGCATCGGAAATGATAGAATCATCTTAATTGTCAAAAAGCTTTTGGAAACCCTGTAGAAAAAAAGTTTTAAAGGCAATTAGAAGACTTCAACTGCATGCCATTTGGTAGAGCTCTTCATTATTTTTGTCCAGCAGGTGTCCGAAAGAAAGCTATTTAAAGATGTCCTTACAGCTAGGCATCAGAAGTATTTTTTATGAAATAATAGTATTTTATAACGTGAACTATTTCTTCTACTTCTTTTTATTTTGGTTTAGCTCAATCTTAAATTATTCTTAATTCATAACATAATTCAATAACGCAATTTCGCACTCATTGTGCCAAAGAAAGATTCCAGCAATTATTTTCAAGCAAGCGCAAAAGAAACCATAATAAGCATCGCTTTATAATGAATTCGCAATCGAAAAGTAGGAGTTTTGATTTCCAGTACTGGTGCAATTAATATGAACGAAATCATATGAATTTACTTTTCAAAAATACAATTCAAAAGTTTCATCCTAAGGCTTCGCGGTCGAAGTGTGGTTTTAAAAGCAGTCATCACTTAACTAAAGAGGAAAGAAAAATTCAAAGATATGACCATCGGAGGAATGAAGAATTTTATTTTTTATCGAATTTTGTTTTGTTTATTTAAGTTGTCACAAAAACGGATTTTTTATAAAACAGTTCGCTACATTTTATAAGAGCTCAATGAAAAATAAAATTAGAAAAAGTTTTAAAGTCACGCCTGTGCAGTGCGACAAATTCTGCGTTCAATTGAAAATGCGGAGAACAGCGATATCGAACAAGAAAATTGGGTTATGGGCTTAGAAAACACAATTTCGAAAAACAAAAAAAAAAATAGATTCCGGATACATTTTTCTTTCTATACATACTTCATATGTGTATGTTTCCGGTTTGGATAGAGAATAGATACACTGACGATATTCTAGTGTAATATATAATTTCAAATGTGGTATTTCCGAGATATCGTACAGTAATCTTTGGAACACATACACATATATTTTAAATTAATTTTGCGTAATTTTTGAAATAAAATTTAAATGCACCACTATTGCAAACAAAAGGACTTCAAATGGAACATTTTTCAAATTTCAAATGAGAATTTTTGAGGGCTTTTAAAACTGCGAACAGTCGATAGTGCTCATAAAACTAATTTGGCACAAAAATACTTTTTTCTTGGTGCCGTATTAAGTTAAAAAATGGAAAAAAACTACAAAATTGAAATATGTATAAACAGAGGGCACACTGCCAGTTTCCAAATTTTCAACTTTTGCCGTTGCGTCATACCGCAATATTTAAGGCAGGAATGAAATTCATACAATCAAAACGAGTCGTTGAAGCGATATTAATAGTTTATTTTGTTTGCACTTTGGTTGAACTTAAAAATATTCAACATTTATTTTAAGATAATGGGAGTTAACGAACAAAATTGAAGAATTGTAAAATTCATGTATACTCGTATAGTTTAATAAGTTTTTCCTTTAAAGATCAATTTTTGTGTTTGTAAATCGTAGTAAATTTTCGAATGGCTTAAGCTGAATCCTTTTGCCTAAGTAGTTATTTTTTTCTTCCACTACTAATGCGCATTATATAATACATTTCAAATCGATATAAATAGCATTTTTAACGTTTTCTTACGAATTTCTTTTAATGTTGCATTCTATTTTGAAATTCGATATTTTTTTACAATATTTTTCTAATTACTAATTTTTCCCTTTCAGCGAGGAAAAAACAAATTTTGAACTTTTCCTCTACCATGTAAGAATTTTAGTCAGTTTCTTTGTGTAGTTTTATCTAAGACCTTTTCCGCCCCAAACATACCTCGCCTTTTCAAAAACAAACTAAACATGCTATATGGATAAAACCGTCAACATATCTTCAAGACGAGTGTGCCAACATAAAAAAATAATAATCGAAAGACGAATGTACGTAGCACGCGAAATTTGCAAATTCACCTTACTTTTTTAACACACCTCGTATACTATTGAATGAAGGTATGTGTCATTCGATAGGGCAAAAGTATAACATCCAGAAGGAGACGTCGAAGGTACAAGGTACCTTTGGTGTCTCGCGATTTTTTAAGTCAATTGACCGATATCCGGCCATCTGGCTGACTGGCGAGTGGACAAGACACAGCCTAATGTCTTAACAGATCGTATATAGATTATAAAATCCCTTAAAAATTGAGCGACTTTCCTAAATTATATTTTTTCCCTATAACTCCAAATTCGTAAAGACCTGGATTTTTGCCTATTGCTTTGTCTATTACTTTCTATAAAAATGACCAATTAACTCACATTTCATTTATATTTTCTATCTGGCAGCATAAAATTCGATTCAGTTCGGTACGCAATAACAGTTTATAATAATGTTCAAAAATAGGTTTTTAAAAACGTTCAGTAAAATTAAATTTGGCGAAATATACATTTTAAAATTCCATTCAATAGCTTTGAAATTAAATATACACACTTCCGTACATTTTTGTTGAGCCTTCCAAAATATATTTCGATATTTTTATGTTTGCTTGACCGGCACGGTAACATAACAGTTGGCTTTATTTTTTAAATTACATGTATTTAATACAGTGTGTCCGTCGGGAAACTTTGTTTTGCTGCCATTTTTGCAAACATTAGTTTTGACAGTTCATATTTGGCAGTCGTGAAGTAGAGATGTGGCAAATTTATTATGGCAAAATATTCAGTGAACCAACGTGATTTAAAACATTTTATCAAAATCAATCATCGTTTACTGCGACAATAAGAAAGTTACGTAAAATTTTGGGAGGAACAACGTGCCAACAAGACGCACTATTTATCGTGTAGTGAATGATTTCGAAGAAAGAATCTCTGAAGCTGTTTCCATTCAAGATTCAGTTGACACAAGAGCTTCTTCCACAAAATCATTTACGCCGCCGTACATATGCCAATAGGATGTCACAGCTCGCTCATGACAATCCGATTTTCATGAAAAATTCATAATGAGTGACGAAACATATTTTCATTTCAATGGATATGTTAATAAACAGAATAGTCTGTTCTAGGCCATGGAAAACCTATGTAGCTATTTAAAATGACAGTCTGGTGTGCAATTTGGTCAGGGGGAATCATTGGACCTTACATCCTTGAAACTGAAAACGGCGTAACGTTAACTGTCAATGGAGAGCGATATCGTGATATGATTGAAAACTTTTTAACGCCATAACTGCATGCTTTGGGCTTGATTAACATGTGGTATCAACATCAACGAAGGCAGCAGTAACTTGTTCAAGATTTCACAAAAACCCCACCAACTTTCTTAGAATCAAACAATTGTCCAGATACCGAATGAAAACGCTACGAACGAAGAAAAGGTATTTGATAAAAATGAAATTACATTCGCCTATGAGAATTGGGACGATCCTAAAATAGCGTAAATATTGGATGAACCGATGAAAAAATCACCGACAGCAAAATGCTGTGACAAAATAGATAATTTGTTAAAGTTATAACACTACGTTATTTAAAATAGTTATAAGAACTAAACAGACTAAAGATGTTCAATATCAACAATTGTTGCACATTAAAGCGAAACACCGTAGTTTTGATAAAAGTCATTGGGAATAGAAAAAACATACGCGGAACTAAAAAAACATTATTACTTCCCAAGCTTGAAAAAAAAAATTACAAAGTTCATAATTAATTATTTAATTTGTCACTTTAAAATTTAAAGGAAAACATTAAAACTACCCAATGAAGAGACTGAAACTCATATATCCACATGAACACTACCATGCTGATATATGGCATCTAAATAGACAAATAGATAGATAAATTTTCAAAGTATTCAGCTATTGAGGAAATCTCAGATAAAACTACACTCAATTTAATTAAAACGCTTCAAAATTTGTCTTCAACATCAAGAACCCTAAAATAGTAACAACAGACACCGAACCTACTTTCACAAAAGCTTTATTCGTAGACTTATTAGAAATTCTGAAAATGCATAATCCTATTTTACAACAGCGAACCGGCGTACAAGCAATTCGAATACAGAGAGATTTCATAGTAGTCTAAACCAACATATCGGAATACTGAAAGTAAGGCAGGGAAATGTAGATATAGCTTACGATATAGATTTGCCTATCCAGGCCTTAGAAGCCTACGGACATACATTTCAGCAACAAGGATGTAGAATGCAAATAAATTTGCGAGAGACTAGAGTAGAGAAAGATAAAAATGTTTGAGTATGGCCCTTAAGCGAGATAAATCAGAATTTAAAAAGGACTCCGACAGAAGTAAAAACAGAAGCAATGCATAAGAATGTAAAAACTAGGAAGTTAAACCAAAAATAATACCAGCATAAAGATCAAAATTTTTGAAAGTTTTTGTTGATGACGTTGATGATAACCTCCCCAGTACTAGAGTAGTGGCTAGAAACTAAATATTCGATCCAAATATGAGAAAAAAGCGAATGAGAGATCATGAGAAGACTCTGTATATCTTCAACGTTAAAAAGTATCAAGCAAGCCTAGTTTCAATGAAATAAGAAGTTTTGTTCATAACCAGTTCATATCTAATGCATCAAATTGAACATCTTTCGATACAACTAAAAGACTTAACACCACTATCAAAAAGGATCAAGAGAGGATTAATCAACATCTTAGACACTAGACTAATGTGCTTATACGGAACTACAGAGGACAATGACAGGCTGGAAGTTAAGGAAAGACTAAAATCTCATCGAGACGGATAATCATAACGTGATTATCCAGTCGAAATGTGCTTTTAGATACAGCGTTGGTCGACATTACGCACCATGACGCAACTTATGCCGCTCGTGCTCTTATCTGGTTCTGAAGCGTCTTTTATTACGGAACGTCTTCAGAAACAACCAGTGATCTATCCATGACACCAATTTTGTGGGAGCTTCAAGGGAAATAGAACGAAATTTGCGGCTAGTGTTACAAGAAACCCGTTTGCGAATTGATTCAGACCTAGTATATGAGTGCCTAGCATGTAATTTTATTCCAGCTGGTGCGCACCATGTGGGAGGTCTTTCGGAAGCTGCTGTTAAAGCTTCAAAGTTCATTTTCGTAAACAAGCTCAGGGAATAAAATTTACA
Source organism: Philornis downsi (assembly GCA_019455685.1). Lineage (NCBI taxonomy): Eukaryota > Metazoa > Arthropoda > Insecta > Diptera > Muscidae > Philornis > Philornis downsi. Next base: position 142,452 of record JAHXMU010000717.1, on the reverse strand, counting down.
TTTGAGAAATTTTCGACAATATTGGCCAGAATAGAGGCCTGTCTAAACTCAAGTCCTCTTTGTCCTATGTCAGAAAACCCGGAAGAGATTGCTGCTTTAACTCCCGGACATTTTCTAATAGGATTGGCTATTCTAGCTCTACCGGAGCCGATAATTGACGACCACCCTTTGGATCTCATCAACAGTTTTCGCAAAATGAAGGCTCTGGCTCACATGTTCTGCACTAAGTGGAAAAATGAGTATTATGCGGGCTCCAGAAAAGATATAAGTGGAAATTTCCCGAACGCGACTTGCAAATAAATGATCTTGTTGTGATTCGTCATGAACAAGAACCTCCCACTTCGTGGAGACTCGCGTTATAAAAATATATCTATCTATCGATCTCTCCGATTATGAGGAAGCAGAGATGATAATCGACAAAGAAATTGCTAACATTATCCCGGTGTTTAGGGAGACCATCTCCGACGTTCCTTATGTACCTACGGGGCTGAAAGCTACGGAATTTTCAGCCTCTGCTCAAATCATCACCCCACCAACTGTAGTCAATACGGTGAAGGCGCCGTCTCCCAACTCTACTAGTGGCCGAAAGCTATCTTGCGTTTTCTGTAAACACAATCACAATTGCCACCGATTCAGAAGTATCAATGGGGACCGGAAGCTTTGCACGATTGTAAAACACCGCGTCTGTTCAAATTTCCTGAGTCAACATCATATCTCAAATGCATGTACCAGTCGTCGCCGTTGTCGACAATGTCAACAGAGTCATCACTCTTTACTGCATAACGCGGTCAGCAGCCAAGGTAATATCGCCCAAAAAAGTTCACAGCGGCGTCATCAACCTTCCAATGTAAAACCTCATGGAAGTCTTTTAAACAAGCACCTCCATCAAATCCGCCTAGCCAAGTATATGGATCTATTGCATCATCGGCAATTCTTGCAATGCAGCACGTATTAATTGCTATCACCCACGATTGTTGTAAAACTTCCCATATTCTCGTCACTGGTCCCTATACGCGCACTCGTCAATACTTGTATGAAGGGAAGTCTAATACAGTTCAACGGTATCATCTGCCTGTTGAAAATGGTTTATATTACCGCGTAACATTCGTCTCTCCCACCGACAGTAAGTGCAGGATTTCGGTGACGGCACGCTTGGCTGATCTGCGTAACGTTATTTCGCCTTTGGAAAGAGCACCGACGTCAGTTCGAGATCACTTTTCGCCTTTCCAGATGGCCGACTCCAAATTCTTTAAACCAGGTCATGTGAATCTGGTACTGAGTCCGGAAGTTAATCAACGGATAATACGCAATCTGTGCCACGCTACACCGGGTCTACCATTTGCCCATTTCACAATGTTCGGCTGGGTTCTCTCCGGGTCTTGCTCAACATAAAGGAAAGGTGTTTTATATAGTAGCATTGGGCTGCACAGCCCCACTTGAAGTTTTAGATGTTGCTGTTGTCTGTTCAAAGCCATACAGTATCATCGGGTCGCCTTGGCCTCACCAGAATTTGATGGATGATGCTATTGCTAATCGTTCCAATTTCATACAATTGTCCAAATACTGTCCATACAGTACCATGGGGTTGCCTGGGCCCGCCAGGTTTCTTTGGAACGGTACTTTGTATGGATCGTTATGGACTTGAAAACGCTCAACATCAGACCATCAATTTAAAGCCCACTATAATCTGAATATACGCAACCTTTTATTACAAATTATGTTAATAATTATATTATCTTATTGAACTGTACACCTAGGTTGTGATTTATTGTATGTACTTCTTGTTTTACAACATCCTTGATGTTGCAAGGTGGCCGGCAATGTTCGATTTAGCAAATTTATTTTCCACTAAAGTCATGGACTAAATAGGAGTCATTGGCAACCCTTTTTCCTTACGTTACAATCCGTCAGATTGTAGCGAGTATAATTGCACTCAAAGGCCATCTTTCTCCATCTTGGCATAACCGTTTTCTTTGAGCCAAGATTATTCGTTTTTTGGATCCAAATCATTAAACAACGTTCTATTGCTGTTAAGGTAAAATTGATTACATAAATAAACGCCATTTTAAATTCAATTCACATTCTAATTCCTCTTGTTTTTATTCAACCTTTATTCCTCACATCATTAAACACAGCATACATATTTACACATATTGAACAGATAACCAAAGAAATCAAGCAAAGAAATAGATATTAAAAAAATATGTTTAATCAATTACGAAACAATGTATAGAGATATGGAAGAATGTAAAACAATTAGAAAAAGTTCGATGTAATTGTCTCTAAAATGTATTTAGTTCAGACAAGAGAAGATAAATATATTTATAACACCAAAGTTCAAATTGTAGAAGTAAAAACGAACACAACGATTGTCAAGGTAAATGAAATCAAACTTGCAATAAGTACCCAAAAGAACTAAAAGGAAATTATTTGATTAATACCATGAATTGTATAAACAAAAATAAATAATTGTACGATAAGCAAGTACATTAAAGTACGATTGTAATACCAAATTCACTGAAGTGAGATAACTTTAAATGACCTACACTAAAATTATATCAAACATGTTGAATATACAAGAATTATAGTTTAACCAAAGAGTAGTAAATTCGTTCACATCTTTCATTATGTTAATAGCAATAAGCCTAATACCGCTGTATGTATAAATATATACATATACACGAGGTGTAATAAAAAAATAACCGTTATTTTAAATTTTTTCCAAAAGTATTTATTTATTCATCAAAAACTATCTTGTCCCCTTCAAAGTATTCCCCCTCAGATATAATACACTTATGCCAGCGTTTTTGCAATCCCGGAAACACCTCTGAAACATGCTTTTTGGTATTGCCAACAGCTCCTGTTTCGATTTTTCTTTTATCTCCTCAATCGTAGCAAAACGCTTTTATTTCGTCTTTGTCCTCAGTTTTGGAAAGAGGTGGTTGAGGCATGATTGCGGTTTTCTTTTTGGCCAAAAACTCACGCACATGCGTCGATGTGTAAGCTGGTGCGTTATCATGGTGCAAAAAATTTGTGGTTTTTCCACAATTCTGTGTGTTTCTGACGAATTGCTTTGCGCAAACGGCGCATAACTTCAAAGTAGTATACCTTATTGACCGTACGACCTTGTGGCAAGAATTTATGATGCAGCACGCCACTGCAATCGAAGAAAACAGTGAGAAAAGCCTTCACATTTGACCGAACTTGACGTGCTTTTTTCGGTCTTGGCTCTTCTGGACGCTTCCATTGGGATGATTGGGCTTTGGTTTCAATGTCATAGCCATCCACCCATGATTCGTCACCAGGTATGACCTTTTTGAGGAAATCTAGATCGCCGTTGACGACGTTCATCAGCTCCTGAGTGATGTCCATGCGACGTTGTTTTTGCTCAAAACTTAGCAATTTTGGAACAATCTTCGCTGCCGCACGCTTCATGCCTAAAACATCCGTAAAAATTGCTTGGCATGAGCCGAACGATATGCCAACATTATCAGTAACCTCTTTAATAGTGATTCGACGATTATCCAAAATCATTTTCTTCACTCCTTCAATGTTTTCATCGGTTGTTGACGTGCTCGGTCGACCAGGGCGAGCATCGTCATTGACATCTTCTCGGCCTTCCTTAAACCGGTTATTCCAAAATTGAACTTGTGTTCTGCACATAGTAGACTCGCCAAACGCCACAGTCAACATTTCAAATGTCCTTGCACATTTAATTTAATTTTTCACACAAAACTTAATAAAGTTTTTTTGATCCATTTTTCTCGAATAGGAAAAAATCGAAGAGCATATCATATATATATACATATAATGTACGTATAATGTATTGTATACATTGTAAATTAATTGTAAATGCACAGAAGCTAAATAAATCAGATGATCGCATTAAGCCTTTTGAATGAGTTATAGAATTTGGAAACATCTGTTCAGCGAGCATCACAGATTAAAATTAAAAGAGCTGTAATAAAGAAATTAGAAAAATATTCGAAACCGTCTTTCCCAGATGGGAAACAAGCGAATATTTAGATTAAGACAAGAACTGTAAAAGTTAGAACATTTTCAACAAATCAGGATCAGGAGTCAGGAGAACTCGCATTGTTGGAAAGTGAAAGGATAAGAAGCAAGTTCCCTACAAGTAAAAATGTTTTGTGAAAGGAATACATGGTTTAGCCGTGAATCCCTTAGTGTTTATTTTTGGTTAAACAGTCCACGTTTATAATTAATGACTTGGGTTACGATGAATTTGAGAGCATTGATCGATTCCGGATTACTAACGTATGTCAGTGACTTTAGAAGACACCACATGAAACAATCACATATTCACGTCACTTACGCAAGAGATAATCTCTCCTCAAGTATGACGGTCGCTGAGTGATGCGTAGCGTTATCCTGCTGAAACATGGCGTCCATATCTATGTCGCTTAATTTGGCCCTAAAAAATCGGTTATCTCTGATCCGCAGCACTGCACGTTGACCGTGGTGGCTTTAGCAGCGACGTTTAGGAAGAAGTATTGATCAATGTAGCCACCGACCCAATATCTGCACCAAATGGCATGTTTTTAGTTTTTAGTGAATGCATTGCCGCCCACTGAAATTCTTCCGGATTGTCGTCCTACATAGGGCAATTTTGTTCATTATCATAGCCATTCATCCAAAATTTCGTTTCGTCCCTAAATATAATTTTTCGGCTAAAATTGTGATCCTCTTCCAAACGCTTGGAAGCCCAGCCAGCAAAAAAGAAGTGTTGTCTATGGTCAATAACTTTGAACTTCTAAGTCAGTTGGATCTTGTAGAAGTGCGGACCCCAGCCCCGAAATTCGCTAAGTCGAAGTCTACACAAGTGTAAGTTCTTGTGTCGGGGTTTTCTTGTTCAATTTCATGATTTTGCAATTTTAATTTGTTCTGATGTTCGAAAATTATTTACCTAAGTGGTCGTTTCGATTTCGGCCACCAAACATTGGAGAGCCGGCTTAGAAGAGGCACTGCTTCTGCTTTAAAATAAACGTAACGTTTACTCTAACGAATGCTAATTTTGACAACAAAGATATATCAAGTGCTTTCCAATAGTTTAACTTGGCATGCTGATTTGGCGTCAGTGATTGCAGAAGACAGATTTGACAGACACAACGGACTGTCAACAACATGTCCTATTTGAAAAATCTATTATAAGTAAATACTTAGCCGAAGTAATTTTCTAATACACCTAATTAATGCAAATATTAAAAATTTTCATAGTTTTCGATGGAACCTTGAATATACCAGAGCTTGAGCTACTTCTTATTGAACTCCAGAAATTACTATAGAAAAATTTTGCAAGATTGACAAATTCTATATTAGATATAAACTCATTTGAATATTTTAGAACAGTAAGCTCTTCAATATCTAAAATGTTCCGAGATATAAAATATTCTGTTCTATGTAACTTATAGAATTCAATACGCAACATCTCAAACTGTCCACAAGTTCCTAAAAATACAGTTTGCCTAATCATATATTACTGTATTAAAATCTAGATAATCAAGAATGATGTCTATAGCTTGGAATATGTCAAAACCAAAAAATTTCTAGTATAACTTAAATGATGTGATTTGATGATGATGTGATATATGTGATTTCACTACTTTAATATTCTATTACATGGGAGGCCTGATTACATTTTGTTGAATAAAAAAGCACAATATTATCTACCTAGTTACCTAGTTGTGGTAAAGAGGCTAAGACACCTTGTCTCGCGATTTTACAAATGATTTTATAGCCACTATTCGTATCACTCGAAATATTTTTCATCAGGTTGATCTGTGCGCATGCTCCGGGAAGAAAAAGGCGAGGAAACCAAAGACACATTCTACGAGTGTCTAGAAGAAACATGTGGTCACTGACCTGTCCACGACATTAAAATTGTTCTGGGAGATTTTAACTTCAAAGGAAGACAAGATATTCTTAGTTCGACAGTCGGAAAATTCAATCTACATAGCAACACATCCGAGAACGGATTCAATCCGATTCCGTTCGCTGCGGCACGTAATATGGTAGTAAATGGATCCAAATTTCCGCATAAAGATATCCAGAAGGCAGCATAACTATCTCCTAATCATAACTCCAGGAATCAGATTGATCATGTGATAATAGATGGAAGGCATGCTTCTAGTGTTGTGGGCGTGCGTGTGCTCCATGGTGCTGGTTTTTAAGGTCCGTGGTGCTAAAGAAGGCTAGACGTCTCCAGGCTGCATATCCCCAAAATAGCTACAGCCTACTCCATCAAACTTTCTCAAATACTGCAACTAAACGCCCCTGGTCGTTATGTTCCCGAAGCACATTGGCATCATTATATGGCAACTGGCGAGAGCATTTTTACAAACTCCTAGTTCCAGATGACAGAACGAATGAAGAAATCCCTTCAATTCCTAATGATGGCATATATTGCCGAGCCAAAACAAAATCAGATTCTTGAGTTATGGCACAAGCGGATGAATTAGCGCTGTTTTCTACAACGATGGATGGCGCAGAAGAGGGCTACCAAATCTCCGTTGAAAGGACCAGGCATTTAAAGTACTATTGAAACTTTGTCATGAAACTTGGATTTTCTCATTGCAGCTAATTTGTCGCCATTAAAAAAGTTTCTGTAAATGATTTACACCGTAATAAGGAATGTAGAGGTAAAATGGAATGTTAAAAGAACTATTACATGTTTTTAAGACCCTGAGGCATGAATAAATTTCTGTATAAATTTCTGTCACCAAATGTGACTTAGAGCATTGTTTCTTAATTTGGAACCCTTTTTATGATATATACCCAAACAGAATTGAAAGAATGCAAAAGTTGCTTTAAAATTTTGGATTAAGAATACAAACTTGGTTATAGGTGTGCTTATATTTTATGACAATATTCAGAGAATAAATTAGGGTTTTAACGAGCCCTGTTTAGTTTTTCTTCTTTTTGGACTTCCATCCAGAAAAATCTTCATTTTAAATTATATTTATATAGGAATTTGAATTAATATGAATTGAATCGACACAGAAAATGTTGTGAATTAGTCTGTAAGACGTTTATCGTACTGAACAAATAAACGAAAATGAACAAAAAAAAAAAAAAAAACATCATTCCAGCTTTAGCAACGATATTTTCCGAACAGACTATATTTATCTACACGCAGATTTATTTCTATGCGTGCATGGCTTCTCAAACAGAAATTAACAAGAATATTGCAGCATTCCGCTCTCATTTCATATAGAATAATGACCTTAAACAGCATTTTCTAAATCTTATTGGAAATGAACACCAACATTTCTTATATAGAAGGTATTCACACCGTTGTTTTGAATATAAGAATAAAGTTTTCTAGAAGGCCTTCTAAAACTATAACTTATAATTTCCGCCCCTGGTTCAGTTTTGGCCACCATCCTCTCATATCAATTCATATGTATGCGCGACTATTGTGATGTGTGAACTGAAATACATCACACATGTAATTATAGTTATATGTGTACATGTTATCATGTGTTTGTAAGGGTCCTAGAACAATATTCATTTTACGTATGCGTGGCTCCAAATACGTTGTAATGGATTGCAAATTATGCTAATGCCAAACAAGAAAAGCATTAGGCCAACACTGACACGGTGTGGCCATCAGTCTGACTGTGCATGTATATGTCCTAGATATGTATTGGTGTGGTCCCTTCTATCAAGTCAGGCACAATAAATGAAAGCGGATTTATAAAATCTGACATCCGGAATCACAGCCACAACAAAAGGCGGGAAGTGCGCGAAACCAAATATGCAGGTCGTCATAGATTTAGATTTGTTGCAGTTGTTACATATTAAATCAGTGCACGACCACAATGCACTGCACATGCATTTTCTGGTACATTTCGAGTTCTACCCTTTAATGCACGGTGAGAAATTTAGAAAAACTGGACGCAATTCAACCATTGTACGGGTGTACGCCATTTGATACGAAAAAGTTACAATGCACTGTAAGAAACGAGGTACAACCTGATATCTTAAGATGATTTTTGTTTCCGGGTATTTGAATAAAATTGAACCGTGTCCATCTAACAAAAAAGGAATCAAATTGTTATTATCAATATTATCTTTAGTCGTAGTTTGCAATTGAAAGTGGTCATTTTTGTTTCCGGGTATTTGAATAAAATTCAACCGTGTCCATCTAACAAAAAAGGAATCAAATTGTTATTATCAATATTATCTTTAGTCGTAGTTTGCAATTGAAAGTGGTCATAACCGCTATCGATTTTACATGAATAATTTAGAATTGGTAGACTGGAGCTTTGTTCTATTTGAGATTCATAATGTTTTGTACAAAGCAATATAACTTTTGAAGCGGAACAATTTGCCTCAACTGGTAGTACTACTGCAAATTTCGCTAATCCTAAAATATTTCTGTTTCTACAATTTCATTTGAAAAGTCCACACACATCCAATAATATTTTACACACTATATTTTCTAACCTGAGGCTCAATCTGAGCAAGCTAATCACGGCATCATCTCCCATTCAAAATGGCGGAATCGACAACATTTACATTTTCGACACCATGCCATTTCTGATCCATCTCATATTTGTCAAATCGCAGTATTTTATACAGCTTAACATGACTAGCGACACGATGTAAGAGAAGGGATAGGAGGATATATCATTTGATACGATAATCAGTACAGAAATCGCATTCAGACGAACTGACTTAAAAAATACTGTGTTTACTGGAATTTAACATATTCCTTTGGTAATTTTGTAAATGCAACAACCGTTTGTGTTTATTCACGTTATGCTCTACCTAATATTAAATCTGATGTAATTTTATGCTAATACATCTGCGATAAGTTTCCCTACCTCTTATTGTAATGCCTGCAATAAAAAGCAAAATATTTGTAAAGTTTTAACCATGCTTTGGACATGGTTATATTATCTTATAAACTTCCTATGACTGAAACTGGGGAAAAAGTATATGTTAAATATTACAGATCACCTTAATATGCAAAACAACTAATTATCTATTATTATTGTTATTAATGTAATGATTTTTTTTTTTTTTTTTTGAAGACACGGCTGAAACACCAATTGTTATTCTGTTGTGCGCTCCAATCATACGTTTTCGACATTTGATTGAAGTTTTACTATAAGTAGATGATTTGAGAATTTTTTTTTTTGGTTGAATGGATAATAATATTATTGCAACAATTTCGAATAGGTTAGGCAATGCCTCATTATGTTTGAATGTTGTAAATATAAGGTGTGTTAAAAAGAAATCCATCATGTTTGTATAGGTGTAACATTGAACGTTTTATTCAGCATAGTTAGAATGATCTGATCTACGTAAAATGTACACCGTCCGATAACTTGTTACAATTTTAAAGATAATTATATTATGCCTCTCTCATAGAAATCCCCGTTTCTATTAGCAAAAAACAGTAGATTTTCTCTTAAGGTCCAGACTATAAGGTGAATGCGTAAGAACGTCCCAACCAAGCTCCCGGAACTACTGGCGCTATAACAACACTCACAGGGATTAGAGCACGACTGTTTTCTTTGACGTTGTCGTAACTCATATTTTCTTATGAGTCCCCATCCGGTCCAAAAATATTATTGCGATTCATCAGCGATTCGCTGATGGAAATTCGTCTATTAGCTTTTTTGCTTTTTTTTTTTTTTTTTTGCTTTTTTCCAAATGGTTTTTGTGTAATATTTAGTTCATGGTAAATCGAAATAGTGCTTACATTACGATCGGTTTTGACTTTTTCCATTATTCCACTGATATTTTCAACAATTGGCTTTTCAGAGCGTGATGCATCTTAGCGGAAAGGATTTTTTTTTTAAATTTTGTAATCAAAATTGTGAATTCAGCCACCAGACTTGCGTTTTCGCCCTTATTGAAAAGGAAAACCTGTAAAATATGTCGTATTTTCTCTCTGGTGGGGTCCATTTTTGACGAGGGCTCTAGAAATACTCAGTTTTTTTCTATGTATAACCGAATCGCACTTGTACAACGCGCGGTATAGACTATCAAAGCCATCTATCGGAAAAACAATGGAGTCCTTGTTACCATAAATTATATGTAATTTAACTACCAAATTAAAGAACGTCTAATTAAATTATTAAAAACTACTCTAGATTACGAGTTATAAGCAAAAATAAAAACAATTATTCCATTCATTTAGTCTAAAAATGTACTAATGAATAACTTTGACTTTCATAGAAATGATCTCTAAATATAAATTTGAGTGTAATTTAGCATAACATTAGCAAAATTTTAATTTAAATGTGACAACATTCACGATATATTTACAAACAACGAAGGCTGCATAAATTCAATCTGATTGTACGATGCGATGGATAACATCCTACAAATTAGTGCTAAATATAGTATTATTGATTAAGGTTTTCCATTACATTTTTGTGTTTGCATGAATACATTTTGCTTATTTGCATCAGCACTAGTCAATTGTGCAGCAGGTAACGCGTTCGGCATTCATATGTGAATGATTATATATGAGGTGGTTGCCAAATAAAATATAGGTTAAATCCAAATTAAATTCCCTTAATAAATGGCCACAAATATTGATTTCAATGCAGGTTTATAGTTACATACAGCTAAAGTGATGTGTACAAAATAAAGTTTAAATTACAGCCAAATGGTGAATAATAATTTAAATTTCTGTTACATCTCATGCCCCGGTAATTCTCAAATTCAGTGAGTTTAGATATGTTGTTGAAACGAATTTATGATAAGGAGTTCCGAAATCTAGCCCATACAATGAATATTTGGTCGTCCTCTTCTGCGCCACACGTAAATATCATTGCTGTGGAATTTTCTTGCATTTGCATTCAAATTGTTGTCACGCTCGAATCGTTTTCGACAATTTCGGTTTCGAATAACTGCAGCAATATTTATGAATCACTTGTGGATTGTCCGCATAACATCGATCTTACATCGCTCTTCCGCTGTATATGAGCCACATCAGCATAGTGGCAATTGTTAATTGCGAGATTTGAAAAAAGGGGATGTAAATATGATTAATCCTAAACGGCTTGTCCGATTTTGATTACATTCCATAAAATTGCAGCTGTGACTGCACAATAGTGATCTTAAGTGGGACACCTATTTATCGTTTTATCCAATTGGATTTTTATGTTCTGATTGAGAAGACTGAAAAGTGATGGGGTTGATTCCCGTAAAGAGTCAAGTCATCTCTCATAGGTTGTGGGATAAGCGCTTGCCGAATATTTTTTAATTTCATGCCAAGAGATCAGTATGACAACTGTATAAAATCTTTGCCGTGTAAAAGATGGCAGCTGGTCTGAAGTCAAAATCTTTTAGAAAAAAAAACATTTTCAACATTTCTGGAATAAGTTGTTCGGGAGTGCATAAAAAATGCTATGCCAGTACGACATGTTCTTTGCCCTTGGAAACGTGACGTGTCACGGTGTAATCACGGTACATCAGGCTCAAGAACAAATGAAGCAGAAGGTTTTCTCACTTGTAAACATGCCTTGTATAATTGGCCATGAGAAAAAAATGAATTTTCTAGATTTAGACCACAAACATTCAAGAATTGACCTTGTGACTTGCTAATCGTCATGGCGCATGCAAAACGATTCGAAAATTGAAGTCGCAGCATATCGGTTGGGATCATCGAAAGCCTCTGAATGAGAACTTCCTCACTTTTGAACACTCCTTTGAGTATCGTCGACTAAATCACATTGGTCATCAGTTTAGTTATCACCAAACACGTTCCTTTGGATAGTTTTGGTTCGCTTAGGTTTCGAATCATGATTACTATGGGGCCAACCTTTAGTCGTGGTGCGGTGGTTAGCCAGGCACATCCAAGGAGTTGCAATATTCAATAGGATAATTGGTGACTTCATCTTCGTTTGTTACACATTGGCCCAATGCAAATGGAAGCATGCGAGCTGTAGTCAGTATTGTAATCAGTGTTGCAATCATATCGAAACACTGCTCGATTCAAATCAATACGTGAATACTTTCTTCCTGCGCGTCAAAAATTATCTAGTTGTTAATATCTAAGGTTTGCTCGACGATTTCGCATTACCAATCGAGTTCTTTCGCTCGCTGCTTCACTTTGTTTTTGTGATTGGGAAGCAAGAAGTCTGCGCATACTATCGCTTCGCCTTTCTCGTGAGATTTCTTGTTCTTCTTCAGTGGTTCCATTCGCAATGTTTGGAGTCATAATGGCATAATGGCTTTGTCGGGAAAGATTATATCTTCTCGGTCGTGACATTGTTAATACTCGTATAGTAATATCAGTAAATCATTATTTTTAATTCTTGCACAAAATAGATACAGGGTGTCCGTCGAGAAGGTATACTACTTTGCTTTGCCGCCATTTTGGTAAACATTAGTCTTGACAGTTCATACTTGGCAGTCGAGAAGTAGAGATGTGGCAAATTTATTATGGAAAAATATTCGATAAACCAACGTGTTTTACTCGTTAAAACATTTCATCAAAATCAAGCATCGATTACTGTGACGATGAGAAAGTTACGTGAAATTTTTGAGAAAAACAACGTGCCAACAAGACGCACTATTTATCGTGTAGTGAATGATTTCGAAGAAAAAGCGTCTGTAACTGATTTGGTATCGTGGAGCATATTTCCACATCAACGTCAACTTTATTAATTCCTCAAAACGTACAAAGTTGCTCTATTTATACTAAAATTACTTATTCTAGAAAATGCTACAATATTTCAGAGAACACATATTTACATAATGGGTGCAACAAAGACAAACATATTTACAGAATAGTGTGATATATCATAGACTTAATTCTAGAATGTTCTTATTTACATAACAAGTAAAAGTGAGATAACAATAAACTATATAATAGGAGTGAGAGGAACAAACATAACTTGTTGTCGTAAACGTAATTCTAGAAAAGTCCCACCCACAGATAAAGGGGGAAAGAGATTACATATATCATACTTGAATGTTCTAGGCGCAGTTTTGATGATCTTTCTAGAGTATATACTTAGACAAACTTCACTCATATACTACACTGATAGGGCCAAACATGGACCACAACGTACTGCAAGATCGGCTGAAAACATTACTGCTGCTCTAGAAAGTGTTCAAAACAATCCATCAACCTCAATTCGACAAACAACAACTTTGCCCACAATATTACACAAGAATTTGCATTTGTTTCCATTTAAGATTCAGCTGACACAGGAGCTTCTTCCACAAGATAATTTACGCCGCCGTACACATGCCAATAGGATATTACAGGATGATAATGAATGACGATGCACATTTTCATTTAAATGGATATGTGAATAAACAGAATAGTCGGTTCTGGGCAATGGCAAACCCTCAAATAATTCATTAGTCACATTTGCATCCATTAAAAGTGACAGCCTGGTGCGCAATTTGGTCAGGAGGAATCGTTGGACCTTACTTATTTGATATTGGCGGTAGCTGTCAAGGGAGGATGATATCGTGATATGATTGAAAACTTTTTAACGCCATAACTGCATGCTTTGGGCTCGATTAACATGTGGTATCAACAAGACGGTGCCACATCGCATACAGCCAGGATTACAATGGAATTACTGCGAGACCTCTTTCCACAACAAGTTATTTTAAGAAATTGTGATGTTGATTGGCCTCAACGGTCGCCTGATTTAAGTGCTCCGGACTTCTTTTTGTGGGGATATCTGAAATGCAAGGTTTATGCAAATAAACTAGGAACGCTCGAGCAACTGAAACAAAATATTCATGATAAAATTAATGAAATACCGCGAGAAATGTGTGAGGATGTAATGAAAAATGTGCTCAAAAGGGCTCTCATCTGTGAGGCTAACAGAAGCGGAAATTTATCTTATATTGGATTCCATACATATTGCCGACATTAAATAAAACATTTATCAATATAAGATCCGTTTCATTTAATAAAAAATTATAAACAAACATTATAGTATACCTTCCCGACGGATACCCTGTACATTAAATGTTAACTCGGCGATATTTTCCATCTGTTATAAAAAATGACCGTGAGCTATGAGAATGAATGAGAGCTGACGGGAGAAGGAGAAATGCTCGAGAATTGAGAATAGCCGAACAGAATGGAAGAGTGTCTAGCCTCGTGCATAAGCGTGTAAAGCTTTAGATATATGAAGAATGAGATGGAACGATTTGGTGCATGCGTCGAAAATTAAGTACGTAAACAAATAAATAAATAAATAAATGAATAAATAAATAAATGTATATATATATATATATATATATATATATATATTACTTAAATTTCGACAACTAAATGTATGTAGTTGTACTATATTTTACAGAAAAGCTTGCTAAACTTTCTGACCATTTAAGCTCTTTGTAAATCCAGAATTTAACGATCCCATCATAATAGGCTGAGTACGCAGTTTAAAAAATGGGGGACAACAAAGCATTCAGTACTTTTAGAATGGAAATAAGGATTGAGTATCGTGCTCTTTTGTTGGCAAATGTTGCAAAAGTATTAAGTGGTTGTGGAAAGGTGTATGACCGCGAAAAAATCGTAACGTTTGAAACAGAAAAGCGATGAAGCCATTTTAGTATTAACAATAGAGGAGAATTCAATGAACAACAAAAGAGTTGCAACAATGACTTAGCCAATGGAAACATTAAATCGAACAAAACTCGAAGATAAAACAATTAAAGAAACAACGATAATTTGAACAACAATCACAGATTCAACAACAATCACGAATACAATTACAGAAACAAAAACTACAACAATAACTCAAATTTTTGAAACAATAATAACAATTTCGTTAATAACAAAAATTCTAAAAACTATAACACTGATAACAATAATTACAATAAAGTAGAAGATAATGTATCTCGAACGGCAACTCTACCGATAGCAGATGAGCGAAAGACAACAGAATCTCCAATAGCAATTGCAGATCCTTTCATTCAATGACAATCAGGAAAATTTCGGTACCGCAAGACGTTACTCCGAAGACCTGACGTATCATCGAAGCCAAGCGCATTAATAACTTTATTCTCCCCTGAAATAATTTAAAATATTTAACGGATTTTTCTATATGTAAAATTAAAAATCAGCTGAATATTAACGCAGGATATTCTGTTACCCTGAACAGTGTATCAAAGTGTTATGCAAAGCATAAGCGTAACAAATAAGACGGAATAATAAGACGAGATACAATTACAAAATACATGTGCCAAATCAATTTTGAAACGTTTATGATAGCTTTTATTGTCAAGGGAAATGAGGCAACAAAACCAATGAACTCGAGCCCTTTATGCTAGACAAATATTCTTATTCAACTGACATCATCCAGTGAGAATGTTAGCGTCCTGTGTTTCTTGCATATAATTTAATAATGTAGTCGTTATGAAGAATTTACCGTGTGATGTGAGTCATTGGGGAATTACAATATATATTATATTAAAAGTTTTGTTCAAGTGAGTGGCCTTATGCCAAAGACCCTTAAGCTTAGTGGATATAAAAACGCTTAGGAAATACTTGTAGACATTGTTAATGAACTCCTACATGTATTTCATTTCCCAGGAGCTGTGTTATGTGTAAATAGTTTGTATAAACGGATAACGCAATTGAACCTTCGGCCTGTACATTTAAATAAATAATAAAGAAAGCGTTTGCTTTTTGATTTTATAACAACCATTAAATGCTCCCACCAACAATTGTCCCCAGTTCCTGCCACCAGAAAAATGTATATGAGGATTCCTGTCCACTGGCATCATTCTCAGCGGAGAGCAGTTATTAGCTATTTAGATATTTACAGTTTTCAGAGAATGCTGATGAAAACATTAAGTGATCTAGATGCTGCTGTTCTTCTGTATGTAGATGACATCTTTACATTAGGATCCAGTTTAAAATACCACAATGATTTCGTAACTTAGTGAAAATATTTCCATTGGAAGGTTATCATTCAATATAATTCAATATAAAACCTTTTATTTTAGCAACGAAAGCTTCACATTATGCCCCGAGTATAGTTTTGGGGTATCGGATTTACCAACGTCATACGCAGACAAATCTTTATCAAAACTAGATTTGAAGAAAGCACTAATACAAAGGGAATTATTGGCAATTGATTGTCTCACTATTTGATGATGATGCGTATTGGTTTATGCAATTATGAATTCAGGAAAAGGTTCAAGAAAAGAAAAATGGGTATCAATGTCGGTGTATTATAAAAAAACAAATTGTGAAACCTTAACGTTGGTAAAACTTAAGAGAAAATTTTGGCCACGATGAGAAATATGTAAAGAAAACTATATAGGAACAACTCTGACATTCTAAACAAAAAAGGTACGTTAGAAAAAAAGACTGATCCCTGACAATTATACTTCAACACGAAAGGACGAAAAGTTGACTTCGGACTAACTAACATTGCAAATACGTTGCTTATTACTACTAGAACCAGTTCTGAAAAAGAATGATGAGCTATTTAAAAACATAGTCAAAGAAGAATTTAAAATATCCTGTACAGTTGAATAATTCTACTAATTTGCGGATTTGGCACCAAGAAACAATACCCAAAACCGAAAAAATAAAATTTCAAAATAGACTTTGACTTTGTTTGAGGAACATATATTTTATTTGTTTTGTTTTTTGTTTTTGTTTTTTTGTGGCCTTGTGTATTATCTTTTCGTTTGATTAAAAATTTGACTCTTTTAAATTTACCTTATTTGATTTCGCAACAGATTATTGTTCAGTAAAAACATTTATTGAAGTAAACATAGCATTTCCTGAAAGAATTTTATCTATTGTAACTTGAAATTACGAGCTGAAAACGAAGAAACAGCAAATTGTGTTGTGTTGTGTGCTATAAATTAATTTACACGAACAAAGTGTTATTTAGGGTGGCGCATAAGTAACGTTAACGGCGACTACGTTGAATGCGTTCTAGTGCATCATTCGCGTGAATCAATTGCATCCTATATGGGAAAAGATGCAACATATGTAAAATGCTTTGCAAAGACCGCCTAGACATCTCTAACTGCTGAGAACGTCGCATGGTGGAAGTTTCAGGGTTTTCCTCAGTGCTTCCTCGCACTCGAGCAATGGTCATTTCATTTCGAACCGCACGAGGTCTTCCAGCCCGCGGAAGATCACAGACAGCCCTTGTTGCCCAAAAAGCTGAACTACTCGGCAAATTGTTGGAGCGCTAGGAGCATTTCGAACATGAAAGAAATTTCGATGTGAGCTGAATAATCGAATGCTGACTTTCAAAGTAAAATAGAACAACTTTGGTTCTGAAAAAAAGTCCAAATACTACTATAAAAACATTCATAAAATCAAAATTCTTTGGAGTTGACAGTAAAAGTACATAGGTATGTCATATTTACACATAATTTGTTCCATAAAACATAATCATCGTCAAATTTGAAATAAAAATTGCACCAATTGCGTTTAATCCTGCATGTAAAATTTGGTAGTGCAAATAGCACTGAGTATCGGTCATTCTCAGTATATCATTCTGCAGTGATTATATTGTGTATTTAAAAATGCGAACGCAAAATTAGGAATCTAATTGCCCCGCATTATGGTAGTAAAATCACTCAAAACATTAAATCTCAAATTATTATATTTTCATTTTTTAGTCGATATTGTACGAGGTGTGATCACAAAATAACCATTATTTTCAATTGTTTTTCAAAAAGTATTTATTTATTCATCAAGTTCTACTTTATTTCCTTTAAAGTGGCCCCCTCAGATGTAACACATTTGTGCCAGCGTTTCTTCTAACCTTCTAAACACTTCTAAAATGCGCTTTTTGGTATCTCCAACAGCTCCAGTTTCGATTTTTTCTTTTATCTCCTCAGTCGTAGCAAAACGCTTTCCTTTCATCGGTGTCTTCAGTTTCGGGAAGAGGAAAAAGTCAGCGGGGGCCAAGTCCGGTGAATACGGTGAGGTTGAGGGTGATTGCGGTTTTGTTTTTGGCCAGAAACTCACGCACAAGTGTCGAAGTGTGAGCTGGTGCGATGTCATTGGTTTCTCTACAATTCTGTGCGTTTCTGACAAATTGCTTTATGCAAACGGCGCATAACTTTAAGGTAGTATTCCTCATTGACCGTACGACCTTTTGGCAAGAATTCATGATGCACCACGCCATTGCAATCGAAGAAAACAGTGAGAAAAACCTTCACATTTGACCGAACTTTACGTGCTTTTTTCGGTCTTGGCTCTACTGGACGCTTCCATTGGGCTTTGGTTTCAATGTCATAGCCATCCACCCATGATTCGTCACCAGGTATGACCTTTTTGCGGAAATCTGGATCGTCGTTGCCGACGTTCAACAGCTCCTGAGTGATGTCCATTCCATTGCTCAAAACTTAGCAATTTTGGCTGCCGCACGTTTCATCCCTAAAACATCCGTAAAATTTACTTGGCATGAGCCGAACGATATGCCAACATTATCAGCAACCTCTCTAATAGTGATTCGACGACTATCCAAAATCATTTTCTTCACTCCTTCAATGTTTTCGTCGGTTGTTGACGCACTCGGGCGACCAGGGCGAGCATCGTCATTGACATCTTCTCGGCCTTCCTTAAGCCGGTTATTCCACAATTGAACTTGTGTTCTGCTCACAGTAGACTCGCCAAACGCCACAGTCAATATTTCAAATGTCCTTGCACATTTAATTTAATTTTTTACACAAATCTTAAAAAAATTGAAGGGCACATTAAAAAACGACCAACCTTTTTATCTGTCAAGAACAAACTGACAATCCAAAATGGCTGATATTGTCAACATATGTATGTAACAGACATGTGTACCAACATAACACAACAGAAAAAATGCGAAAATCGAACATACTCGTACGTAACTCACGAAACTTGAAAATCCCGTTTTTTATCACATCTTGTATTGCTTTTATTGCTTTCAAGATAAAATTTATGTTTCATTTACAAGTTTTAGAACTGTTAATAAGGTATTACTCGTGCTCGCGTATCGTGCTGGACACGATAATGGTACTTAAACTTTGCCGATCCTAAAGATAATATAATAATACAGTCGTTTAACCCAAAACTCAACCAACCCGAATACTTTGTACAACTTAATACAATTTGGAGCGGATAGGACAATATTTGGCTGAGCAAAGTTTCAAGAGTTTCCATAAAGATTTAAGGCAGTTACGGTGCCCACCAGTTAGGAAGGTTTTTCAAGTAGCAACGCAACCATTTTGTTGGTGGTCTCCAGCGCTGAAATCGTAATAAATCACATTTTTGCGTCGTAACATGTTCGCTAATTTATTTGTAAACTTCTGAAATGAAATAGCAATAACAAGACACAATTATTATCGAACATTTTATGGCGTAAAATCACAAGTTTTGATTTCGGTCTTGGAGACCAATACAAGGAAAGCTGGCAATGACGCTAAATTTTCTCACAAGAAAACAATGTCTCATCAAATGTTATCCTTGTGAAAAGGACACAGTACCCTCCTTTAAACTGTAGTCTAGAATTATAACGGGATAACAGATATGCCGAGAGCACTTGAGTGATTTTAATTAATTAATGTTTCATTTTATTCATTATAATTTGTTTTGTTTAATAAAAGATCGCTGCCTTAATGTGTAAAGAAGTGGTTCGATTGCTTAAGAAGAACGGGTGGATATTTATGATGATTGTCAGAGCATTATTTTACTACTCCCAACACGATATGTTTGCCTGGTACCTTCAACATATTACTTAATATACAAAAGTTTTCTTAAAGTCAAGATTTTTAAAAGCATGTACAGCTACTAGCTATGTTTATTTTATTATAGAAAATACAAGGATAACTAATTTTGTGCAAAAGAAGCAATTTCCCGAAGTCACCTTCAATAGAAATATATATACTTAAAGCATTCTACTTGTGTAATTTGCGGGCAAGTATTCCGTATTGTACTTTTTATTTCGTTGTTATCAGCGATATATTTTTACGAAAGACCATTACTAGCTACTCCCCTGTGGCAGTCTGTAGTTGGACATGAGACGAATGTTCCACATTGCTTCTGCGTAATACACAACTGGAAAACCTTGAGTATGAAAGTTGGCTTATAATTCCAAACCTTCGTTATTTTAATTCGTTATTGTATAATTTGTATATTCACTCAGAAATGGACTGTCGGATTATTACCTGTAGTGACAGCAAAAATCTTTATATATATAATTCTACTGTACGGGCGTTGTCAGTGAACTCCTCCTAAACGGCTGGACCGCTTTGTGTAAATTTTTGTATATGCGTCTGGGTGGTGCCCGGGATGGTTTAGATTTACAATTCGGTCCAATTGGGCAAAGGAGCGTGGTACCTCCCATACAAACAAAAAAATAAGAATCAATTATTTCTGCTCCTGCTTACGGTATTTGAACAACATTTGGTGCGTAGGTTTGGTGTTCATATCTTAAGTGCTACTGTAAATATGGGCGGGATTGGAAAATGGGGCGTGGTGCCTCCCACACAAACCATAAATTAAATATCCAATATTTCTGCTCCTCTTTACGGTATTTGAACAAAATTTGGTACATCGGTTTGGTGTACATATCTTAAGTGCTGCTGCAAATATGGGCGGATTGGATGGATTGGACAATGGGGAGTGGTACCTCCCATACAAACCACAAATTAAAAAGCAATTATTTCTGCTCCGGCTAACAGCATGTAAACAAAATTTGGTATATAAGTTTGGTTTACATATTGTAAGTTCTGCTGCAAATATGGGCAGGATTGGACAAATAGGCGTGGTACCACCCGAAGAAATCAAAAATTAAAAAAACCATTATTTCTGATCCTGTTATAAGAAAATTTAAGTTTTTCAAATACTGACTTTACTTCACTTCTCATTTTTCTATGTTTCCCGACAGACAAACAAAGAACGTTGTATATGTGAAAGCGTTGCAGTAATTTTAAATCTCAATTAAATTGACTTAAATTAAATAATTTTTAAAAACTTTACAAAAAAAGGTATCAAAAGCATTCATTTAAATAACCAAACTTTTCTAACAAAAATTTAAATACAGAACCAACTGTCCTGAAAATTGTAAATCATTAATTTGCCACCTTTGAAGGCAGAACGAAGTTTGCCGGGTCCACTAGTTATATTATATTATTATAATTTGTGCTGTCGTCAGAATTAAGTTCCTAACATTTTAGATGTCCTGAGAGCTTTAATATTCGGCTTGTAAGTGTTGAAATTTGATTAATTTTAAGAATTAATAACGCCTCTTTTCCATTTTTATGTGTGGCACATGAGGTCAAGATAAGCAAATCATACTATCCAATAAATTATCGTTTTTATTTAGTGTATCAATCGAATCAATTTAATATCACAGCACATAGTCATACTATCACAATATCCGACTCGATTTTGGTCTCCATCATTATAAATTTTGTCTTAGAATCACAACATTTGGAAGTTTACATAATAATGTTCGACAATATCATACCACCTATCATTATATCATACCAATATATCTTTCGCAAAAAAGCCCGCATAAGAAAACAGATCAATCAAATTGGACATATTTTTTATATTTTGTACAAACCAGGCTAGTCGTACATTTTTTACGATATCCATGACGTCTTTGCAAAATGCACTACCTATCAAACAAACATTAAATGTTAAAAAATTAATGCAGAAATGCAGTATTTGGTATTACTTTTTTACACTTTCGTCCGGAGGAGTGAAGCTTTATATCATTTGATACGACAAAAATGTAACACATAGAAGGATGGAGGCGTACCAAGTATCCTTTGACTACATTTGTTTCACTGCTATTAGTCGATTAAGCGATATCCGTTTGTCTGGTTTGCTGGCTGATAAACACTACAACTGTCGCAAAACTTTATGAAACTTTATAAAATTTAGTACAGCCTCAAATTTTGCAAGACTATAGCCGGTGATTATGAATGGCCTATATCGACCTACCCCCTGTGGTACCTCCTATACAAATTGAAACGGGCAGGCATATGTTATGATTGCCATTCACCATCGCCGAGCAGAAGGGGTCAGAAGCTTTTCCCCGTCTCCCACCGATGAGTATAATATATCCTTGCAATGATCTACTACCTGCGATCTCCGCACCCGCAGGTATATAAAAATTTCCATTCTGTACTCTTTTTGCTGCAGGGCATCTAATCACGTGAAGTATGGTGTATAAATCACAATTTGATAGCAGCTTGGCTGCGCTGCTCCCACCGGTTAGTTTTTCTGGTATCGTGGCGACCAATAGGCCTCGGAACAGTATTCATCTAGTATTGGACCCCTAGTGGAAGCAACTCGCGGATTGTTGGTTAAAACCAAAGATGGATTTGCATTTTACAACCGTGTGCTACATACCCATAGAGCACCTGAGGTGGTGGGATAGCCTTCACATCCGCAAATGGGGATTATGTTTCATACTAGCGTAAGCAATGTGATATCTTGTGGCTGGAATAAAGGGCAGAGGGCGTTCTTACATTAACGTATTTTTTTAACGTTTACAGTGATGCACCGCTAATCCTTGACTGTTTAAGATATTAAGTTCAACATGAATGGATGGTGCGATGCCATTTTAACACTTTCTTGGTTTGGTCGGTGTCTTGACTTTTGCACTGTGTTGTCTTTTGTATGTATGTCGGCCACGCTAATGTATTATTGTCATAAATAATTCTACGAAATCAGCTGTAAGCATAATTCTTGCTATGCATATGTCCTCACGCAAGAGCTGCCCGGCCTTGTTATCTATTAATGAATTTTAGTCGATTATCTTTTGTAGCTTTCGATTATGAGATAGCGGTTGAATGCTTCTTACTAAAGCAGTCGGGGAAGAGAGAAAGTTTATAACTTTGTTTTTATTGTAGTATTGTTTGTACTTGTAGTGTGATTACCATTCCTCTTATTTAGGGTTTACATTAGTATATTTTCGAAATTTGTTTGTTGATTTATTTCCGGAACAGTTTTGTTAAATAAAAGTACATCCGGTATACAGCTACAAGTCCATTCAGAAAGTTATTCATTTACAAATAATAAATCAATAAAGCTTGATTTGGCTCGCAACATTGCACAGGCATACATAATTAAAGCACTCAACTTTGTTACATTTCATTCGTTTAGGACTGGGCAATCGGGGATATTGAAACTTCATTAAATTCGATGCTATGACAATTTAATAAAATTCTGGAGCAAAAACTCAGGCGACCAATGAATACCTTCGACTGGTATTAAATTCATAAAATGTATGTAAGATGACATCAGTCATTAATGTACCAGTATATCTAAGCGAACGATTTGTGCGTGAAACCTAACAAAAATACTCGTAGGTATATGAGCCAAAATAAGCAGAGTTTCCTTACGTTCGGTTTTGGATACTTTGGACCATACAACAAGCTATAAATAAACGACACATGAGAGAAGGATCGACACAACAATTTCCATTCATTAATCGATGGAGCTCAACTTCGAAGATTTTTGCAGTAAGATGCGTTTAAGAGGCGATTCCTAATCATAAAAAGCATACAAGGCTAAATATAAGAACCCTCAATCTATGTCCTTTTCTTGCAATTTAGCTGATTTATGCTGTAATTTTATACATTAAGGAAATGACCTCAAATATTTAGGATCTTATTCATAATATCATATCAAAAGTGTATAAACTAAGGGCGTATTCATGAAAAACGTTCAAGTTTTGAAGACCGTTTTTGCTGAAATCTGCATTTATAAACATTTAATCAATATCCTCATGGCAAAAACGGTTTATAAGCCTTTCAAAAATTGTTATATATATCTGCCCTAAACTAAAACACTTCCTTAGTTTTAGTCATAGGTAGTCACGACCGAAAATTAAAACGCAGTGGCCGCTAAACAGGCGGATAGGGATCACTATTCCATAAATTTCAAAATACATCTATGTTTACATTATCAAAATGTTATCATTAACGTAACAACTGTAAAATCAAAGAATTTTTTGTCAGCGTCTACGTTTAGATTAGCTCAGTATATGACTTCCATATTACAGGCGTACGTAGATTTTGTCTAATTAGCAAAATTCAATTGGACGTACCGGAGTAGACGCGGTTACTTTACAATATAATATACAATAAGTAAAGAAATTTCAGTAGATATCTACAGAAGTTTTAAATATTTTAATGAATTAAATGTATTTTATAATTTAAAACTAGCTGACCCGGCAAACGATGTTTTGCCTTCAAAATGTTAATGTGGTAAAAAAAGAATTAATTACAAAAATCTCATCTCCAACGCCATCTATCACTTCAAATAAAACCTTTCAAACCTTCCGGAATACTCTACCAATAATTTAAGACCAAAATGAGCCAAATCGGTCCAACCGTTCTCGAGCTTTAGCGAGACTAACGCACAGCAATTGGTTTTTATATATATAAGATATAAATATAAAATAATATAGATTACGTACATAAAACCGAAATAGGAGGGGTTGACTATTGCTAGGTTCATTAAGTATCACAAAACACTAATCACAAAGTTAGACCGCAGCTATCAGTTATATCGGCGGACTCTTGGGCAATTGATATGTATTATACATAATCGAAAGAAAACCATTGTTTTTACCTGACGTTGAGGGCTTCATTCAGCAGAACTTGTTGCCATTTTGAAGGTATTTCCATTACGCTACTCTCATAGAAACTCTCGCCAGCCGATTTTCACAAGCTTCTCTTGAAGCGAATTTTTCACAAGTAAAATAATTAGCCATGTACAGGACAGGTGGTATTCACTTGGTACTAGGACTCACCTGTAAGCAAGAACTTTCTAACCAAGCTCCAGGAGCTTCCGCCTTGGCGTTCCTGTTGGAATGTAATTCCTGTCCTATTGACCAAGGCTGGGCATTGCTTCCTTCAGAATTAAGAGTTTGCTCCTAGCGGAATAATCACATCAAACGCACAGCAAAAGCTTCTTGGCTGTCAATCCTAGGTTGGCCATTGTTTTCGCTAACTCAGCACAATTCGAGCATGAACGTTTTCCCTTGACGTTGTCGAAAGTGACCCATTTTTCTTCGTCAATTATCGTCCGTAACAAAAATGGTTCTAGGTTTTTCACCGGCACGTCGACCTTCTTTTTGTATCCAGTCTTATTCAAGTTGTTCCAAACGGTGTTTTCTGTAATGTTCACCTCTTAGGCAATCGGACTTGACGATTTCCATTATTTTATCGACATGTTCGACAATTGACCTCTGAGTGCGTGGTAGCTCTTTGACATCAAAATCACCGAAACGGAGTCGACGGAACCAAAATTGCGCTTGCAATGATTGGCTGTTGCAATGTCAAGATTATAAATACTATTCACATTTCTAGCTGATTAAAATATAGTGTATTTCTAGGCGCGGGCTCAAACAATGCGGACTCAAGCCATCACAAAACTGCTTATTTTTCTAATGGCAAGAGTTGACAAATCATTATATTGTGTCAGTCCCATACAAAGTGATCGAGTTTCCGAATATCTTTCCTTAGCTTTTTGTCCATTGCTTGGTTTATAATGCTTGGCGGAGTTTGAAAAAATCGACCGATTAACCACTCTTCTTCTGACACCTCCCATACAAACGGATCATTTGACCCAAATGTTCTTGCAGGCATTTCTCTTACATGGCAGCACCAAATTTGGTCAAATTTGGTACAACTTTAGAGTTTTCCAAAGTAAGGTGTAAGGCATAGCCACGCCCATTCTGGTTGCTAGCTTCATATTTTTCTAGAAGTTATATTGAATTTCGTCAAATATGTCGCACGTTATGCGTTTGCTGTAGTAAGTTCTGGAAGTGAAAAAGTAGGGCAATTGCGGTACCTCCCTTACAAATTGCCCAATTCATCGAAATTTAATTTGTCCATTGCAATGACTGATTTGTGGACAGCAGTCACTTAAATTTTTTGTAATTCAGTATAATTTAACGTGCATCAGACGTTAAGCAAACTTAGTTCTGCAAATAAGAATGGGCTAGATTGCCTCTTCCTCTTAAAAGCAAAATTCTGTGCTCCATCTGTAATCTCAAACCGGTACACTTCATAAAATTATAATCTAATTTCTTCCGGCACACCGCACACGTTTGCACCAACGGAGAAGAATGCTGGTGAGTTTGAATGTCAGTCAGTGCACTTATGGAATAGGGTAAAATAGGACAAATCCGGCGAAAGGGATAAAACCGGTATCATCGCCAAACTCAAACGGCTAGAGCTACCATCATGAAAATTGGTGTTTATGTTGCCCTTCTAGAATAGATATGAAATAGTTTTTGAAATTTGGTGTTTTAGGGTAAAAAAGGTAAAATCCTGCGTGATCGCGCAGTTCAAAATGCTAGAGCTAGAATTGGAAATTGGTGTCCTCATTGTTCTTACAGACCAAAGGAGGGAATCAATAGGGATTAAAATAGTGCCACTGGTCAGACTAAACGTGTTAATCTAGAATCGTGAAAATTAGAGCGCTCACTTTCGTTAAAGGTAGACGCGAAAAATATATAGGTTTATGACATTTGTACTTTCAAAGTGGGAGTGTATAAAAATGATGCTATTGATCGCGTCAAACGATTGAAGGTATATAGACATAATTAGGAGTGCCCATTATCCTTACAGCATAGGCGCTCAACATAAACCAACTTTTTCCAATTCGTACATTTGTGGAGTAAAAGTGGTAGGTAGGGAAGAAATATTAAGTAACACAGACGATTGGAGGTAAAGTCGTCAACTTTATATTACACTTCCTTGTTGAATAATAGATGCGCGACAAGAAAGATGTAACGCTATTCTCAACATTGGAGGAAGAAATATAAGAGCGACAGAAATTATGCCATCGTTCACAATAAACAGCTGAAGATGAAACTAGGGAACCTCATTTGTATACTTTGCTTTTATAGTGTGATCGAGCACAAAAAGCGAATTTTTGACTGTCACTGTTGATTTATCGAACCAATCGTCTCCAATTTGAGCAACAAACGAGGGAAGAATCAACTGCGTTTGCCAAAAAATGGTCGCAATGTGTGCTTCCTTTGCATTGATGAACAATTATTTTAGTAATGAATAATTATTCACACGCGCTGCCCAATCGGTTACCTTGATAGACACCGCTGAAATAATATTGTCGCCACAGGCTGTGGATACCGACTCACCGTAGTTGAAAACGTTTTTTTTTTTTTTTTGGAACCTTTGTTACTGGTATTGTGACAAAATTTCCAAATAACGTCTTGGTACGTGTGAGTTTTACAAGTAGTCGTGTATTTTTCATATGAATGCGGTAGCGTATCCGCTTACTTTACTTGCAGATTTTCATTAAATTTGTACATATTCTCATTACGATTAAAAGCACATCTTGCTTTCCGTGGGAACGAAGTTAAATCATGCGTTCGCATTCGTCCAACAAGTATGTGAAAGGACGAACATAAACTTGTTCTTTTTTTATCAAAATGTAAACTTTGCGATCATATGCAAAGAAATTATTGAAGTTCACAGAAGCAGATGGCATTAATATCACCTTACTAAAAGGTAAACTAGTACCTAAACTAAGGTACTCCCCGGATTTGTCATTAGATGGTTTATTTTTGAAATATTTATGCATTTCTCCGTCATGCGTTTTAAGTTCCTTTCGATTCAGAACCACCTCATGCACCACACTTTGGTGGCTTATGGGAGGCAACCGTAAAATCTACCAAAACGTTGCCCGTCAAAAACACTGGTCAAGCATATCTCACCTTTGAAGAATTGCAGACATTCGTTACCGAAGTTGAAGCATCTTTAAATTCTCGCCCAATCGCTCCGATGTCTGATGACCCCAATGATGGTGAGACAGCAGGTCACCTGCTGATTGGGTCAGCACTAGTAGCAACTCCTGAAAAATACATCGACCCAGCAGGACAAACGTCGTTCACCCGTTGTCAATGTATGTATATCATCTTTGAAACAAATGTGGTCTCGAGACTACATTCTCTCCCTTCAACAACGCTCGAAATGGCTCCTGCCCCAGCCAGATGTTAAGCGAGACCAATTGGTTCTGGTCCATGAAGACAACACTCCTCCACAACAAATGCCATAGTTGGCTCGGGTCATCAAATCTATACCCGGACCCGATGGAAGTGTTCGAATAGTCGAGTTAAATTCGAAACATGGTTTATTCCGTTGCCCAATACATAAAGTGGCTCCTTTACCTTCACAAAATGATGCTTGAAATGAGACCTTTCAACGGGGGGAGAATGTCGGATAAGATCGCCTTACAACTTTATTTTATAAAATTTTGAATTTTAAATATGTTAATTTACTGTAAATATTGAATTCCGGCCGCCCTAATCTTGTTTCCCTAATAATATTGTCGCAGCAACAACATACATACATACATACTGGTTACTGGTTGGTTTGACCAGTATGTATGCATATTATATGCAGTTATTTACACCTACCGTGACTATTAGCATTTCAGAAAGAAGAAGAAAACACAGTTAGAAAACATTAAAAGGGCTACATACATATGTATGTACATATATAGAGCCACAAAAGAAATTGAATAAATCGAGTTAATATTAAAATCAATAAATCAATCGGGTTTTTTTTATTGTCAAACAATTTAATAAGGATTTTGTGCAAGCACCAAAACTGAAATAGAAAACAAACAATGCATCATGTTTTTCATGCCTTTCCAACTGACTTCGACTGATAGTAACACATTTTTAAATTTTTATGAATGTCTGTCGGTTACCTTGGCCGCCATAACGGAGGTTGCAAAAACTCCAGAAAAGAAACGAACAAAAAGGCAAGAAAAACATAGATCAAAATAAAGGGTGGCGCACCGGTTGCAATACAATAATAAATCCAAATAACTTTTTGGCTTTTGTCAATGTATTTATTTCATTTATTTATTTATTTTTATTCTTTTATTGTAAAGAAAATTCAATTTTATTTTACATAACTAATTGGTTTTGAAGACGATAGACCGTAATGCTCCATGTTCATTCACGCATATGCGACACCTGATCAGAAAATTATTCATTCCGTGATCGCCCCAATTATTGTTTTAATGAACTGCTTCAATTTAGTCCAATTCCTTGGTTTCGTTCTTTAGTTCGCGCAGTTCTGTATTTTTACCTTTTTGGAAACATTTTCAACTTTTTCAGACGTAAAAAGTTCAGAGTTTCAAATTTTTATAACAAAAAGTGTTTCAAAGTGTTTGTATTTTACTTAAACTAAATGTTTTATTTAATAGAACGATAACTTATTTTACATTTTACAAAAACTAACACCAAGAACGAAGTGTTAAACTTCAAAGAATTTTTAACCAAATTAGTTTCGTGATTTTTTAATTCGATTGAGCAACGTCTGTCTGTCTTGATGATAGACGCGATAACCGCCGAAAACTTCTTTCTAGAACGTCTTAAAGCCAGTGCCAGTCCAATATTTCGCCAGATTACCGAGGATTGAAAACGAGATGTATCGGACCAAACCAATTGATACCTACTACAAAAATTTACCTATTCCCCGAAATTATTTAATTTCTCTGTAATACAATAATGTAATCGCACCTCCTGTGGTACCCTTTATACAAGTGACCGAATTAACCCATATATACTTACCTCCATATCTCTTAATTAGTTTTACCAAAATTTGGGAGTGGACGTTGCCGAATTCATTCTGACATACATATCTGCTGCAAATGTATCGAAATTTAATTTTCCATTATAATTCCTAAATCGCTTCTTGAAACCACTAAAATTATTGTCATTAATATTACCATACACGTACCACACTCTCTCTGGTATCTCCCACACACATTCTTTACTTATCTTATGTACCAATCAATATTGATTTAAGTTTTTGAAATAACCGTTATTTGCGGTCCCTAAAGACACTTATTGGTAATATTTCCTTGTGTTGTGATAGCAGCAAAGTCATTTCTTTTCCTACATATTGTAGGTTTGTCAACAAACCGTACAGAAATTTCATACATCAACACCCAACTTGCTTTGCATTGCTGCAAAAATGTGAGTGCCGACAGAATGGGCGTGGTAAACTAGTAGATTCTTATAAAAAAAAATCTGAATTAAAGCACAATAAAATAATAAAAATTGTAGCTTTCTGAAGACCTTCCTTCGGGAAATGTATAGGAACCACTATTGCAAAATAGGCCAATTTATATATGAGGTACTGTTGTGAGCTATAGTTCTGACTCGCATCGTAGATCGTGTTTATTATTATAAATAATAATAATAAATAATAAATGCTGTGTTCTGCATGTAATGATAAATATTGGTGACACTTATGGTGTTCGTTGACCCACAGCACTTAGCAATAAGTGCAACACGAGCTACTTATTGTTCCAGTTGTGCTTATGCTGATTAATGTGGAATTATGAGTTTACTTTTTCATTCACCTAGATTTTTTTGTGCTTATTGTTAATGAAAGCAAGTCTGGGTGATTGAACTGTGAATGCAAGTTAACAAGAAAAATGTTAACTTTAACCAAATGCATCCATAAGCTGCAATACTCAGATTACCGCATAATTTGGCATGTTGATTTCCGTTCCCATCGAAAACTGCTGACACTATGTCTACCAGCAAACAGGTGATTTCTTAGTAATTAAGTAAACATACAATAATAAGTTAACATATAATATTCTGTTAGTTTTTAAGTTAAGTTGCAAAATACAATTCAATAAAGAAGGAGGTTGACTCCTCACAAAAATATAAAAAAATTAATTTTTTTTTTATAAAAAGAAACAAATGTTCCTTTAACTTGCACAATCACATTAAGTTCTTGCCGATTGAGCTTCCGCTTGATCAGCAATAATTGCTTTATGGGTTTCGGTCACACATGGCATAGCCAAATAGAGTTTAGGGTAGGTTAAGGTTTTTATACAAATAAAGGTGACACAGGTGGCGTGGGCAGTGAATGCATCAGAGGAAAAAGAAGAATCCCAGTGTTTGCTTCTCTCCCCTGAAGGTATATGAATTGCATTCATTTTTTGTTCCAGGTAAACTACCATAAGTGCTCTTGAGCGTTGGATCAAGTGCGCGAGCCCGCGCCTTTATCAAAATACGCAGAGTAGAGTTCTGCTGTAGTCACTCAACACTGTGATCCACTAGGTTCCTACAAAAATACACAGCAGTACGTTAGGGGCGTGGCAGTGCAATCTATTTCCATTCGTAGTGTTAAATGCCTAATATGTGCCCAATTATACTGAATATAATGCAACTGAATGAAAAATACGAATCTGGGAATAGATAAAAAAAATAATTTGTGTTAGATGGAGGCGAGAGCGCATGATTAACCGATCGATTTTTTTTCAGTTTATTCAACATTACAACGTAAAATAATGGACAATATTTTAAGTAACTTAGGAATGAAAGCGGAAAATTAAATTTCGATAATTCGGTCAATTTGCTTTGAATTCATCAGAATGGGCATAGCAATGTCGCACATTTTCGTCCTTAGACCTTAATCCACAAAAGCATGATGTGTGCCAAATTTAACTGAATTTAATACAACTGATTAAAATATATGGAGATAATAACATATGGGTTAAATCGATCATTCGTTTGGGAGATAGAGGAAGGGGCGTAGTTACTTGGTAAATTTTTCTCGTTTTATAAAAAAACTAGCCAGCATGGCATGCGTGAAAAATGTTTAACTCTAACACTCAGTTTCCTACACAAAATTGAAATTTGAATGAATTGTCAGTTATGCGATTTGCTCAAACTTTTCCAGATGTAATCTGGTTCAATCGTTACTTATCGTTGCTATCATTTTGTGAATTTCGATCCAAAGTATCACAAAGCCCATTTTTCATAGCTTCTTAACAAATCTCACATATATTGAGCTCTAGGAGTGTACAACGTATGTCAGTTTTAACCTTTGTGTAGTAAGGGCGGGGCTGTGACCATCTTTCCAATCATTATCATCACAGTTCATGAATCACGGCATTTAAATCGTTATGTTATATTATGACAATTTTTTCTACCATAAATTCATTCTACCTATATAGTAGTGGCAGCATATATACCAAATGTGTTCTACATATACACCTTTATAGCTCATGAGATACATCCATTCAAAATGTTGCATAATCTACGGACACTCAATTTTATGTATATGAATACCCGACACTGCGCTGCAAAGTGGTACAAAAACTAATTTTATAACCGTACAATACAAGGATTAACATGAGGATTAACATTAAACAAGGATTAAATGTTAATAACACAACTATTTGTTCGATCTTTTCCGGATGTAATCTGGTTCTGTCGATATAGTATTATTAAAATTTTATGAATTTCGTTCCAATTTTGCGTAGGGTTCCTTCCAATAGCAATAGCATATGTACCAAGTATCATAATCATAATCTTTATGTGCGGCTTAAAGTCCTAACCTTAACCCAACGTAGCTTATGATAATTTCGTGATTGGTGGCAACACGCTGTTCAATTTTTACCGCGATCGGCCGGTAACTTTGACTGTTTTAGTGGTTTATTGTAAAGGCTACGGCACCGCCAAATTTTGGGTCCCACATTCTTCGCTCTATAGTAGAAGCAGCCTATACACCAAATGGTGTCCGTATATATTTTTTAGTTCATGATTTTAAACTGGTGAGATACCACCGCTTAAAATATTAAGTTTTACGGAAAGTGTCACGTCTCTTTTTTTAATTTTAATTTAGTATAACTTGCTTAAGCCGCCACCACAACTTTTGTAAAAGGGGTCTGGCACCGTCCATTTTTTGTTGGACATATCTTCCTCTACATTAGTAACATTTGCATCAAATCGCAACATCATAGCTTTAACAGTTCATGAGATATGGCCGTTCAAATGTTTATGTCGTACGGCATTTTTTTTTTTCTTAAACTAATAATTTTGTGATTGATTGTAACACATATTTACATTTTCATTAAGGTTCGCCGGTTAGCTTGGCCGCTATAACAGAGTTTGCAAAAGGGGCAGGGCAACGAAAGATTTTACTCAACATACTTGCTTCCATGCCAGTAGCATACGCACCAAATCTCTTTGTCCAATCAAGATATTATGTTGCCTATCATTCCTTTATCGATGTCACAAATGCACTGCAAATGTTTGATGACAATCGGTCCATTAGTTTAGACGCCGATCAGGATCAAAGCCAAAAATATACAAACATTTAATTTAACATATGTATGTATGTAACATAACATGTAACGTATATAAATTACGTATGTATATAAAACAATGTACAAAAATCGCGAATAATACAGCCTACTGCTCAGAACCTACAAAAATTACAGAGGAATGACAGAATTTCAGAAAATCTGTTAATTTGTACAGAAGGTACCAGAAGAGGTGTGGCAATGTACTTCATTTTGCTTAACGTGTTCCAAATGTTACTAAATTTAGTGCAACTTCATATAACGTATGGACCTAAGGAAACATAGGTGGAATATATTAAAAATTTAATTTGGGAAAATAGTATTATTATGTATAGGTACAATTATATAGGAGATACTGAAGGAAGAACCGATATAGCCCCGGCTAGGACCTTGCAGAATATTAAGCATCGCAAAGTTGTAAGGAGTTCGGTAAAGCCAACTAGATGGACGACCATACTTCATCCATTAAGCGCTTCCCTCTGAATGTTAGGTTTTCCCTGCATCAAATGGTATGCATCCTTTAGACGCGTAAAACGCCAGCGTGACAGTAATTTAAACTCCTTACAAGAAGTGATAGTAAAAAAAACGGGGCCCAGCGTGGGTCCCGAGGTCAGACTTAATTAATTTGCCCTTAATTGTTGGTAGTCAGTGCGGGCTTTCCATGATAATAAGCCTCGTTTGAATAACCGCAGACCACTCAACACACAGCGATTTTTTTTTTTTGTGCACTTCTCTTTTGCTTCCTAAGTAAAGAAATGCTTAACTTTGTGAATTTATAAAGATTTGATATTTTCATGAATTATTTCCTTTTTTTTCTCCTTATGTCTTTATGTTATTTATATATTGGTTTTTTTTTTTTTTTTTTTTGGTTTTCTTAAATCTCAATGCCGAAGTCATCTCTTTAATACATTCATGTCAAAATATTGTGTGACTGTATCCGAGTATTGGAGACGTAGGAAATTCTTGTAGGCGGAGACTTGGATATAGGTGGGTGGTTTTGTTTCCAATTGCTGCACCTATTAAGTCCATTTTTTTTTTTACAAATTAATAGGTCCAAAATGATAGATGTAGGATCAGAGCGGACTTACTTTTTCTATCTGTACTGAACGTAGTGAAAGGATTTCAAACAAGTCACGCAGCTTGCAAGCCTCTTGCTTCCTTTCTCCGGAAAACATTATTTGTCGTGCACTTTGTGCACATATTGGTACATGTATAGGTATATACTTACGTTTTTATTCTACGAACTTTTGTCTACCCGGCATGTTCTTGAGAAAATTACCATTTTCTTTTTGTAGATTCCCGGACATGGGAAAAATTATTATTCATTTTACATATTTTTTTATGTAATACATACATATTGGAATTTTTTTGATTATATTTTATTCTATTTTTTGCAGATTTCTACCTCTGGGCGGATTTTCTTTAGGCCAATTGTGCAACAACTTTTTTTTGTATAAGAAAGTTAATTTCTAATCTTTATTTTTCATTTTTTTCCATTAGTCAATTGGCTCATTGAGTAAGCATTATATTTTCTGGCGAATTTTAATATTTTCTTGGCTCTTGGGTAAGAGCCAAGCATGTTTTTTTTTATTTATTAATTTTTTTTTATTATTATTAAATTTTCTTGAATTTTTTGCTTGCGTTGGATTATGCTAGACTGCTAAGGCAGCTGGGTTTCATTGTCGGAGACAATAATGCAATCAATATTCTTTACCATTGTATTTGCAAGCATCGTCTATTAAGCCACAAGTCGCTCATCAGCATTCGTCTTTTTTCCAACCACAAACAGCTTCCCAGCAATCGTTTGCGCTACCACCATTATTTTCAGCTCCACCTTCATCTCACCAACCAAGAACCGCGGCAGTAGTCTTCAATGCAATTTTTCCCCGACAACCAGTCATTCGACCCATCTTGTGGACAGGCTTCTAGAATTGACGTCGCGAAATGGGGAGCGAAATTTGATGGCACCAGTAAGACTATGGAAGTTGAAGACTTAATTTTTTGTGTGGATGTGCTGCAGCCAGAATGTGGATGTGCATGGTCAGATGTGATATTCGCGGTTCATCGTCATGTTCATTAAGCGATCTTGTATCAACCCATAGGTTCGTAAGAGATTAGGAAATAGGAAGATTATGAAAGATTATGGATCGCCGTCAGTAATCACAGAAATCGTTTGAGGACTTTTAAAACATAATGGTCATTCTTCGAAACCAGCAACAAGCACTGTATTTCGAGCACGACATGGTGCAGATAATGAAGGGAAACCTGAAGCCATCCTTAGCCTCTTTACTATTTCCCATCTTTACCATTCCCACCAGAATGGAAGGCTTAAACCATTTCCCCACAACGAATTCATGATGTTGCGAACCCAGAAGAGGTTGAGGTGGAGGTCAATGTGACAACTTCTAATAGTCGATACACCCGCTAGAATTGCTGTCAGATCGGACGCAGTTTCAAGCGGAACCCGTCTCAGATTTGCGAAACTCTTTCGACAGAGACCTAAACCTAATAGATGACAAAATATCAAGTAATTTCTCCTTTTTACCTGTAGTGCCGATTACCACTTTAGACTTCCAGAATAAAAGTTAGTTTAGAAAACAAGCCTTCTCTAAGAGAATTAAAGCCATATCATGTAAGAATGAGAGAGTATTAGGAAATGAGGAGACGAAAATTCGTGGCAATAAGGATAAAAAAGGCAAGGGAGAGAGATATTTTGCTTTGTGAGGGCAAAGATCCACAATTCTACACAAAACTGCGTATTAATGACCAAGGTAGAGGTTATTTCACTCTTGTAGAAAAGACCGGGTTACAAATCAAAGCCTTTATAAAATCTTTAGCCATGCCCGTGCCGAAGTAAACTTTAATATAAGTGTTTAGTCCGTTTTCTAAATCCTGAACTTTTTCTTGTTTTCTGTTTTAACAAATTTGACTGATGATGAAGTGAAAGTCTATAACCTCATTGAAGAATAACAAAATCCATTTATGCCTCCCGTAAATTCAACGCACTCACAATTAAGGACGTCTATCCGCTCTCTCATATTGAAGACCTACAAGCCGCCATTTTTCAATTCTAGTGTAGATCTTAAGGACGCATTTTGGTAATTCCCATTGGAACAATCAAGTCCAAGAAAAGACCGTATTCAGTGTGCCGGGGATGCCACTTTATTATTTTACGATACGTCCTTTGGGTTGTGTACTGCGGGCCAAAGATTATGTCGTCTGAAGTATAAAGAGATTCCTGCAGCAATGCGACACAGAGTTTTTGTCCACTTAACTCGATTTTGATACATATCTGGTGTTATTAGAACGCTTAGCGAATTGTTTGGCGGATGCTGGGCTCCCAGTAAACAAAAGTTGAAACAATCGCATAGCATAAGTACCCGAAACGACTAAACAGGTCCGGAGCTTCAGGAGTACAACAGTGTGGTATATAATGTGTATTGATGTAATTTCAACACAATTGCCAGTCCCAACCAATTTGGATTTAGAAGCTTTTAAATCAGAAGAATATTCAGAATTAATCGAGACGATCAAGGAAAACTCGTCGCAATTTCCTGATCTCAAAGTGGTTAATGGCTTAATCTACAAGCGAACAACACCTTTCGCTTCGACTGCCAATGGAAAACGAGAACATAGTGGAACGATCCTTTCAACATTTTTATGGGTCCATAACACCGATCAAAATAAGACAGTTCATATATTTTCATCTAAGCAAGTTTGTGCTGTTAAAGGCTATGGTAAAGGCGAAGGCCCGAAATGGCGCATTATTAGAAATTTCGGAGTTCCTCATGTTCGGACAGCAACCCATTCGCTACAAGCTAATGTTTGTGAAAAGGTTAACCAATCAGTCCACCAAACATTCGTATTTACAAAACGAGCGTCGGTGAAATAATTGAATGCTTACTAAGATCTTCCGTACACAGCTAAATAGGAGTTACATTTTGCGCTTTTCAGAACGAATATAATCCTACCTCAAAAACACACAGTCACATAATATCAAAAGTCTCAAAGTGAAATTTATGCCCGGTCAAGATGCCAATCGCCGCTATTTTCAATAAAGCGACTTTAAAAACAATTTTAAAGCATAGCTCAGTATAAAATTTTGTAAATGCAGAATATTACGGCCAGTGGGCAATAGCTTGTATGAGATCGAAGATCTAAAAGGTAACCCGTTGGAATGGAATTGTTTTGTTTTATTAGACCATTCATAATTTCACGGCTTTCTAGCTAGATCAGTTGCGTCACGCTGAAATCGTTTTGCTTTTTTGAAGATTTTTCTTTAGCAGATAAGGTAAGACAACAAGTCGTCCCTTCTCGCGCACTTAGAAATAGATTCGGAGAAGTTTACACGATTTAAGAATGTTTACACGGAAAGTAGTAGAAACCCATTTCGCATTACATATTTGAAATAATTTTCCGTTAGGTCTGGTCTAACAGTAGTATTGAGAAAACCGAAAAATGTTCGCTTTATGGCTTTAAATAGAAGCAGTCGGTTCTAGGTGATAACATTTGTAAGCGTACTCTCGCCGTATTGCCTCCCACGTAAGTTCCCCGACGGCTAGGTATTAAAGGCCTAGTAAAGTTAGTCACCTAGCTTGAGGAACAATTCTGAGTCCATTATGGCGGATTTAAAACCAGGAGTATGATAGATATCAGCAAAGTATGCAGTCAAACATACCCCATTAAAGCTTCAATGCTGCTGTTTGCTTTTTTCACATCTATTGAGTTAGATCGCCGAAAAGATTTTACGGTGTCTTTAAAGACGAAGAAACATATGTGCATCGGAAATCCTGGTCCACTTATTTCTATTTTTATGTCACGAATGAAAACCGGTTGTGTGTCTTGAGATGCCCGGAAATTTTTAGAACGTTTTCTGTTTCGGCGTGAATCCGCGTAATTGGAAAATATGAGGGAATAATTAATCAGCTTCAGCCGCGTTCACTTATCCACTTTTGATTTCTCTTTAATTTTTTATTTTAATATTACAAACGCGTCTGTCTTGTTTCAAGTCGCTCTTATATTGAAGTTTATAATGGGGTAACTATTTGATTGTATTTTTGCAAATTGTAACCACGATAACTTTCCAGATATTTTCTTTTTTTTTTGGGAATACCACGTTTTAATCCCCCAAATGTTGCACTTTTTAATTTTTACTGGAAAAACCTGCAAACAAAACTGTTGTAATGTAAATTTTGGACTCACTGTGATATCACAAACGGTAGCAACTACGGAGATTCCAGAATCATTCACAGAAGCACATTGAGGTAAAAGCAGTTAATTGAAGTAAAAAAATGTCTGTCCTGCTTGGGACAGCAGAATAATTTCAGATGTATGTACATATTTTATTTCGGCGTTCCGTAGAACGCCGCTTGTGGGCCATCAGTCTCTGATGCTGTTAGGGGGATACATTCGGCGGGAATATATTTGAGGAATTAGCGTAATAAAATAATATATATTATATTTCCTATTTACCTAAAATTGCCAGGCAAAATTTCAGCACTCTTGTAGGCTGAGGCTTAGCCCAAGACTCAAGGAAACCGGCTGCTGTTTACAAAAAATATTAGAATTTCCATATTTATTGTATTTTTTATTGTTTTGATTTTATTGGTATGTTTAAATAGTTTTCTTGTTTGAAACATTTGGTGAAACAGGTCGTCTTTAAGCTCGTTCAGGATTTCAAAAACAAAGAGAAAAAATAGTAAAATAATTAAAAATACTTATTAATTAATTAATTAATTTATTTGAATATTTATTTATTTGTTTGAGTATTTATTTATTTATTTGAGTATTTTCTAATTTATTTGTTTATTTATTCATTTGAGTATCTATTTATATAATTCCTTACCGATTTATTAACTTATGTGCTTAGTTATTTATTTGTTTGCTTAATTTTTTATTGATTTATTCGCCTAATTATTTTATTTAATATTATTATTATTTAATTATTATTATTAATTAATATATTTTTCCCAAATACATTTTCTGGGGTTCTCATTTTCAAAATTTTTTTTAGTATTTACAATTGCGACGTTTCTTTTCTTTGCTCTTGTTTTTTCACGAAATCCTAATTCCATCTTTATATCCGGGCTTTTTTTCCTTTGTACGGAGATAGTTTCTTAAATTTTGGTTTTGTTCAATTTGAGGGTTTTCCTCCCCTCTTTTAAAATATTCTCATTCGCTGTTTTTTTAATTTGTTTTAACATTTAAATTTTTAAATAATTTCATTTTCCTTCACTTTTTTGAAATTATAAACAATTGGATTTTTTATTTCTGTTCTGTTAAATCTGTTTCCATTTTATAAATCCACAAATTACAATTTCGCTTTTTCCATATTGATTTTAGGTATTCTAACTTATTTTCTGTTGTTTTCCCCCCAGAAGAGTATTTTTTTTTTTTTTACTACTTTCGTTTCAAATCAATTTTTCCGCACTTAAATTACCTACCTCTTCTACATTTTTGTTCACTTTTCTCATTTTCGCACACACTTTCCGGCGCATTCCAACGTTTGTTTAATGATTTTACCGTTTGCCACTGAAACCGACGACCGCTTTCAACGAGCACACACACAACCACATAATAATGCAATTGTTAATGGTTTTTGATTCCCTTTCAATTACATTAAT
Organism: Philornis downsi; assembly: GCA_019455685.1. Classification (NCBI taxonomy): domain Eukaryota; kingdom Metazoa; phylum Arthropoda; class Insecta; order Diptera; family Muscidae; genus Philornis; species Philornis downsi. The sequence goes on along the minus strand of JAHXMU010000717.1, from coordinate 102,741 downwards.
GTAACCACACTTGCACTTATTAGGTTTTGTTAACTTCTTTATTTTTAATTTGTTTCCTCTTGTACGGAAACTTTCTTTTAAAATTGTTTTTCTTTATAATTTTTTCATAATTTCAAACGTTGTAATTAGTCAATTAATTTCAAAACGGAAGTTGTACTCGTAAGTGCCATTGCAAGATCGGCAGCTAGTGGCTTTGTTCAATTACCAGACCACTCTTGCACGGTCAAAGTACATAGTCGCATTATGGTAGTACGGGTTACTCATTTTCCGGTTTCAAAAATAAGTTTAATGATATAATGCTTGGACCTTGTCATTATGTACGAGTACGAAATACAAAGTTTAGGGATTATCCGCATCAAATTGCGTGACCTTGGTGGCCCATTGGCGTCACCAAAACACGACATTAGGCTTTCTGGATACTTTTCATGCAATAAACCAAAAATCGGTCGTGTTGTGTGGCTTGTGGCACCGCCTTGTTGAAACCACATATCGTCCAGTTCATAATCGTCAAAGTCGGTTATAGCAAGGCCAAAGCGCTCTAATTGAAATTTGGATTATCCGCCACATTTTCACTAACAGAAGCGATATTTTCGGCAGTGCATACATTGCGATGATATACAGGTCTGACTTCCCAATTCCTTGCACAGTAGGTTGATTATAACGACCACGTTTGATTTCCACTTTTGTAGTAAGATTAGACTATCTTTGCGCGTTTTTCGGTTGTTGAACGATCCATATTCCTAAATGGCAAATAAATAACACCTCAGATGACAGGTATTTACCAGTTGGCAGTCTTGCCAGACCGTCGGTTTTAAAACCACTAAATGGATAACAAGGGTTCCCCGTATTGATTCCAGCCGACCAAATGCACGGAAAGAAATTGGCACTGAGTTGGGAAAATAAAAAATCTTCTAGGATGGCCATTGCCATCTGGCGATGCTTAGAGAAACATCAATCGGCTGTTGAATGAGAGTGGGCGCTGAGCGTAAAGATGTAAAAAAGGCAAAAAAGAAAATGACCAAGGTTTCAACGACGAACGAGGGAATAATAAAAAAGGAGGGTAACGAAACGTTAAAAAATGCATGTGAAAGTAAAAAAAAAAAAATCTATTTTATACAAACACTTTTATCTGACAATGGTTTAAATAAAAAATACACAAAACTTGTGAATGTGACAAACTACACGGACAGTCGATATCACAGCCCGACTATGAACCCATAGCCGCCCATATAACTCCGCCATAAAGAACCATCGCCATTTTGAAAACTTGTTAAGGAATGTTGAAAGAAAATAAAGATTATATTATATTAGAAGTTGATGGGTTTTGGTTTTTAAAATGTAAATCATGTATCCTTCATTTGGAAGTTTTACTTATAATTCTTCGTTTAAATTTAAAATGTTTTTTTAATTTTATTTTGCTTTTCGCTAAAACTTACAAAGACTTACCTAAAAAATTTAAATTGCGTCAGAATATGCCTTCTAAGGGAAACGTTATGGTGGAATCTATAGGATTCCAAGAGAGAGGGAAATCTTTAGCGGCCCATCGTCCAAAGTGTGTGTATAAGTGTTGGAAAGTCTAATAGTGAGAATATTCGTTTTTGTTTTTGGATTTTGTGATTTCTTTTTCTCGCCTCGGGTCCCTTCAATTTACTTTATTTCATTCCGAACAAGTATTCATTTCATTTTCTTTGTTAGAGCCCAAATGTCAGAGAGTTGGAAAGAACCAACCCATCCGATGAGCTACAGCCGCACAAAACGCCAGTGCTCCTGTGACAACCTTAAAAAATTATGGGAATTTAAATTCCAGATAAGTGATAGTGACGGTGAATTTCATGCGCGATGTACAATGAAAAGATTACATATTTAGATGGTAGTACATTTTCAAATCAAATAAATAGAATAATTGTTTCTAATTTTTTCTTAGCATTGAAGGGGAAAACTTGCAATTTGATGTAATCCCTACTAATTCAAAGATTTTGTTTTAATTAGGTGTACATGAAATTACAACAATTGACAAATTAGCGGTGTTTACAGGAAGATTTTATTTTATTTTTATGTTGCAAATATTATTGTAGTGTTTCTTATTTTGTATATTTCATAAATTTTACGGGTTTGTGAACCATTTTCAATCAACGCCAAATGCACTTGGTTGGTCTATGAAACCTGAATGTTGAATGATGCAGAAGCCATGAATGTCTTGCGATTTGAAGTTGAAAAACGTGGTGTAAGAATCCCGTCATTAGGCCAATGACTGGCCGTGTTTTATTACATGAGTTATAGATGGTTGGAAAGAAAAGATCTCTCTCCAGTTGATGCCGCATGTGAACTCGTGTTGCAAATTGATGCTGTACATATTCATGAGTTCTTATGTGGCAACAAATGTCATTGTCTGCAACGAAATTCATTTGCAATAGTTGGAGGTAAAGTAACTCACGCTGCGATATATTTTGGAAAGAATTGACAACGAAAATAATTTGTGTTTCAGTTATAAACAGTTCATTCAACATTTGCAAAGGAATCAAATATTTGTCTTGTGCAATGTGTAGTTAATAATCAGATATAATCTGATTATACTCGTATAGACTTAGATGATTTTAACCCCATGAAGTCGTGCTTGCTGATAAAATTTCGCGTCATATAAATTATGAGTAATTACATAACATTTCAAATCCAAAAATATTTCGGTGCTTGATTATAAAAAAATGGGAAAATTTAAAAGAATAGTATGAGGAATATTGCATTAAAATGCGTGTTATAATAATAAATTTGGAGCAGTTGTAAGAACGATGTCGATAAGAATGCTTGAAATCTATGTAAGGTGAGTAAAATTATTGGAAATAATAATTTTCTCAGAGAATATATCTATAAAACTGACATAAGCTTATAATTTCTAATTGGTACACATAAATGACAAAAAACAAACTCGATATACTCGTAAATTAATAATTTTTAAGTGGAGATCCAGATGAAATCATATTACATAATTTTTGTTAAAGGTCTTAAAACATATTTTACTGGCATATGGTTCAGTAAAAAACACTTTGTTGCTAGCAGTATTTCCAATATGAAACGGTTTAAAAATTTAGCTTACAAATGTCATCCAAAAATTATGTAATTGAAGCGTAAGCCATAACAATCGTTGAATACAATTACTAATAGCCTCCAGATACCCCCATTCAACTGACCTTAAACAGAAAAATATTTTTTTATTTATCATAACTTTTGAAAAAGCTCCATAAGCTCTGCTTTGGAACAGCAACCGCATGAGCTAACCAGGTACGGCAGAATTCACTTTCGGCTTATAAATTATAATGCATTTTACCGTGACTGATATCTGGCAGAATGACTGTATTCTTAAATCGTCACCGGCAATGCCAACATTTAAAAAATGGTAAACGAACCTTGAACATGTAAAATTTAGTAGGCGATTGATTGATAAATAAATTGCAAAATTGTTTCATTTCAAGATTATGTCTCCCTACAAAGTTCCAGCTCCAGTAACCAAAAAACTGAACAAAGCAAAAAAGTAATTTCTGAACTATTTCAAAAATCGTTTCTTGTTTGAAATAATAAACGTCGCTTTGGATGTTATTTATACTGATCCCATGCATTGCGTTTTTTGCTTAAACATTTGAATCTACTGACTAAAAATTAATTCCTCTTTTTCTTCTTTCGCTTTTTTCCTTTACAGCCGACAACGTTCTCAGAAAATTAAACAATTTCTTCAAAAAAATTAAATAACACATTTGATTTAAAGTTTTTTCAATTTCTTATTTCCTTCGGAAACTTTCCATTAAATTAAGTTGCATTTCAAAAATGTCTTAAACTATTTCTTTTTTCTTCTGTAAAATATTGTAAAAACTTAATTATATCTTTTAATTCTGCTCTAATTTATACTGAATCCAAAATACAAATGATTTAATAGAGGAATCTACTCATTAAAAAAAGAACGCGTGAAAGTTACAAAATTCAGCAGATCTTTTCCGTAAATTAATTAAGACTTTGAAAAACTATGACGTCTCATACTCTGGCTTTCTTCGGGAAAAGTTAAATCTTTGGCGCTAGAGATCAGCAATAGATGGAGCTAAAATTTTGTTAACTGGTAATCCTAACGAAAAATAAAAACACGAGTGTTCTCATTGCCATTTCTACTAACTTCCACATATAGTAAATGAACTGGAACAGCAAACATAAATTTTTTTCCTAAACCTTCAATTTGAAGAATTGCTGTAAGTTAGAATTTTGTTAATTGGACAAACGGCAACGACAAAGCTTATATTATACACCACCATGGGTTGCGGTTCACAAAGTCATCGACGATAGACCGTCTCATCTTCACATTAGTAGATGTGCTAAAATGAGCGTCTTTCCATACTGAATTTTTTATGTTTAGTTGTATACCAACATCCAGAATTACATTTTCTCCCTTAAAAACTAAGATTGGGTAATTCTATTAACTGACACCATATACGAGTATAGCTGTCTATTTCGGAATAAAAAGCATAATTACTGGAAATGCCCATATTCCGAAGATGGTTTCAGTCCTTGTCCTTGTCTTTCATTTGTGCCATCTGCGGTCATAATGCAAAGGATTTTGCCTATTTTTTCCAGTTAAATGAATACTTTATATTATTCAAAAACAACCATGACATGCCATATTACCATATTACAAACCGAAACCGAATATTTGACTGAAACCCTATGACATGGTTTTCAAAATCGAATTTCTGGCTTTTCTCCTCCGATTAACCGGTTTTAAAAGGGTTGCAAAAAAGTTTAAAAAATTCCTAAAATTTATCACTTATAAAAGCAATAGGAACTTGATTCTGATCCATTCGGTGCATTAAATTTGGCGATTTTACAAAAATACTTTTTTTACCACAGTTATGTAGATATTGGCAGTTAAAAAAAAATGCGAACTGTTGTTTCATTATATTGGACCTTGCCATTATTAACGATATACAATATCATTTAAATGACTGCCTCTGGATTGGTTACAGCAGTGGATCCTTTTGAGGTTCCCTCAACGTCGATTTAATTTTTAATTTTTTTCAGTCATTTTTAATTTTCAGTCACTTTTTAGGGATGCAATTGCTTTTCCACAATCATTTCTGAGTTCTCTGAGCTCCATATGAGGCAATTTTGCATGTTGACGTAACCACCGAATGAGAAATAAGCTTCATCGCTGAAGAAAATGTTATTCGATTGAAAGTCCACGTTTGAATCACCATTTAATACTAAATTTTAACTATGTTTACGCGTTCTTCGGTTGTTAAAATATTCATAATCGTGAATGGCAAACCTTTTATTGAATAAGACGACAGGTATGTAATAATCGACAGCGTTGTCAGGCCGGTGGTTTTGAAACCACTAAATGCACAACCCTATATATTAGTATTATTGGTATCAGTAGAAAGATCTCATTTTTTAAAATTGTTTTCGTTCCTGATTTATTGCGTTTAGTTGACCATTTTCATTACTAATTTCAGCAATTTATAGAATTGACATCATGCTTGCTACAAACACAATGGAAATGTCATTCGGAACCGTCATTTAAAGTTTTTTAAGCACTCTATTTACTCAAAACTGCGCCGAAGACGTATCCGTTTCAACAGCATTTGGTTCCAGTAAAATGGAGCAACTGCACGCATAGGCAGATCGATTATGGTGGACCTCCAACGAAAATTTCCAAACAAATTGATATCCAAAAACTCTACTTTTCGCTGGCCCCCAAGTCCACCTTGTCCTTTACCTTAACTTTGTTTTATGGGGTGTACAAACCGAAACCGAGAAATTTGACGAATTTGACGTGGCGATCCTGACCTTTACTCTTTAGGCCGCAATGAATAATTTTCTGATCATTCGTCCCACATGCATGAATGAGGATGGAAGTCATTTACTGTATATCATCTTCAAAACCAATTAGGTATAGAAAATAAAATTGTATTTACCATGCAATAACATAAATAAATAAATAAATAAAATTAATGAAATACATTGATTAATAAAAAGGTATTAGAATTTCTTGTTGTATTGCAATTGGTGCGCCACCCTGTAAATTGACTTAAAAATGGTTGTTGCGTTCATTTATTTCTTTTATTTATTCCGAAATTTCGACTCACCGTTAATACTCATCAGGAAAAATTATTCTGAACAATAATATATAACAACATTCGAATAATTAATCCATTAAACAACACATTTTCAGGAAGTATCAGAAATTATTATATTTCTTGAAACGAAAACAAACCAGTACAGAAATTTCAGCTAAACTGACTACATATATACCTTCACCCAAATTAAATTTCTGAAAATCGGTCAATTTTCATGGAAGGTACCAGAAGGGTCGAACCCACATAGCTCATTTATTACCCCCGATCTTGCAAAATGTTAAGGTGTGCCAAGTTTTAAAAAATTTCCGTAAGGATTTGCGGCAGTTATCATGACCACCAGCCAACCAAACAGACGGACATTGCTTAATCAACTATCGTTAAATGCATTTGTGTTTAAGATACTTGGTAGCGCAAATGCTTCCTTCTGGGTTGTTATATTTTTCGCCGTATAAAAAGATGTCTTTAGGAGAAGGCATAACAATGTTGTGAATTTGTGCCGTCGTCTTGATTGTTACTCACTAAACATTGTTTATTGCCTTGATTTATTGACTGTGCGATTTTATAATCTCGTCATACAAAAATGTCAGATTTTGCACAGCTAGCAATATAATGTTTAACTGATTAAGAATGCATAAGCGACAATGTGATTACATAATACATATTTATATTTAAGAGATATCTCGAAAACTTGAACTATGTACAAAATTGTTGTCATGTCGAAAATGCCATACTCAGAAATTTCAGTAAAGTGAACTGGCCTTAAGGACGCCGCCTTTTGCGGTGCTGCAAGAGCATAAGTAGTGCCAGAAAGGGCGATGAATTGTTAGGTTCTTATCACAAAATACTCTGAATGAATAAAAGAACAGTAAAAGAAGTTCTAACTTTCTGAAATCCTCCATTTGCAAACCATGGAATTTGAGTGTGTGGTGCCCCAAGAGGCGTGGCAGTGCAGTATATTTTCGTTCGTAGTACTAGATGCCTGCTGCATGCTCAATTACGCTGAATGTAGTAGAATTGAATGAAATGTAGGTATCCAATCCCGTTCTATTAGACCTGCCACGTAATCAGTCCATTGGAAATAGTTCCTCAATTTATTGTATGACATATTTTTTTTTCATATCTGTGCAATAAAAAATCGATATATAATTGACAAAAATATTATAGTAAAATTATAAGTTTCGATAAATCGGCCAAGTTGTATGGGGCGTACCAGAATGGTTGTGGCAGCCTGGTCCATTTTTCTTCTCAGAGTTTACATTACCAAACACCAAATTTGGCTGAATTCAGTACAATTGATTAAAAGATGTGGAGGTAAAAATATATATTTTGAATAAGTCATGTGTGTTAGAGGTACGAACAGGGGTATTCGTTTTCTTCAATTTGATAGAAAATTATAATGTGATATGATGGACAAAAATCAAGGTGAATACATACTAAAACTCAAAATTGCTGAAGGATGTTTGATTTTCAAAAAGTCGTCCAATTTGTATGGGAAGGCAAACGTCAAAAGCACAACATGTACTAAATTTGATTAAATTCAGCATAACAACACAAAAAATATATAAACCTAAGAATACATATATTAAGTCGGGAGCCGGACAAAAAAAAACGGTCAATCTTTTAAAAATTTAACAAGGAAATTGAATTTCGGAAAACCAATAACTTTGGAGGGGATGATGCCGGAAGAAAATTAATAATGAGGGTGCAGTAAATCAAAATTTGTCCATATTATTATCACAAACTTTATTTAAACGTTATTATTTGAACTAGACCTGAATATCATAAAAATATTTATGGAAAAACTACTAAATGAGAAGACAACATTTATTCACCTCCTTAATTTCGAATTTTTAAAGTACTCGTTAGATTCTGCCATAACTAACGTCGAATTGGGTAATATATTCTAAATTGTACCGCTCTTGTCGCCCTCTATTCTATAAGGTTATAAAGAACATTCTAAACTTATATAACGCTTCACCCTGTAAGTGCGATTTTGCGTCTGTCAGGACAAATAAAATTTGATATAACGAAAGTTGTCTTTAATATTCTGGTAACAACCAGCACAACTCGCCACGGATTCGTTCTCATAAATAAACATCAAAATGTACGTTTACAGGTAGGTTACAGGTAGGTGGCAGGTTTTTGTTAGCTGTTTGAGTTTGTTTCTAGATGGGTTTGGTTGCTGTACGAGGAAGAGCAAACCATTTCAATAAATGTCATTTGCCTAATTTATATAGCTGCGTTGGTAAAATATTAAAATGCGATATATATTTATTTTTCACATCAGCGAATATGTTTGGTTTTAAATTTGCTCCGTAGAGAAAAAACGGAAACCCAGTTTGCTATGTTTTTTGTTGATCGAATACCCAAAAATCGAATTAAAAAAAAAAAAACTGACTTCGAATAACTTGAGAACCGGTTTTCTGTTAAAGTGGAGTCGTTACCCCACATGTCTTTTCCCAACTTCACCAACGTATATTGACAAGTTGATAAATATCTTGCAATAAAAATAACGCAGATTAGCGCAAAGGACTTTTATTTATGTTCACAAGAAATACAAATATTTAGGTTTATATTTTAGTTTAAAATCTAAAAGTTATTTACTAATTTTTAATTGAATTTGAATTACAAAATGTGATACATTCAATGATGCATCACTGAAGTCATCACTGTGGTATTCAATTTTCGAGCTATTTAAGTCTGTTACTGCTTTTCACAAACTATTTTTTAAAACCGAAATTAATTCAATTTATAGCATAGATATAATAAAAGCCGACAATATTTTTTATTTCTGATCAATGTAATTAAAAATAAAAATTATTTTCGTTCGTAACTTTTTCAATAAACAATAATAATAAAAGCAGTATAGAATTTTCAGCCAGGCAAACTGGCCTACTTATTATGTAATTTGTATGAAAGGTGGCAGAACAATTTTCTAGTATTTTACCAAGCATTACAATTAAATTCTATTGACAAAAATTAAAATTACTACAGTCTACGTATTTCTACATGAGAAAAACTACATTGTACTAAATAGGTAAATTTGTACTGGAGCTACTCGAAACGGTCTTGATTTCATGAAATTAATCGTACGAACTTCTCTACATGCATACTTTGTAATTTTTTGTGCTATGATGTACTCTACAATAGGCAAACAGGACCTAAAACAACGTCGAATTTGTTTAAATATTCACCTATCTAAGCCAATAATTAGTAGATTTATCCACATTTACACAGATATAACGTTTTCCTAAAAACAGGATGTACAACGATCGTGTGTACTTACGTACACATATGTAACGTATACATAAGTTTATGCATGTGTATACAGGGAATAAATGTATTTGCATCTGTATGAAACAAAATGTAACGTTTGCGCCTAAAGAATTTTTGCGATACATTTTCATCGAGTATCAAGGTGTGGTTTATACGGTTCTTAACGACTTCAATACAACAGATTACGCTGCAATTGAATTATAACGCTCAAGGGAATGTCGAAGGCTTCAACACACACTCATGCAAAGTGTGGAGAATGTTTCAAATGACCATAATGGAAGGAACATTATAGCCTTTCCATTAATATGAGTATTGGTCATATGCACGCTTCCAAAAGCGCACACATTGGAGGTGTGTAGGCAACAGGCGAAAAAGTACGTGAATGAAAAGTGTACATTTTGCGCATTATGCCTGTGCAAACATTTGATATCTCCGAATAATGAAATCAATAGCCATATCTTGCTCTCTCTTCACTTTGGCATTTCACTGAGTCTATACACAGTCTCACTATAGGTTCTTAAGCACAATCCTGTTGAAAATCATAAAAAGTCTCCAAAAACAAAATCATACATCATTCTGTCGTGCTAACGGGTGCACCCGTCAGTTGGTTGGAAAAGTTTTATTATTTAAATAGTTTTTGATTTTTGTATTTAAATTGACGACTCAAGCAACTTCGAGTGAGCATGTGATTGCTGCTTCATACACATTTTGTGCAGGAATGGTTACAATAAATTGCTTTGAATAGACTGAAGAGGAACTCAGTGAGTGAGGGAGTAGGAGTGAGTTGGGGAGAATTTCAATTGAGGAAAACAAATTGAATGTAAACACTCTATTGAAAAGTAGCAATTGAGCTTCCAAATCCGGCTAAAAATAACTTTTGAACGTCCAGTCAACCGAGTCACCTGAAATGCTGCAAATGCCTATGGAAGAATACACAGAAAAAAAGGAAAGAAGAATTAGTTTATCGATAAAAACACAGTGGTTAAATGGCCCACATCACCTGTTATTTAACAGAGTCATTAAAAAGTGTCTGGAAAATTCTAACTAAAAATAATTCTTATGCTTAAACGACAACAGCCATTCTTTCGGAATTCTTTTTTCTTTCATAACATAGTAAATTATCCAGGAATAAATCTTCAAATTTCTGCATGCATAAAATTGTGTCTTTAATAACAGATGAGACATTCAGCACCTCTCAAACAAAAGACAATAAATTTGTCTTTATTTTTTCAGGACAAAAGACTAATTATGTATGAAAAATTTGATTCAGAAAGGTTACTGACCAGAAGATTAAATGTGCAAGAAATATTACAATATCTTGCAAATGTAAAAAAGGGCAGAAATGTACATTTAAAATATTGAATCCCAGTTTTATTGAAAAGTTATTCTACAATATTAAAAGCAGAAATGAACGTTTGGAAGTTTTTCGATGGATTAAAGAAAAAATATGTAGGAAGTAAAACTTCAACTAGACATTTCACTTTCCAATTGGCAGGAATTTAAACTACTTTGTTCTTCAACAGCCCTTCTCAATCGGACACTCCAATTGCTCCGATAAGATTCATAAAACGGGTTCGGTCAGTTGCCTTTGTAAATATATTGGCCAATTGATTCATTGTTTTTGTAGTTTTCAGTTGAATTTAATTTTTTAGCAACACTGTCTCTAACAAAATGATGACTGATATCTATATGATTGGCCCGTTTTCCCTCTGTGTTTGAAGCCATTAAAATACGACAGCGATTATCTTCAAATATTGGGATAGGATGACTGTAATGACTCCAATGATATTCAAGTCTTCCATCACATCTTTTAACCAAATAGCTTCTGTAGGTGCCAGACTCAATGTAATATATTCTGCTTCACTGGATGACATTGCAACAGTTTGCTGTTTTTTTTATTTCTCTACGATACAGTGCATCTAAACATCTATCGGTTACTTCTGAAGGCCAATTAGCGTCAACGTATCCTACTATAGGTTCACCATCAGGCTTGAACTTAAGTTCCTTTGAGATATTTTACAAATCGCCTCAAATGCTGCCAATGCAATTCTGATGGGTTTTCTTGATATCTCCCCATGTGTCCAACTGGATAACATATATCGGGCCTAGAACAAAGTATGATATACAACTTAAAAACTTAAAAATAACTCACGATATGGATGAAGACATTCAATTTTTTCTATCGAGGAAGCTGTAATCTCTTTTCCATCAAACTTTTCACAGCATTGCATTTCGTCATTCCAAATGTTAATGCCACTTTTTCGATACTAGACTCTTGAGAGATATGTAATATGTATATAATCGAATTTTTGAATTTTCATTTCCATGAAAAATTTTAATGTTCCACAATCCGTCATTTAAAATGATCTTCCGAATTCCACCCTCAGTTCAAAAATAGTGGTCGATTTGTTTCCACCAATAATCAAGTTATCAACATACATTATAATTACTAAATCGCCTTCTTAGATGGAACTTAGGTTGGTATAGAGGCAGTAACCGTGTTTGTATCTGACAAAACTCGAAGTAACTATGAATCCATTGATCTTTTTATTCCAGGACTGAGACTGAAACACCTTCAGGGACTGGTAATAATGGTAATAATAATAATAATCCCTTCAGGGACCACAGTAATAATGGACATATTTGACACAGGAGCATATGTTTCGTGGACTTCCACTTCAACTTTTTGTAGATATCCTTAGTCAACTTTATGTTTTGTAGCATTGCCATTCTCGTCTTCTATGATTCTAAAAACCCATCCAGGCTTCAAAGTTTTTGTTTCTCCAGGCGGTTCAATAATGTTCCATACATTGTTCAACTTCATAGATGTCAGCTCATCCCCAATTGCGGCGTACCACTTATCAGCATCTTCGAGACTGAAAATATTTTCGTAATTACTTGGTATCTCTTTCGATGTAACATTGGCCCCCAATCCAGTTATGTGATTAAATAGTTGAACTACGACGTGGAACAACTTGAGCTGGAACTTTTTCGACATCTTGAATTTCCTCATCTTCATCTGCAATCAGAAAAGAATTATTTGGAGGATCAGAGATACTTAAAGGATTATTTTATATAGAATTCAAAACAACTTCTACATCTGCATTATTTGATATAGTCGAAGAATCTTCATACACTGAATGTTTGGTAGCCACAATAACTCCTCCATCCCTCTCTTGATCGTTGCTTCGTTGTACATTTACATGATAGGTAGGTTGTGCTTCTACGTCTCTTGAAATCACTATTTTCTTTTTTTTTTTGGATTCCATAATCTGTTGTCGGTGAGTTCATATCCACTCATTGCCATCTTGTGGCTTCTTGAACCTAGTTTCCTTCGATTATTTCTAGGCATCCAACCGTAAGCTTTGCATCGAAATACCCTTATTTTTTCCAAATTTTGGTTTTTTACCGAACAACATTTCGGCTAGAATCATTTATACTTCTTGGTAGCCACTGGTTAACAACATACACTGCGTTAAGAGCAGATTCACATCACATATTTCCTGGTGATAATCATTGTTCTCATTTTATCGCATAATGTTCTGTGAACCTTTCAGCGACACCATTTTGTTGTGGGGAATATGCAACGGTTGGTTCCAACTGTATACCCTTCAATTTGTTCCAATTTATTTGTTCTTTCGATATTAATTCTCTTCCATGATCAATTGTCATCTTTGATACGGTCATTCCACTAAATAAGGTAGTCACCATTGCTTCATATCTCTTGAATGCCATAAATATATCGAACTTTTTCTTTATTAAATAAATCATTGTGAAATGAATATAATCATCAATGAAGCTCACAAAATATTATGCTCCATTTCATGCTATATTTTGAAATGGTCCACAAACATCGGAATTCTTTTTTTTTTTTTTTGATCACAGAAATCCAGTGGTTCGTTCCTCTTTTAAGTTAATATTTTGGTTTTGGAAAATTTATCCAATCTACTAGCGGCAATATGATCAAGTCTTCAATGCTACAGCAATGAATTGTTTTTGTTACATGACATGGCTTTGTCCAGATAAATATCTATCCTTAGTTTATAGAGATTTCCATGCACCTTTGCTGACGCAATTGTCTCATTACCCTTACTAATCTTTGCATTTTCACGAACAAACTTTACGTCGATGCCCGCATTCGTTCCATTTTCTTAGTGATAGTGTTTTGCAAAAATAGATTAGTAATTCTTAGCTACACTTATTTCGACTGACACTTTATGTTTCCCGTTTTGGTTGCCTGTCATGCATGAGACATGCTGCATTTTTGGTTGCAGCGTATCTTTCCTTTTGTCTGCAGTCCTTCGCTTGACGACCATATTTGTTACATTTAATATACTTCCCATTACATTTTTTTTTTGTCATTTATGATTTTTACCAATAAATGCCATTTTCTGTAATGACGTAACTAACAGGTCATACCTTTCAAGCAATGTTAGGAAAAATTGAACGATAAGGTCCGCATCTTCTATATTTGCCCCGGCCAAATGCATTTGACGTATTAAATTTTCAAATTCTTTTAAGAGAAGGAACACGTTTTCACCTTCATTAATCTTCATTTTTGCCAGTCTCCTGCGAATTAGCAGCTGATTGAATAGGGATTTCTTGGCAAACACTGATTATAGGCCACATTTCCACATTTCCTTCGTCGTTTTTGTCTCCCGGACATAGCACAAGCTGTGCGAGTGAATGAATTCCACCAGCCTATACTTTGCCTTCTTATCGTTCTTCTTAAACATGGCATGGCTGTAGGTTCCACGAGTGAAGCGTCGGTCAGAAAACATTGATCCCAAATGGTCCATATGCAGTTTTACATGAAACTGCCAATCGTCAAATCCTGAGACATTAATCTGAGATATGCCGTGAGATCCTTCCAAATCGCCCATAACCTATTAAATATCAGTTTTATTAAATTTTTTTTACAGTATTAGAAACAGAAATGAACGTTTGGAAATTTCTCGATAGACTCAAGGAAAAATATGTAGGAACTAAAATTGAACTTGACATTTCTCTTTCCGATTGCTTTGAATTAAATCCTGTGAAAATCCTGTGAATTTGTTTAGGAATATATATATATATAAAGTTAATACCAATCTGGATGTTACCATAACTCGACTTTTAATAAAGGAATCAATTACAAGGCTGAATATCCACACAAGCGCCACTTGCTTCACAGTTGTCAAAAGCGTTTATCTACGAGTACATACATAAACGAATGAGTATGTATGTATGAATGCCATTTGATACAAAAAATGGAATTGGAAAAATGGAAAAGTAGTAAATATCTTTTGACTAAATCTGTTTCATGGTATTTTATGTCGATTGAGCAATGTCCATCTGCTTGACTGGTGGGTAGATATGATAACTGCCGTAACTCTTTATGAAACACCTCGAAACTTGGCCTGGCTTATTTTTGTTATATTTTGTGATTTTGTTATATTATTTTGTTCAAGTTACAACTGCGTTGTTTGATAAAATTAAAAAAAAATCATCTGATGTTTGACCAAATTAAAAAAAAATCATTTGATTATGCATGCCCATCCTGGTATCTACCACGCAAATGACCGATTTAAACCAGATATTCTAATTGTCATACCTTTTATCAGTTCGTACCAAACCCAGTGAAATTTGGTATACCTTAAGTACTACAGGAAGAGTACTGTCTGAAAATGAATATGATCCGCATTGCTGTGCCCCCTCTGGTACCTCCCATAAAACTGACTGATTTTCCAAGGAAAATCCAATTTTTTTTTCATTTCGTTGATTTACACTACTCGTTAAACGAGTAGTCGTTAAAAATCGACCATGTCATCACGTCGCAACTGGTGCCTCCCATACAAACGACCAATTTAACCCACGTATTTTTAATTTTTATTTTAAAGCAGTTTCACATAATTTATCCAAATTTGGCGCAAATTAAGCGCATGATGATTAAAATGGACTGCATTGTTAATCTCAATGGGGTTTATCTCCATTTAACAATTTTAAATTTTGCCTCTATACAACAAATATAAGGGATGATGTCATGTACTGGTACCTACTATATATATGTAATATTACTCTATTTAACCCATGTTTTATTATGTTTTTATAATACAGCATCACGAGCTTGCTAAATTTAGTTCTGCGAATGATAATGACCTACATAGTCCCTTCTATTAGGATAATTCACATACAAATTGGCGGATTTTGCAAAACTGAATGGATTTCCCACCATTTTTAGGGGCAAGACTGTAAATTATAAGTAGGTTGTTATAATTATAAGTTCAAATAATTACGTTTAGTAAGTTACAATTTTGTTTCTTTCATTATAACTTGATTCACAGCATTGATTATTAAGAAACTAGCGATTTACCTCGTACCTCTGCACTCCTCGCCCTTTTGAATCAGGGCAAAAGGACGGTGGGTGAAGGTATACATATCAAATTTCTGTACTGGTTGAAATATATTTGCAAAATTCAAGAGCCAGTTATTTCAAAATCGTGAAATTCGTGTTGAAAATTTCCTTTCCTTTTGAGAATTTTGCTTTCTTTTTATGAATCTTTGGAATGTTTTTAAACGTATTGAAAGTATTTGAATTTTAGTACATTAACTGTAATTGCATCACTTTAAGTGAAAAGTTTTATTGTAGTTAGTAAACAATCAAATATTCTACAGCTATACAAGTATACATACATTACAAGTGATCAAATAATATAACTCACCTGCCCTTAGAGTATCCCAATACAACTGAACACACCAGCTGTTTTATACGAAATTTTCTTTTCAATGGTACATCGTGCTTTTTGCCAACAACTACGGCATATTTAAAGCATTATAATTAAGAAAATAAACTAGAATCGGACAAATCGGACAAAAGTAAATTATATAAATCTCTGAAATAAATTGATTATTTGTAAAGTAATCGGATTTGCGACAGAAAGCGCGGCGTATCCAACTTTCTTCTTCACACCTAAAAAGAAGTAGAAGATGTAATATCCTGGAACCATTTTTCGTATTAAAAAGTTTCGTCTTATAATAAAATCTCAATTTTAGTTAACTCTTCTGGTGGAAGAATGGTAGAATTTAAAATATCTTTTCTACGATAAAGAACAGTGTGCATTGCTGGCGTCGCATTTTTCCAGGAAGCTCTGAAGGCTTCTGCGAATGCGCGTTTAGTCCAATCTTATTCCGACAAGGATTGAATGAAGAAGTCATAAAAATACCAATTACCTTTCGATCAAATGTGTTTTATGACTTTTTAAGTGGATTGAGCGATGTCCATCTCTCTTGCTTAAATGCTGGCAAATACGATAACTACGTAAATCTTTGTGATTTAATACATCGTATCCGGAGATTGTAAATGGGTTATATCGTCCCAGCCCTTCTAATACCTCCCATTGAGCGAGTTTCCAAATCAAATTTTTCCCCTTTAGCTTCTACCTCGTAGATTACAGCAATCTAAGTTTTGTATTTTGGCTTTTCTATAACGGTAACATTTTAAAATATTGACCAGCTAACAAAGCTTCTTCTGGTAGCCTAAGTTCTACCTTCGAACTCCTAATTTGTAAATTGCACCAACTCACATTTTATCTAGTAAAATACCTACTAAAACTTCAGACGAAGAATCGATTTAACCCACATATACACATTACATTATTATCTTTCATGCATTTGCAATGAAATAAGTCGAATTTGACAGTGAAGTAACTTAAATTTTTGTCATGTGACAAAGTCGAGGATAACAACTCCCATTGTGATACCTCTCACATAAATTAAAGTTAATTCTGTGAATGAAAATTACCTACATCACTGCATCGCTTATGTTATCTCAATTAAAATTAATCAAATATTTCTCTATAATTCCTAAGAGGAACATAGTAATTCATAAGTAATTAAAATAATTAAGGTGTGTACAGGGTGTCCGTCGGGAAGGTATGCTACTTTGTTTTGCCATCATTTTGGTAAATATTAGTCTTGACAGTTCATATTTGACAGTCGTGAAGTAGAGATGTGGCAAATTTATTATGGAAAAATATTCGACAAACCAACGTGTTTTACTCGTTAAAACATTTCATCAAAATCAAGCATCGATTACTGTGACGATGAGAAAGTTACGTGAAATTTTTGGGAGAAACAACGTTTCAACAAGACGCACTATTTATCGTGTAGTGATTGATTTCGAAGAAATAGGGTCTGTAGCTGATAGGACCAAATATGGACCACAACGTAAACTACAACATTCTGCAAGATCGGCTAAAAACATTACTGCTGCTCAAGAAAGTGTTCAAAACAATCGATCAACCTTAAGAGCTTGGTGAGTGTGAGAATGGAATTAAAAATGTGCTCTAAAGGGCTCCTAGTTGTGAGGCTAACAGACATTTATCTGGTATTGTATTCCATACATAATTGCCGACATTAAATAAAACATTTATCAGTATAAAATCCATTCTCTTTCATTTAAGCAAAAATTATAAACAAACAAAGTAGTATACATCCCCGACGGACACCTGTTAGAAACCCAAATAATTTGAGTCATTTGCAATATATACAAGCCTCAAGTGGAGATAAGTGAACCGCGTCCTCTTCTAAATTTTAATTGATAATTTTGTAAAAGACTTCGAATCATTGGTTTGTGGCGTTTGTCCTAATTTGCAAATGACCGCTTTTTATATTTTATTATATATATTTTATATTTTATTACTTATTTTATTTTTATTTTGTTTTATTTATTTTATATGTTTATTGTCTTACCATGCCAAAGTACAAACATTATTAGTTATTTCGGACACTTTCGAAAAACATATGGCAAATTATAGGTGACGATATCCTAACTTAGTCTTTTATGTTGGCATATTGTGAAATTTTAAGCCGTCACAAATCACTGTACTATGAGTATGAGAAACTAAAATTAGAATAGCAGGCAAAAAATTAACTACTTTTTCCGTAAAATTCTGCCAAATGTCGACAATGATTTGCATATCAGACAATAATTCGACAACCTCGTTAGGGAGCAATCATTTCATCAATTTTTTTATTTCCAGCAGTAAGAATACTATTAAATGGTTCATCGCATCCATGTGCCTGCCAAGGGATTTCCCCGACTGAAAGTATTTCAGGCAAAAACATGGAGCAAAGCAACTATTTCACTACAAGAACGTCACTTAAATAAGTACTGTGCCTTTTGGCAACAAAGACACTCTTTAATACAAGTACTTAGTGTTTTGCAATTTCGAAAGTTAAATATTTGAATATTAATGTAGGAAAGGAGGCGAAATGGAAAAAGGTTGCCATTGTCGGGGTAGTTGTTGCCGGTTTGTTAGCGCAGTGAGATTTAATCTTTTATGACTAAAAGTTTTACAATTCACAAAAAGGACAATAGATCGTCAACAATAAATGGTTGAGTACAATGCATCATTTGAATATAAATTACATCATATATTTCTTCACACTGATTTTTCCCTACGAAGTCATGCCCCGCTGGCAGAAAACATCGCTTTAGTGTGTATGTGTGTGTGTGTGTGGCTGTGTGTGAGTAAAATGCGTCAACGGTAAACTTTTAGTGATTTCATATGCATGTAAACACCGAAAGCCGTTAAATCGTTTATAATGTGTGCTTACTTGAGCGTGAATTACAATTGAAATTTTATTGCATATTTTACGGTAGCGATGCCAAGTAATTCGATCATAAAACGGTCCATATTCCCCTTCAAATAATATACAATCAATGTTGATCGATTAATGACACAAAAAGTTGTTGCTTTTTATTTAGTTTGTTAAATTTGGAATTGAATAAAAATAAATAAACGTTTGTAAAAAGGTAAAAAAAATGTGGCAAATATTAGAGGCGTTTTGCTCGAGCCAATTTTTCCCCCCCGAATTTATTTCATATTTAAGGTATCGTCACTTATTGAACATAAATTGATTTTTCATAACTTCCCTTAAAAAATGCAGATCTGTGCGGTATAGCCAGGGACAAGCCTCGCGAATTCAATTACTTTTATATGTTCAAAGGCGCCCAACCGGTAACTTTTGTTTACAGTTTTATCGACGGCTTGTCCCTTCCGCCGAGTTCAATATTAAATGCTATTTTGTATATGACAAATAAAGCAATTTGTTGTTATTGTTTAGTAACGTATCCAAACTCAATATGAAAAGCTTTTTTATTCAATCAATAAACATAAACATCGAGTTGGCACCACACAAAAAATGTGGATGGTGGAAATTAAATTTAAACCCTGTGTAGGCTTCTCAATAGAATAATTAAACTAAATTTGGATATAATGCACAGACCACGGTTTGGTTTGTTGTAATCACAAATTTTCGAATCAGCAATTAGCCAATTATTTTTCAAAATTATTAAGGATAATTAAGATAGATGTATAAGGAGGCTAGTGGACAGACTCAAAGTTCGCGTGTGCACGGTTGTTATTGTGCCGTAATGTTATAGTCGGTTAAAATCAACGATGCAATACCTTACCCTAGCGTATCTGTAAATGAATTGATTGAAACGTTTCTATAAAAGAAGCAGTGTACGCTTGAGTTTCATAATTATATTTTAATTATGTCACGATATTAAAAAACTACGACCATACCCGACCAATTTCAATATGTTTGCAAAAATTTAGACGATGTCGGAAAATATATCGCAACATGCAACCATGAAGCTTAATTTCGGCAGAGTTTCAGTAAGCTGAAGTTAAAGTATTTTTCCAAAACTAGAACTGTTTCCAATAAATACAGATTTCTTGCGATGGGAGATATAACATAAAGGCTTGGTTGGACGCAGTTTATGTCAGCGGATGATCAGAATGTTAGAATGATCAGCTTAGGGGTTAATTTCAACATCAAATGAACCCATTTTTCAGATTTTTTTCAAGTACTGATTAAGGAAACCTAATAGATTTTTGATAAATTTGAGCTTAAATATAGATCGTAGAATGAAATGAAAGCAGTTACATCAAAACTTGAATCACTGGAAAAGTTTTGGCATATTTATGCAAACCCGTACATATATTATCCACAGGGATAATATTTATGTCGAATCTGAACCCAGTGACCCATTTTCTGCAAGTTAATTTCTCGTACTTATTAAACTTCAACGGCAATTTATCGGTAAATTCTGCTACTTGGGCGTCATAGTCTTGGAATGTGTATGCGATTTAACATATTTCGTCTCCAGTCCGCTCCAGAAAAATGGATTACAAACTTCACGTGAAATGTAAATGGACTCTGGAATTAGTTCTCGATATCGGATATTCAGAGTCATAGTTGCTAAATCGAAGTAAAACGATAATCCAATTGAGCTATATAATGGGAAGTGGTAGTTTCTCACAGTTCATGAAGTTTATGTTGTCTCATCTTTTGCCAATTTTCCTGTTTTAATTTTTCAGATAATAAAGTCAAGTTATGAAACCGGTGTTCTCATGCAGCAACAATGTGTGACATCTTTCAACCACTCAACATTTCTAGGAACATTGTAGACAATGCCACGTTTTCGCTGGCTGGATTCTAGAGCAGTTAAAAGTAAAGCCCAATATATCGAGATTATGCTATTTGATCTCGTTAGAGTTTTCTTCTAAGGTTTCTTAGAATTTAAAATATGACCTCAAATTTAAAA
The DNA here is from genome assembly GCA_019455685.1 of Philornis downsi. NCBI lineage: Eukaryota > Metazoa > Arthropoda > Insecta > Diptera > Muscidae > Philornis > Philornis downsi. The sequence goes on along the minus strand of JAHXMU010000717.1, from coordinate 81,756 downwards.
TATCTTTGTCCCAAAATTTATTTTGTTCAATTTTAACATTTAAAATCCTTTACTTTATGAACTATGGTTTAAGAAAGAGATGGTTTATCGTAAACTGTGGTAATACACAAAAGAGGGATGATAAAAACCAAAAATAAGACGACAAAGTTTAAATTTAATTGAGAGAAAGACTTGACTTTTTTTATGATTAGGCGTTTACTATGCAAACATGGTAAGCATATGACCATCGCAATAAAAAACGAGATGTATGACGCCTGCGTGGGATTGTAAGCGAATCTTCAGCGTCATTGCCTTTCAAATCTCCCGACTAATAAGAAGCCGAAAATTTTACCTGTTATGGGGGACGTAGGCGAATATCCTGTTTTATGTATATAAAATCAATAGCACGGATCCGCAATAAATAAAAGCCAGAACCAGAAAGAATAAACAAAAATAATTGATGTGTATAGTTAAGTGTGGTGGGCGAACAAGTACTTGTGCAATGCTAAAATTTGTTTGACTTTCGAAGTGAGCGGTCAGAATATAACAAAGTCACTTCAAAGTGTTGTATTATTTAGAAGATCTTTTTTTTGGGAGAATTGTAGTAAATACATACTACTCTTTCATAATCTAGTAGTGCCACAGAAACACATAATATATGCAAAAAATAAAAAAAAAATAAAAACAAAAAAAAAAAAAACATTTAAAGAAAAGGAAGGACCTCAACTAGCAACGTATATTTATAAAATCGAATGGTTGTATATTTATATCTTTTTGCCGAATACACACAGATTGTCGTAAAATTTTCTCAAGCAAGGCGGTTTTGATTGGGCTTAAATTAGAATGGCATTTTGGAACGTCTATATCTAATGAACTATTAGTGCAAGTATATGGAAGAAGTGGAGTATATATGCTAACAGCCCGCTCCTATTTCAAATTTAACTGTTAACTGAATATCCTAACAATTTAATAGTAAGTAAAAGTAAAAGTAAGTAAGTAGTACATTGATAAAAGATGCATAAAATGTGCTGCTGCACAGAAAATAATAATAGTGATTGATCCCTGAATAAGATATTGGATGCGCCAAAGAATGCAGAATATGTAAAGGGTGGATTACAACAACGACAAAAGTCTGTTTTGGGATTTTGCTGGTGATCTCCAAGTGAATAGCTTTAGTTCCGAAGCAGACGAAAACCACAGCACAGCCCTTTGTCGTCCTATATATGACTTAATGTCAAACGGACTGGCAAAGTCGATACCAGTATTGGTGAACGGACGTGACAAGGTCGTTCTTTCCGGTGGTAGGACGTTTATTATTTGCTGGCTGGTTTTTGTATGACGCAACTTTTATAATTGAATATGACTGTTCACACAAGATTTTCGAATTTAACCCTCATGAATCCTTTAGTATCAATAAACGGGTTCAGAGTTAATAGATTACTTTTGCGGGGAAGTGGGAGATTTTGGGCAAGAACAACACATTCTGGGAAATATTTCTTTTGGGATATAATAATATTTATATTATTTATATATAATTCGTGAGTTAATCGAAAAAGTCATGAAACATAACAAAGCACTTGAAGCAAATCTGAAAATGTAGGCAAAATATCATCATTCATATGGATTACCATTGCTTCAAAGGGTTAATTGACTCTGCAAAGGTCATTGCGAACGTGGTAGGCTTAACCCAGATGGGGTTTTCCACTATAATTCGCTCGCCATTAGCTCATGGACGGTAGCAGGATTGTCTTGTGATTAAACATGATCCCAATTGCTGTTGCCAAGTCTTTAGTTTATTGATTTAATACGATGAGCCACGAAAGTCTTCCAGCTAACGGCCAGTTTCTGCTGCCAAGCGAAAATAATTGTTGAATCCGTCCACAAGAATAAACGATGATTCACCAGATTTAAACGCGCTTGTATCAAACTTACCAACTTTGCCATGCTCTATGCTTCACACGTTTGTTTGGACATTCGACTCTTACATGTTCGGGTAATCTTCGATAAAAACCTGCCAAAGTTGTAAAGAGGCGGGTTTCATAAATGTATCCCAGTTTACCGTATCTTTCCAGATTTGTTGCATTACGATTTTTTTTAAGTGCATAAAGCTTCAGAAAGTCAGAATTGATGAGAAAGTCGGGGTTATATCTTGCAGCAAAGATTCATGATTCGTTGTCCACTTTCCCAGCGGGCGGAATCAAAAACTTGCACAAGATCTTTCTAAATTGCGAAAGCTGACGGAAGATCATGGCCTCCACCTAGGACATCGTTCCTTCGGTTCCCAAATCCACTGTAATTTGCTGTCAAGGGCTGTTTCGTTATAAAAAGATGATGTTTTATGAGTAATGGTAGAGGTTGCAACTTTCCCGGACGTGGAGTTGATCATCTATCCCCCCAACAAAATACGCGGATATAAAGCCTTCTGTCGGTCAACTAGTTCATTGACCTTTGGCAAGCTCTTTAAGTGGGCTTCAAAGGCAAAGAAAAATTTAGCCGTACGCTAACCAAATCGACTTCATAGGCTGATCTAAGGGTGTTCTATATGCGCAAAATGTCATCCTTGTGAACCTCCAATGTATATTGAAAGGGATGAAAATTGGGCTTGGAATTCCACAACGCAATCGATAGTTCTGGTAAAAGCATAAAACTCAGTCATGGTAGAAGCAGGCTTAATAATTTTCTATGCTGAATAAAAAAGGCTGAACCAAGATCAAAGAAATAATTTAAATACCGGAAAATATTGCAGGAACTATCTATGAAAGGCCAATGGCAAAGAGACAATATAAATGCCGAAAAATATTATAGGAACAGAAAGTAATTCACGCACAATGATGGTATGTCCAGTTTCAAGACAAATGATAAAACATTTAGTCGTAAGATTGAACTGGAGTTTTATTGGCCAGATATAAGCTGCTACAGAAAATGCAACCAAAATTCAGCGAAAAAACGCGGCATGGAGAAATTGTTTACTTTTCTTTGTTTTTCTTATGCAATAAAATAGCAAGTTTGTCAACTGAACCACTGAATAGTTCATCAACATGGGAAACTGAGTATTTAAGCGCTTCGTTCAAGTGAACTGTCGAATCGCTATCGTAAGAGGAATATAAAGTTTGGTCAATTAAAAAAAAAATAAAACAATTGTACAGAACCTCTGCTGATGGACTGTGAAATTAAAGGAAACTGACATTCTTGTTCGAAAAAGTCCGCTTTTAAAGTCCGCTGTATGTTTTTTGACCAGCAGAAATATGCAAATCTCTAAAGTCTTACTCCTTAAACGCGGTTATAATATAGGAGGTAAATATCGTCCCACGAGACTCGAATGATATTTAGCGTCGAAGTAATAAAATATTTGCAAATGCCCCTTTTAACACTTAACACAATATGACTCCTTACAAGTTATTTTCTCCATTTTGGGGAATGTCCGGTTGGGTGAACAATGTTCGGTGATTATTCTAAAAAAAAAAAAACAAAATAAAAAAATAAAAGAGAAAAAATACTAGCAGAATAAAAAAACTGAACTGTTGGATTGATCAACCTTTTTTAAACACCAACTTAAATTGAAAAAGCAAAACCAATTGATTGGGTTCCAGTCTTTATTTTCAGCGACTGTCTGGGGGAAAGTCCGTGTTATCCCTTTTTCTTTCCAAAGTAAAGTTATGTAAAACAAACATAATGCTATGATTTTGATGAAACTTCTAATTCATTACAAGGCTTAAACGTTACATTATGTTCGAAATATAATATCATTTAAGTGATCCCTTCTGGATTGATTGCAGCACTGGATCCTTTTAAGATAGTTTTAGACCACTTTTTCGCACATTTTGGGCGATATCTTGGCGATAACTTGACGAATGTTGGCCTTCAAATGCTCCAACGTTAGGGGATTATCCACGTAAATACGCGGATTTGACGTAGCCCAACAAGAAAAGTCTAACTACGTCAAATATCACGATCTTGGTGGCTAATTGACATCGCCAAACCGTGAAATTGCGGCTTCATATGGCCATACCGCTCTGAATTGAAATTCGGATTATCCGCCACACTTTCACAAACAAAAGCGATATTTTCGAGATCGCGTACATTGCGGACCACATCTGTAACGTTTCCAGTTCACTTCAAATTTATTTATAATCTTGCCAATTGTTAGCATAGCTGGCCGATTATGATTATCATAATCTCCCCGTGATACACGGAAAGTGCCCACGCGTGCTTCACTTTCGTAGTAAGTTTTACCCATTTTTACGTGATTTTCGGTTGTTTTGGAAAATCGATATTCGTAAATAGCAAACCTTTGGCTAACAGCTGACAGCTTTGCCAGACCGGCAGTTTTGAAACCATGAAATGGATAATCCTGTATTATGACGACTAACTCTTGAGATGGTCCAAATGACCGAACTTACTTACAATATCAAATTCGGAAAAATATCACAAGAATGGATGAGAGCTAGAATGGTCCTCATTTCAATACAGCGATAGTTGTAAGAACGAGGTGTGTTAAAAAAATAAGGCAAATTTTCAAATTTTATTTATTATTTTTTTTTTATGTTGTTACATTCATCTCGATGATGTGTTGACGGTTTTATCCATATAACATGTTTAGTTTGTTTGTGAGAGGCATAAATAAGACAAGTGTTTTGCATAGCGATTATTAGACCTAATATTGAAAGTCCACATATTGTGATAGTTTATACGTTAAAATTTCTGAGCATTCATGGAAGTTAAACAAATTAAAAACCAACATTACGGACTGTCTGTAAACCCAGACCATTTCGCACATATTTGAGGGAAAACAAATAAATTTTTAATTGAGTTTTGCTCGGAACCAAAATCTGTTGTAACGTTTGGCAATTAAAATATTTAAATAAAAATTCTGACAATAGTATTTATCAATATTTCAAAACATCACCAAGTGATATGCAGATTTTTTATGTGCAGATTTGAGTTAATTTTTTACAATTTTCTACTCATGTTGTTAAAACATCTTGCGATTTAATAATTGAGAACATTTGCGTAATTCGATCATTTAACACGTTTTATGTTCGTTTTAAGCATTCTTCATTTTTATTACATAAATATTGTTGGTGAAAAAGTAGGAGCAAACAAAATTTTTTAGCAATATCTGGTACATTTATTAATTTTTCTTTTCAGGTTTTTTGTTCCGATGCAAAAGCAATGATCCCATAATATTTGTAAGCATTCTTTCCATTCAATTCCATCGGACATCGTTCAATCGACTTAAGAAGTCCTGAAACACATTTGGTAAAAAGATACTTGTTATGTTAAATGCTTCCTTTCGGATTATTAAATTTTTATGCGTATCAAATGGTATTTATCTTCATTCTATCGAATGAAGGCAAAAATAAAAATGTCCCATGAGCTTTATATTTAGTGGATCGATCAAAAAATAGTGAGCCGTTTATCGAAATGTGTTTATCAATTATTAAAATGCATAATTTCGGACTTTATTTCTTTTAAATAATATCGTCCAAATGTAAACCTTAGAAATCTCACAACACAAAGGTTAAGTGTTAAATCAGGACACCATGGAAGTCAATGTATGTCACCTCTATTGGGGATCAATTTCGCCATTTCACAAACACATAGCAGAGACGTATTGGATATGTATAGCGTTACCCCGTCCTACAGGAAAGTTATTCAGTTCAGAAAACAAAAAGTTGTTCAATATCTCCACTGCATGTCACCTTTCACCTTCAAAGAAGTAAGGGCCGTTAATTCGTCGCGACGACATCGCAGCTTGTGCGGTTACCTTAGGCTAATGAAGGGGTTTCTGGTGTTTGCGTTTCTGATACTGTGTACTTCAGTAGTGGCTGTTCTGCCTATTTACGTCTCCATTAAGGTGAAAATAAGATGTTGATCAAGCACAGAATTTCCGAAGTCAGGCGTCTGAATGAACCAATTTGATTTTGTAAGGGTGCAGTTTTATGTCTTTGCGCAAGATGCGGTGTAATGACGATGTATGCATATCTAATGCACTTGCACAATTTTCCCATATGCATATGCAAAGCTTCTCAACCGATTGATATACTTCCCGCCCGCTTGAGTTCGTTGTGTTCTCGCAATATGGCAAACAAATATGACCTTCTGTATGTCTATGAAATTGGGTTGGATCAACTTGAATTTGTATGCCTTTCCGATAAATATTAAGTCCCATTTTGATCTGTATTCTTCCGGGGGCCAAGTAACTGCTGAGTATAAAAGCTATATTAAAACGTGTACTATTTTCAACCTTTATCAAACTATGTACGCAAATTGAATGATGTAATTTCTTGGATGATTATGAACAATTTTTTTTTCTCAAAAATAATTGATATATACTTCTTTGTGAGCACATTTAGTACCAACGGTAAAAGTTCTTTACAAATATGCAAATCGATATATCTATACATATATATATATACCCAAATTTTTGTTGGAAAAATATGAAATGAAAAGGCCGATTACCTATGCCCTCCTGATACTTCCTCCTCAAATATCCCATTTAGCCCATATATTTTCATGTTCATACCTTGTATCTAGTTGTACTAAACTCAGTGCAAATTTGTTCATGTTAAGTAATTGCTTAAGTAAGATGTGGCAATGAAAGTGCTTAGCATAGGCAAACCTGGTATCTTCTTATAAATTGATCTATTTTGCGAAATTCAACTTTCCTGTGCAATTTCTAACTAGTATGCCGCAGTAACCAACATTTTTGCCCCGCTGTATTGATTTTTAAAGTTTGGTAAAATTTGAGAATGATTTAACTTATGTATTCTTAGCTTCACACCTTTCAAGACGATGTACTGAATTCAGTCAATTTTATTACACATCATGCACCTGAAAGGCTTAATTCTGAGAGTGAGGATGGAATGGCATGGCTTAAGTTCTCATATATATTGATGTGCCTGTCCAAATTTTGTTTCCCCCAGAAATTCGTACTGCGCAAACTGCAGTAACAATACTTATTTATTGAGCGTCAATTCAAAGCAATGTCCGGTACCATTCTGGTTAGTTTGATGTCAAAGATGCAAGACATTTTGAAAGACCAACAGTCAACAACAACAAATAGAAATAATGTCGAATAATGGAAATTGTCAAGTTCACACGTTTTATTGCTTTGGAGCTAAGAAGTGCGCAATAAACCGGTTAGAACCGCTTGAACGAGGATGTATACAAAAAGAAGCCTAATACGTGTGTGGTCCGAATTTTCATTTGCAAATTTTTTCTGAATCACAACCACACCGAGTCATTTCTAAAGTGAATGGCGAATGGTGAACAAAATTGTTCATTTACGATAACATCAAACAAAAGGAGGCCAAATCTGGATTGATTGAAAAGAAGGTTTTGCTGAGCATTTGATCCGATTAGCAACGAATCATCCGCAGTGAGCTGCTACCCAATTCGTACCTTTACTGTGAATAACTGGAATGTCAGAAGGAAGCTGTCGCCGACAAACCAACCAGCTTTGGTGAATAAGAGTGAAATTGTGTTCATTAGGATAAAGTCACGCCATACAAAGTGACAGTGACTCGCCGGAAGGTCCGGGAGCTTGGTTGGGAGGTTTTTATGCAACCAGCTTGTAGTTTTCAAGTTATTACTACATATTTCTGTTTATGGCGAATGAATTTGCTTGCTTGCTTGAGTTTCCAGTTTTTTACCAATAGCTGCGAGGTTTTCTATATAAGAGGCGTAATGTAATTATCTTCAGTTATCGAACAAAGCTGTGCATATTTGACACAAATCAGAACATCGTAACTATGCTAAGCGAATCCTTCAATGTCAAGTAATAGAAGAAGGAATTATTTTTACTACACATTATAGAAATATATGCCAATTATGAACATATTTTAATTACTTTTAAATATTGTGGCACCAAAAAATGTTTTGCACAACACAGTATTAATGTGAATCAACATTACTTAATATAAAAAAAAGAAAAAATTATCCCAAATTGTAAATGTTATAAGAATTTCACTCCTTTAGTTGTATTTTAGACATTTCATTAACTGTCACTAACTATCAAAAGTTATCTGAAAAAAAATCTAACTACGGCTTCAACTGGGCATTTATATACGTTTACAGGGTATTGGTCTATCTCATGTATTATACATGGTAAACTTCTTCCTAATTATACTGGCTTTGTTTTGTTGAACTAAATGTTGCTGATGTAGTTTCATACTCAACATATGTGTTGTGTTAATTTCCATTTTCACTAACAATAGATGAAAGCGTTATACATTTTTAGCAATCGTGTGTGTGTATGTGATATAAACAAACTAAATTGGAAAACGAACACATCCAAACGTAGGTGCATATGGCTGGGGGAGGATGCAATACAGAATTTTTTCGATGAAATGAATTGCAGATATGTTTTCATTCCAAAATGGAACGAACCCTTGCAAATCGATATAAAATAAAACATAACCGAATTTGCTTTTAGCACTCTTGAATCGAGTTCAGATTTAGATTGGCTCTTAAATATGGAGTCTCATGTTCACTTCATGTAAAAACTGCTTTGTGGCTGCACTGCTGTTGCCATTTAAGAATGGTCGTATAGTAATGAATAAGCTTTGAGAGTAACAATAAAACATTGCAGATCGAATTTTTAGACGAACTATGACATATAGAAATCAATTATTTACAATTGAAATAATTATATTTCGAAAACCAAAGAACCTCATTTATGAGTTATTCATATTAGCAATAATTCGCGCTCAAAATATGTACATATCATTCAAACATCATTTTGCCTCTAAAATTTGGCCAGAATTAAGTCTAAAAAATTTAGTTAAAATTAATATTTTGTCAGTTTTTAGCTACAGGAATAAACTAAACTTTTTGTCAGTTTTGCGTCGAACTTTTCTAAAACCTACTCAATGTTGTGGTTTGGGATACATTGTTATGAATTTAGACCATGGACCACATACATCAATCGACTTATATATAACGGTTTCCTTAGAAATGCGATCATATTTAGTGTATGTGATTTGGATGAGTTTGGCACTATCAATGTTGAAAATGGGTTACGTCGATTCACATTCGATACGCCGTGCATACAAACCTATCGACCGAGCTTACTTTTACAGCTTCTAAAAGCTGAATATTTCTTTGATAGTTAATTATTTTAGTACCTGTTATTTGGTAAGGTAAAGGATGGTCTCTGTTGAAATTGGACCCCATCCATCCATATTTCAATATAGCTCCGTCACGAAAATAGATCATATCTTTCTACGTTATGTTACAGTCTCGTCCGAAATGTGCCAGCTTTACTTGGTTTTATTGGTTTCAAATATCGATACCTTTCATTGGAATTTTGTTGTATCTGGGACATGTGATTAGGATAACTTTAGAACTGACCCATTTGAAAACGGACCATGTTGGTTGACAGTTTGATGCTTAGCTTAGTATTATCGCTTCCAGAAGCGAAATATGATTATAGAAATTATTTTCTGTACCTATTATTTGATTAGATAAAGTATGGTCTCTATTGAAAGTGGACCACGTTTTTATATGGCCCAAGCTTTGTTTTAGCTCTTTCAAAAGCCAGAGTTTATATTTCCTGTCGGAAATATGTAATCTTAGTCGTTCTCATAGACAATAGTTTTCATTGAAATTTTCCTACATAGCGCACCTAAATCTCTGTTGTATTTGGGTTTCACGATTTGCTTAATTATTGTAAATTATATAGAATTCTCAAAAAAACTGATATTTGTAGCACATTTTGTATATAGAATATATCTTGCCTACGAGTATATCTAATTAACCTGCAAAAGTATGCGCAGGTCCATAGCTTTCTGTGAATTCAATAAGAAACAAAAAAATAATAGAGAAACTGTATGAATTAATAAACAACAAAAAAAGTAAAATGTAAACTTTCTAAAGTCCTACGATTAGAAGTCATACTTAAGAGGTTTGGTAGTTCAGTCTATTTCCATTCGCAGAACTAACTTTACTAAATGACTCATGCATGCTAAATTATACTGATATTAGCGCAATTGAGTGAAAGATATGAACATCGGAATGGTTGGTTAAATTAGGTAATTTTTATGATAGGTACTAGAAGGGACGGAGTTTCGAGTTTCGTCGATATTTTTACATTTTTTGGAGCGTTACAATTTAGTGCAATTCAGAAAAATTTAAGCTACTGCGGGTATTAGTTAGATTTTACGAGGAATAATTTACAGACAGGCCGCCAGATAGCCGAATATCGTACAATCAACTTGAAAAAATCAAAAGGTATTTCGCACCTTAAGCGCTTCTTTCTCGCTGTTCAACTTTTGCGTACTAAATAAAGGTACAAAAATGAAATATATCTACTCGTATATTATCTAGTACATTAATATAAATTTTATTTGACCTTTCGCGTAAATGCGTTTAAAAGAGGACCAAATATTATTTTTTTTTTTCTTTTGTGTACCTATATATCTGAAATATATAAATGTACACATAACATTGGATGGAGCTTTGATTGTAGCTAAAAAGGTAAGGTTTTTTTTCTTTATTTTCATTCGTGTTTTCATAATGAATTTTATTTGAGATTGGCTTATCATTCCGCCGCGTACGATATCAATGTGGGGGTTAACAGCTACCATTTGGCTGATATAAACCCTAAATTTGATTAACTGGTGATCTGAAACGCTCGTTAGCATGTGAATCATACCTGAACTAGTCGTCTGCCCGCACTAGCTACCACTGAACGGGTGAATAACATTCAAAGGGCAAATGCTAGAATTACCCATTTCCTATTGAATAAGATTGGAGTATTATTCGAATGGTCTTATCAAACGTGTGAATAACTGTTCATTCACTATATTGAGGTAGTTTGGGAGTACCACGCCCACAGTTCTGTCCACAAGTCATAATTCCGAATAAATCCACACGATATATGCAGATCAATACTTAACTTTAGATGGTTCACGTATTGATAAGTTTACTCATAGGAATTTTAAATATAGAAGTGTCCTCACAGACACTTTTCATATATAGGTAGAGGAGTGCCTTCAAAAACACTTTTCATATAGAAAAGTGTATTCATACAAAAGTATTCGTCAGACTCACCGAGGCTACCGCCGTTCAAATAACTATAAGTCCTTGCATCGGAGGGTTGAACCCGCGATGAAGCGAACGATAGTCGCGTGTGCTAACCATCGCGCCCCAGCAGATTATTCTACAAATAGACAAACTTAAACTTTTCTATACAAGTACAAGCAGGAACAGAAAGTACATAAAAAAATTAAGAAAATATTTGTAATTTGATTTAGCGGCCGAGTGAGTTAAGCGACGCCGCCAACGAGTAACCTAACCAATTGCGAAACATGTCGGCGGAGGTGCATGAACCCTTCCCCCGCGGGGCAAATATGTATTTAAAACTAAATATGGAGATAAGATTTATTTCTCCGTCTCAATAAAAATTAGTTCATATTTTAACCGGAATTCCTCTTACCACAATTTCTTTACTGACGATTTTTGTATGTCGGATCAACACGCAATGTAAATTGCGAACAAAAAATCTTTTGTCCACTATGTCATGTGTCTTGGCACGATGCGTTAATTCCATTGAGGTAACAATAAGGCTGAAAACCCGGTCAGTCCCCCGGTATAATTAGTTTGTTTAAATATATATGTTTTCTTGAACGCTCAGGCATCTTGAGATTATGCAATAACGAAAATAACTGAGACGTGTAATTGCAATGCACTGGAAAATTTTACACTGGATTTGCGCCAGAGCACGCATTTCGTAAGCGAATGGCAGGCCATTCACAAAATGAGTGACGTACGCATATCGCCTTAGAAAAGGGAAACGATCGCTTGTACATTATGCGTGTGAAATGAGGAATGGTTTGAGCACACTACCTACTACGGTCGGTAGCTACACATGAACACAACTTACCATTCAGGGGAGATGTGCCTGGCACATTCGAGTTACATACTAGTCTTGGGAAATGAGTTGCGAGGTATGTAGCTAGCCACCATCGTGTGCAATTACCAACGACAGCTACATACTTCTGAAGAGTGAAGTGCAACTTTTAACATCCCTTGTAGCTCCAAATTGCCCATGGATAATTCAAGGCGAGCACATGTTAGTTTTGTTTCAAAGTATGAAAAATTGGAAAAACGCATTTCTCGAAAATGGAACATCCAGTTGCAGTCCTCTCTTACGGGCTTTTCTGTAAATTTTTATACATCAAATTTTGTACCTTCATCGGTCCAGATAGCTAGGTACTGAAATTTGTTTGACATACTAGACCTTGGCGTCCTAGAACTTACTGAAGATGAGGTGTGCAACAGAATTATGATTATAAAAACTAGTTATGAAGGAGATCTGATGGATTTATGATAGATTGTGTTTATTTATTAAAGAAATGTGCATCGCCGTTAACCTTTGCACTTAATTTTCTTTTTAATTCTTTCTTAAGTCAGCAGCGATGATGGCGAACTCAACTGGCAGCAAGTGCCTAAGAAGAGAAAGAACGCAGGGTCGCCGAATATTCACCGCCCGAAGAGGATTCACCATAACGATGAGCCATCAACTTCAAATCGTTTTGAAGCCCTTTCGAATGAATTAAAAGAAGATGATTGTGAAAACAATAAATCAACAACCCCCCCTAAACCTCCACCCATATTTATTTTTATTACAAGTGATTTTTATTACAAGTCTTTGAGAGACGGCCAGGTCCGTTTAATGATTAAGACTGTAGAATCTTACAGAAAAGTTGTTAAATATCTTGAGTCAGCAAATATTAATTACCATACTTTTCAAATAAAACAAGAAAGAGCGTTTAGGGCAGTAATTAAAAATCTTCATCACTCTACTCCGGTGGCAGATATAAAAGCTATACTTCTAAGCCTGGGACATCAAGTTAGGAGTGTTCGAAATATTGTAAGCAAAGTAACAAAATCACCACTTCCCATGTTTTATGTTGACTTAGATCCCAATCCAAACAATAAAGAGATATACAACATCACATCCATCGACCAAGCCAATGTTGTTATTGAAACCCCCAAAAAATTTGATGACATCGTTCAATGCTACAGATGTCAGGATTTTGGTCATACTAAATCGTATTGCCGGAAAGCGTTCAGATGTGTGAAATGTGGTCTTGAGCATTCCACAGCTGAGTGCTCGAAAACTAAGAACACACCACCGGAGTGTATACATTGTTTAGGCAATCATACTGCCAGCTACAAAGGTTGTCAAGTATACCAAAATTTAATAAGCAAGCGACCAACTAGAATAAACTCTAACAATAATGAACACTCCCGTAGTCATCATGTAAACTATTCAAATCAAGAACCAAAATTGTACGACAATAATACTTGGACATATGCCCAAGCAATAAGAGGTAAAAGTTTTGAGGAAAGCAACATTTTGAAGAAAATTGAAAAAATGCTTGCGAAGCAAATAGAGCTTATTAACACGCTTACAAATATGATGTCTACATTAATAACAAAATTATGCAAGTAAATTTTATAATAGCTGAATGGAATGCGAATGGCATTCTAAATGAAATAGAATTGTTTCTCAAAACCAATTTTGTCGATATACTTTTAATATCAGAGACACACTTTACAAACAAGTCATTTATTCAAATAAGAGGCTTTGATGTAATAACAGTCAATCATCCGGATAATAAAGCTCATGGCGGCGCTGCAATTCTAATAAAATCTAGTATAAGCTACGAAATTGCTGAATCGATAACCGAAACGTATTAACAAGCAGCTGGAATAAAAATTCAAATTGATGGAACATGGCTACCTATATACGCTGTTTACTTTCCACCTAGATTTAATGTTAAGGTTCACGACTTTGATAATTTTTTCAAAAAACTTGGAAATAAATTTATAGTGGGTGGAGACTTTAATGCAAAACATCCATGGTGGGGATCGAGACTATGTAACCCAAAGGGTAAAGAGTTGTACAAATGCATTGCCAATAACAAATTTAATGTCATGTCCTCTGGAAGTCCAACATATTGGCCAACAGATCCTTCCAAAACGGTGACCATAATCTATATAAAGCAACCAAATATTTGAAACGGACACAAAAAAGAAATGTTGTCATTAAGGACGTGAACGGTTACAGGTGCAGGTCAGATTCAAGCAAGGCCGCTGCTTTTAAATGCTATTTACAGGACACATTTACCCCATTTACATTTTGCGAACCGTCTGAAGCGAAAATGATAACTGACTTCCTTGACATTCCTTGTCAAATGTACCGACCAATAAAACCTTTAACTGTACGGGAGGTGGAAAGTGAAGTTAAAAAATTAAATTCGAAAAAGTCTCCAGGATACGATCTCATAGATGGACAAATTTTAAAGTCACTACCAAAAAAAGGGTACATGTATCTTACGCTTATCTTTAATGCAGTGTTAAGATTAAAACATTTTCCTACTCAATGGAAAGTAGCAAAAATTATAATGATACTGAAACCTAATAAGCCTGAAAATTCAATATCTTCATATCGACCTATAAGCTTATTGCCCATAATATCAAAATTGTTTGAAAGAATTTTTCTAAAGAGATTGGCCCCCATCATTGAAGCTTTGGGAATTATGCCTGAACACCAGTTTGGATTTAGACAGGGACATTCAACACCTGAACAATGTCATAGAATTGTGAAAACGATACGGGATTGTCTGGAGAAAAAAACAGTACTGTTCATCGGTATTTTTGGGCATAACACAAGCCTTCGACAGAGTGTGGCATAATGGTATCTTTTTTAAGATTAAGCATATGCTGCCAACTCCGCATTACCTTATCATAAAATCTTATTTGAGCGATAGAAAGTTTTATGTAAATGTAAATAATGATGATTCTCAGATTGGCATCATCAAGTCCGGAGTTCCTCAGATATGCCAACCAATGATGACGTAACAATATCAACGTATGCAGATGACACGGCTATTTTGGCAACTAGCGAATCACCAACAGAGGCATCCTTTTTGGTTCAAAAACAACTAAATACTTTACAAGTTTGGCTTAAAAACTGGAACATTAAGGTTAACGCTGAAAAATCAACACAGGTAACATATACACTGCGACACGGTGATTGTCCACAAGTTTCAATAAATAGTGAAACAATTCATTCAGAGAAAAGCGTTAAATATTTGGGATTACGTATTGATAGACGTCTTAATTGTAATGCACACATTAAAGCTAAAAGAAAACAGTTAGATTTAAAAACAAAGAGAATGTTCTGGCTTCTTGGTCCTCGATCTCAGCTAAGCTTGGCGAATAAAGTTATACTGTATAAAACAGTTTTGAAACCAGTGTGGACTTATGGAATTCAAATATGGGGCACTGCCAGTAAATCCAATACAGAAATCCTACAGAGATACCAATCTAAGACCTTACGATTAATTTGTAATGCATCATGGTTTGTTACTAATGACGCTATTCACAACGATCTTCGTGTTTCAAGGCTAAGAACTGAAATTAGAAGATATAGCACTAAGTATGTCGAAAGATTAAGTTGCCATACAAATACTTTAGCCATATCGCTTCTTAATGATGAAGATGAAGTAAGACGATTGAAAAGACTGCATATACTTGATCTACCATTTTTACAATAATATAATATAATGTAGTATTCACTTTATTCATTTAATTATTAAATATTGTTATTTTCTTTGTATTTTTGCATATACGCCAAGTTGAATGAAGCTTGGTAACTGTTATTCTTTTTATATATATTTTACAAAATTTGCCAAATGTTTACTTATAAATAGATTGTAAATAAAAGTTTTATAAAACAAAAAAAAAAAAAAAAATTCTTTCTTAAAGAAGACATTTTTATTGATAGATGGATACCGGCGCACACTGGGGCCGATTGCCAAATTCGTGGCCAAAGGGATAGAAGGGTTTGGGATTGGTAGAGTAATAGTCCCGGGGTCGAAATTCAAATTCAGGGGGGGTATGATCACTTATACGTGCTGTGGTGTCCCAGTTTAAAAGTGACCGTTGCTCGATCTAGACGCGTCGAGATTCGAGCGTGTTTATAAGTGTTCTGTTGAAAACGAAGCCAAACCTACACAAATTACACCAAAAATAATCTAAAATATGGATTCGAAAGGGAAGAGTGAGTACAATTTTATCATGATGTCCTACATTTATAATAATTATGTATGTGATAGTAACAAAGGAATGATTTGTCTGAAAATAAACGTAAAATTGCAACGGAAAATTGTTAGAACAGGGAGAAAAATCATATTGCTGCCCGTTGTTCGATGGTCGGGCTTGTTGTAGGTTGTAGATTGATCTGTTGTTTAATGGAAAAACAAAATTGCGATTTCTTGCGCTACCGACATTGGTGCAAGTTTTTGTAACTGAGGTACATTTTCGTCAATGTTAAATATTTTAAACATGTGCAGAAACTTTTGATAATTATTTAAATTAAGCCCGATTATATTTATTTTAAAGCCATTTTATTATTTCTCTTTAAAATTTGTGGTGCGACAACAAAAACAATTTAATGTCAAATATTCCAGTAGCATTTTTGTTACCAATGCCATAACATGCGCACAAAGTAAATTGTTTTTGTTACCGCTCCCAAATTATCATTTTTTTTTGCATAGGATTTCCTATTACTTGGTCGTTTTTGTCGACCAATCAGGATTCAATTTTTGCACGAAAATACTGAAGCCACTGGTAACGAAATGGAATTCATTAAAAAGCGACAGACTAATCTCGTCCTTTACAAAACTGACTTAAATGCAAAACCCATAAGCGTTTCTTTCAAACTTGCTTTCACCATGATAGACGGTAAAGTTTGCAATGCAATAACAAATACTGCATCTTCTCAACGTTGCTATTTGTGTAATGCAACTTCAAAAGACTTTAACAATATTGATGCGATGCTGGAAAAGGAAATCAACAGTGATCATTTACAGTTTGGTTTGTCAAGTTTGCATGCATGGATTCGATTCTTCGAATGCTGTTTGCATGTAGGGTACAAACTTGATATCAAAACGTATCAAGCGCGTAGATCCAATGATAAAGAATCTGTTCAAACCCGAAAAGCAAATATTCAAAAAAGCTTTCCTTTAGGATTGGGACTGGTAATCGATCAACCGAAGCCTGCTTTTGGTAGCTCGAATGATGGGAATACCGCTCGACGATTCTGCAAACTTTTGAAAACTCTACAACTTCTGCTTCAATCACAGGGGTGAATGAAAATCTTATAAAACGTTTTCATGTTTTACTGCAGGCTCTTTCGAGTGGCCACGAAATTAATCTAATTGCGTTTCAAGATTATGCCATACAAACAGCTCGCGACTTCGTACACTTGTACCCCTGGTATTATATGCCAACTTCATGGCAAGGAAATAATAACTAATTCTCTATTACCAATCGGACAAATGTCTGAAGATGCTCAAGAGTCCAATAATATATGCATTAAAAAGTCCAGATTAGATTTTACGAGAAAATGTTCACGAGTAAAAACTATGGAAAACCTTTTTTCACGGCTTCTATTATCATCTGACCCATATATATCTAGCTTGCGCAAATTACCCTGTACAAAGTTTAAACCATTACTTCCAGAAGCAGTACAGTTATTAAATGCGCCAAATATTTCAATAAGTGAGGAAAGCTCAAGCTTTTTACCAGTTGAATCTACTGACTGTGAATCAAGTGATTCTTCTGACGAAGATTTTTAAGGTTATACCTAACCAACTAGACTATGTAATGAATACATAATTTCAGAATTTTTTGTTTCGTAATATTTCCTTTTTCCATATTTACTCAAAAACTTAATGATAATTTCTGAAGTATCTATCCATCATTATAAATTTAATTTAGTTTCTGTTAAAACCAAATTTTAAGCTAATCATTGTCATTATGTATAAATAAAATGCGTTTTTCAAACAAGTCATCCATATTGGTTCCGCCGTTTTGTTTTTTCAAATTTTGACATCAGATTCGTAATCAGCGACCCCAAAACATTTTACAAAACATTTACCTGAATTGAATGCGTTTTCGACTTTTGGCCACAAATTTGGCAATCGGCCCCAGTGTGCGGCATCCAAGGCACCAATTTTAAAGATGGTAGGACCAATTAAAATGACCGACCGTGTTGAATGAATTCGAATTCGGCGGTCACCGCGATGTGTTTGACTGAGACTTCGAGTAGTCGAGTAATCGAAAAGTCTGGTAAATGCTTCTCCAACTGTTACGTTCTGAAAGTCGTTCAACCATATACATATACTGTTGAGTGAGTCTAGGAATAAAATGTGTGTAAGCTCGTTGAATGAGAGAAGCTTTCCCATATCACTTTCATGGGACGCATCTCTTTCCCAGGCCGATTTCTAACAAAAATTGGTTCGAAAATGTCCGAGCATATTATCTGTGAGAAATTATTATTTCCTGCGAAATCAATTATATCTTCATATCAGCATGGATTTTGTTCTGGCAGATTTTGACCATTGCATCACTTGAACTTACATATTAAGTTGAAACAGTTTGCATCGATTTCACGAAAGTATTTGATATTGTACCTCATCGTATACTTTGTGCTAAGTTGCAATCTTTGGGATTTTATTCCACTATATTAATGTGGCTAAAACCGTATTTTTCCAAATAGCCGTTATTGGTGGTTATGAATCTCTCCCATATTTTTGCAAACGTTAGGCGTTCCGCAAAGCAATATTTTAGGACGATTGTTGTTTAATTTATTTATAAATGATATTTGTAACGGTTTTAAAAAATTAAATTTCCTCTTATATGCAGATGATTTAAAAATATAGAGATATTTCCGAGGCCATATATCTTCAGAATGTTTTGTATTCCTTCGCCGTTTTGGAATCCAATTCAATCGGTTTCCAAATTTAGTAATTAAAGGCTCCTCACTGGTGAGAGTAAAATGGAATTAGGTGTTGAATATAAATCATATTATTCCTAAAGCATATTTTTAATTAGAGGATATTAGAAGAAGTTGTTCCGGTTTTACTAATCAACATAGCTTAAAAATAGTGTATACTTCTTATGGAAGATCGAAGTTGGAATATGCCTCTATCGTTACGAGTCCCCATTGTCAAGTCAATGTACATACCACGCATAAAAGGATTTCAGCGTAACGCCAACCTAAGTCTGTAAGGATTTATAATTCCATAGACTTAATAAATGAAATGAAATATTGTATACGATATACCAATCATAAACTAAATTTAAAGCCGTCTATGAAACTAAAAAAATGTAAGCACAAAAATGTTAACAATTAATGAATAGAGGTAATATTTATAAAAAATTATTTGGTTTATTTGTAAACCTATGATAAAATGGATACAAATTAGTGTTATTGGCAAAATCAATCCTTTCAATTATTCCTGGAATAAAATTTCATCCAAATGGCTACTACGACAAGCTTAACGCCACTTCTAATTGCGCTAAACTGAGACGAGTGGCTCCAGTTAACAACACTAACATAGTTAATTATACATTTTGATAAACTGTGGTGATAGTTCTGGGCCAAAAGGCGAACTTCTAGTGCTCGACATAATCCAAAGTGACACTTCGTATGTTCTCAACGATTTCATCTGCACTTTACAATTTTCACATAACACTACGCTAAATTAAAAATGCGTCTAGTTCGAAAAGTTCTATTTTTCAATCTTTCAGGCTGTTTGGCTGTGTTCAGCACTCACTTCGAAAATAAGTTTTCAATATTTTCCATTTTTGATCAAGAGCTATTGTGTTCAACTTAAAACCTCGGAGGTATGATACTGTGCTATTGTTAATGTTTCGAACGGGAAACTGCTGGTTACACCACCCTTCGTAGGTTATTTCCCTTTGGCTACAGGCTAATGGAAAAACTAAAGTCATTAACTTTTGTCTTGATCTTTATATTTATGTAGAGGGAACAAAATGTATTCATGTCTTTGGCATGTGATATGTTTCGTTTCTAAGTATGAGTGAGTACGTTTATTCCTAGAACAGTGTAAGGGGCAATATTAGACCTTATAAAATATGAAATATGTTTTAGCTCGACAGCACCAGGCCAATAATTAATTGCTATGACATTTCCGTAGAAGACACTTCGGATGCTAAATGGTACTCATTAAGAATCTGTATTTCGTTTTCCTCCCTCAAGCCAACGATGGATAAGGAAAATGGTAAGTAAAACTTTTCCACAACGATGAACGAAGAAAGGCATACAATTTACAAGGGAGATGGTGGAAATTAGAAATGGGTTTTCTACCAAGAAAACATTGCCAAATAGATGGCGACGTCCATGAAAAGGGACAGTAACTCAAATATTGAAAATGACCATATTTATAGAGCGCAGTGTATTTAGTGCAGTGATGAGACATAGAGTGTAAGTAGACTGAACGTTTTATTGAATCGGTGTGTTTACTTTGAACAAGTGCTGGAGCAATGTTGACTTATGAAAATCTATGATATTTATTAGAAAGTACTCAAAATTACTACATGCTTTGTAGATCAAATGCGGCTTGATTAGAAAATGATGGCTGTAAATTTTTATGTAACTTCTTTGGAAATTTTAACGCCAAAATGTCAAATGTCAATTCGTCACCGTAGCAGTTTAAGTTGTTGTCCATTAAATTGTCCTATAATGTTTGATAAAATCTGAAAAAAATAAATCGACCTTTTAGTACTTCTTTCATAATACAAATGTTGCTAGCATTGACGTGGCAAGAAATTTTTTCAGTGGGGGCTAAATTCATTCATTCATTAATTCTCTTGCTAATCGGATGGTTGATAGGTTCATATCTTTTGTCTTTTAGTCGTACTTAAGTGTTTAGGCTGCCCTAAGGTAGTGAAAATGGACCGCATTGCCAAGATCATTCTGGTACCTTCCTTTTTTAAATTTCAATCTTTATCCTATAATTTTTAATCAGTAGGCTGCAGCAGTTTATTTTTATACATTGTACTGATTCCGAAATTTCCGTAAAAGTTGAGAAAAGTCGACCAACTAACCACGATAAAAAACACTCATTTCTAGTTTCATATCTTTGAGTCAGGTGCACTGAATTCAGTCATATCGAACTCGTATCATGAGTTTAATATTCTTAATTTTCACAATATAAGGAGGATGCTTTGCCTCCCATGCATATTGACGGCTAACGAATGATAATAGTCTGCATTGCCGCTACCCTTAGGGTAACTTATATGTAATTAATCAATGAATTTTCTCTATAGCGGCCGTTCTGAATTCTAATTTAAATATTTACTTCTTGCGTGATAAAGTGCCTTTTACATAAAGTTCCCTGATGGTTAATTTAGTTATACAAACCAAAATTTACGAACTATGAATGAATTTTTAAACGCATAACTGTTCCATCAGGTGTCAAAAAACGTTGCAAACGATGCAAACGTATGCAATATATTTTTGCTGTGATCTAATAAACAGAGGTCATTGGGTGTCAAATTAGGGCAAATGCACCATCATTTCTATATTATGACCGCTCAAATAAATACTTTTTTAAGCCGATAACAACCGATGGTCTCGCATTACCGTAGAGGAACATATTCCGAACATATGACTGTCATTTTTTGACCCACTAAAGACTTCTTCTCTCTTGGAATTGATAGTTTTACTTTACTATAATAACAGACAGGGGGCATACCCAATTTTCCCGAAGAAAAAAAGCCCATATTTGCTTTGGGGATCTTCGGGCATGAACAACCAGTGTTAGATTTAGTTCGCCCTAAACAAGTTCAGTCGGCTGCTGAATAGTTTCGACTTGGAAATTTTATTGGCCTAATTTATGCAATATATGCTAATGCCAATTGACAGAGCCTTCTTGACTTGACTATATGGTGCATCCAACGGAAAGAAGTCACAATTTTGCAATAAGTCACGTGATGACAATCAGCTACAATACAACATCATTTGTTCTCCTTTGCAGCAACCGTGAAAAATCCGCGAAAAATTAGCTGTTTGGTGCGTATAATGTCTGAAAGTGTCATTGGATCGTATTTTTGAAAGTGACGCCGGAGGAACTGTTATCGTCAATTCAGAGCGTTATGATCGACTTCTTTGCCCTGAAATGGAAGGGTATGAACTGGACGATATTCGAGTATGGTTTTAACAGGACGGTGCCACGACCCACACAACACGGCCGAAATAAGCTTTATTGCATGAGAAGTTTCCAGATCATTTGAAGCCAGATCAGATCATTGAAGACAGTGCGGATGATCTCCAGACGTTGGAAAACTTGAAAATCAACATTCGTCATTCGCCAAGACAATGCCGAAATTGTACCAAAAAGTGATGGAAAACTACCTCAAAAGGATCCACTGCTCCAATCAATCCAGAGACGGTCATTCAAACTACATTGTATTTCGTACATAATGCAAGGTCCAAGCACTATAATGCAATACATGTGTGTTTTTATTTAACTTTACTTTTGAACCCCAAAAATGGATAACCCGTTATTATTACTAATGTTAGCTTAGCAATTATACGGAAAATATTGTTCAAATTATCAAATTTGTATGTAAGTTGTTAGAGTTTTATGTATGTACGAGTAATTGTGTCAAGTTTGGCAGAACTATGTGCAACTGTTCGACAGATATGAGTCTAAGGGTATATGGCTTAAATCAATCGTTTGTATACTTTTATCAAGTTTTGTCAGGCGGCACAAATCAATACAACGGTCAAAAGTCCTGATTGCTGCTGTATATAAATTAGGCGTTACAGAGAACAAGTCGAATTTGGTGGTACCTGCGAATATTGAATTACGTGTGGCAGGATAAAATAAGTAAACGTATGAAATTAATTAACGGAATATACGGTTTAAACCTGCTGTTTATATTGAAGGTATCAGTAAGGTATGGTGCATTTTTTCAAATTTTACCAAGCGATATTTAAGCTGCTGCTGCCTATTGGTTAAGAGTTACAGCGGAAACTAAATTTTAGAAAACAGTTCAGTTTGTATGGGAGGTACCGAAAGAGATGGCAAGAAAGAGCCCATTTACAATCGCTGGTTGCTTAGGTTGTACCAAGTTTTGAGAAGTTTTGCAAAAAACCCATCCTTCCGGTTGTCAGATTTTTGCCTCATTATGTGAGATCCGTATTCCTTCATGTAAAGTTATATACGGTACCGGTAAAAGTACTGATAACCAGAAAAAAGAAATTTATTCGGGTTAAAGAATTTGTATTTATTTTATTATGACATGTGATCGCATTTTCCAGAATATAGTGTTCAAGTACTTGACTTTTTCAGAAACCCGATTTGCGAGTTATTCGAAAAATTACTTTTTTAAAAAATTTTGTCTTCGGATATTCGACAAACGGAAACCAGAGTAGAAAAGTTTTTTCTATGGAGCAAAATTAAAAGGAATAATACAATTATTTTATAAGGAAATGTAAGGGTAATGAAAAAAGTAAACTTTGACCCGTTTGGCGGTAGTTTATAGTACTAATGTAAATCTAACATGTACAGAAGCCACATTTCTTGAAGTACATTTCCAACATTCCCACAATAACCAACCCAGGCAGATAAGCAATGACCTTTCTTTGTAACATCTACGTAACATATAAATTCGTATATTAATAGCCTGAAATGTGGATGGGGAAAGAATTAAAGGAATGAACGAATTTCATATAGAGTCACCAAAATATTGCAAAAAATTTTCATAATATTGCTTTAAAAATTACGGCATGTGAGAGAGATAGGGACATAGAAATATATTAAGTTATATTTATTTCCCAACGGGCACCAGATCGTACACAAAATAGTCACATCTTTATAGTGTAGTTTATGATGTTAAAATGATTGCTAAGAAGAAAGGCAATTGAGCGCAGGACTCGACATTTACTTAGAGGACGATTCTTAAAATAAGATCAATATTTTAGTAATGCAATAATAAAGCGAGGACACTTTTAATAACGATTGGAGTCACCACGTTTAATATATACCTTGTTCATACAAATATTATAGTGTTTGTTCAGTCAGCCGTAGAACATGAAATATCACATCGGCAAATTGCTGGCAACGTTAACATGTATATTTTGCAGCTATGGTAATCTAAAAAACTATTGACTTAAGACCTTTAAATGCATTATATTGGTCGAATTATAATTAAATGTCAGTTAATTTTAATTATTTTAAATGTTATTTTGTTCTTATAATAAACTAGCAGACCCGGCGAACTTCGACTCGCCACAATTTAATGCCTTCAGATAAACTCCAGAGTAAGACTGAAACACAGATAATTCAAATTTCAATGCGATTTATTTGAATGGAATCGAAATCAGTAGAGAGCGATATGATGAACAATGTTTTTTGATTTGTTTTCCGGCGCAAAAACAAACAACGAAGACGGTTTCCCAACACGCGAACAGGCAACGTACAGCTGACCGTGCGAAAAACGGGGAAATTCGTGATTAACCTCACAGACTACCAACGACTGGCCTTGCGATTTATTGATTGTCATCACAAAAGCCAATCGAATAAGGAACTGAATCTGCTTGAATTGAAATGGAAGATCAGTTGGAATTATCGGAATTCGTGGGATAACCTTCTTCTCCTTTGAATTTGCCTTAATGATCACCGCTTGAATCACATTAAGGTGGTGATTGTGCAGCGCGAACTTGCGCAAATCAGTTTAATAATACGCAAAACTCGAATCAATTGCAGCCAGAAAAATAACGCATTTGTTTAATAGAAAATGACAATGCGAAAAGTGCACCTATCAAATTGCGCTCAGCCTAATCGACGTATAAATCTATCTATGGGGTTGTGGCATTGAACGCAGCACAGCCCCATCTGTTATTTGTCTCCTTAACTTCTCCACCCAAAATTCATGCAAAACGTATTTTATCACAATAAATTTTATAATTTTCCGAGCTTCACAATGAATTTTCCACCTTTACATCGACCAAAATCATGAAATCATGCGATAAAACGCAAAATTTCGTTGAGCCAAATTGAAAATTTTCACGTTTGTTAGGATTTTTCCGAGTTTTTAATTAAGAGTTTTCTGTTTTGCCATTCGAAAAGCCATTCCGGAACAATTGCACACAAAATTCCATACAAAAAATCAATTTTCGATTTTTCCAATTTTCCGACTTTTCCGGAGGGTTTTCCTAAAATTTTCTTTCGTAAAAACCTTCTCCAGGTAATTACGAATAACTGAAAAAAAATTTGAGCCAAATTGGTCCAGCCGTTCTCAATTGATGAATTACTATACATTTTTCACACCATTTTTATATATATAGATAAAAACCGGTTAACCAAAGGGAAAACTCGGTTAAATTAATATGTCGATTTTCGGAAATCTGGTACACAGTTTTGAAAAAAAACCGGTTATCGCTTTGAAAACTCTATATCAGGGACAGCGCTTAAGATCGAAAAAAGAAAGACATTTTCTCAAACTTATTATCTGTCATGAACACCGACCTCTTCCCCTTTTTTCCTGGCACCTGACGTCTTTGGCGAACTTAAACTACCTTCAATTAAAAACTTAAACTACCTTCATTTATTGTTGAATAAGTGAAAAATTGAAAAAAGTTGAAAAGTCGCCTTCTTTAACAATAAGCAGAAATTACGAAGAAAAGGCGATCTGAGTATAATTAGACTTAAGTAGCCAGTAGTGGGAGTTTCATAACAAGAAACAATTGTAACAATTTTCGGATCGGATTGCGTTTTTTGCGTTCTCTTATGATGGGATCATTATTTTTATTTTTCCCTCTATCTTAAATAGCAACAATAATGCCCTGAATCATATTATGTATACTTAAGCGACGAAATACCCCCCTCTTCAGCGGGCACGGTTCGTGTAGACAATGGTTGAACGGTTATTTTTTTTTTTTTTTTTTTTTTTTTTTTTTTGCTGCATGCGATGATTGAGCAGCTACATCGCCTTTGTCCGTAATTTCATTGTTTGATCAGATTTTGTCCTTGGTCTTTTTTTCAATGTTCCTAAATTCGTAATTATCGCAGCGACAGAATGCGCCCCACCTAGACCGACGTAACGATTTTTGGGCATTTACATATTGACGCCTTGCTAACGTTTTTTCACCTGTTCGTCGAACGAATTAGTATGTCTTAGCCTGATAAATCATTCTCTCATCACGATAATAGTTACACGACATAGGATACTTATTCGGGGTGTAGACCTGTACCTCAAAAAAGATACATTATCTAATTCCCGGTGACACTTTTGCCAACTTTCATTGATTATATTGCGGTTTATGGTGAGAAATGCCAGCTAGCGTTGCTATGCATGTTTTGCCTACATAAAAAAAAATTATTAGTTTACTTTACCGATATAGGCCTGGTTGGATTCTGTGTTATGGCTGTTTACGATACTACTGTAGCGTCACTGCATCAGTTGCAAATTGCTCATACGATGAAGTTTTCCTCGCACTTACTTCAAAGAATTTTTTCTTCATTTAAATGAAATGCTGTCCATATCCTGCACTCACATTCTTGCCGTTTTAACATGAGAAGTTATAATTAAGGTTGTTTATCTTTATAAAGGGGTTTACAATAGGGAAAGAATTAAGTGTGAAATATCGATATTTGTTTTGTAACGAAATGGAATGGAACGGAATGTAATGGAATGAAATATTAAATCGTTTAAATAGCTGCTGCGACTTCGATACCTGGCGCGGTGAGACTTATTGGCAGGAAAATGTCTAAAGGGGTCAAACCGCATCATCTCGGGAGAAGTTGTGTTTATTCACTAGCCCTCCCTTTTTTTCATTTTTTCCTACCATTAGAACTAAATGTATGTATTGCTTTTATAGGTTATTTAAAATCTTAAATTATTATTCACCACTTTCCGTTTACAATAATAACAAATATAAAACTCACTAATTCTCATGGGCCCACTGTTTGTAATGTGTTTTTGTTTAATATTTCTTAACAATATTATTATTAAGAACGTAAAAAGTAAGTAAGTATAGAATAAAAATTTAATTACAACTTGCCAATTTCTTTCTTTGTAATGTTTCTTTAAAGTTATCTCCTTCAAAATGTTTCTGTCAATCTAACAGATTGCTTATAGCAAGACTAAGAAAAATGTGTAATTTTATCATCGTACCTTCACCCGAAGGAATGAAAATATAGCGTTTGAGGTACCAAGCATCTTTTGACCAAAAGTATTTCGTATTTCGATTAAGCCACGCCCGTTTATCCGGCTGGCTGGCTGATAGACGCGGTAACTGCCGTAAATCTCTATGAAACTTGTTAAAACTTGGCACAATTTAATATCTTGTCCGATCATAGCCGGAGATTGTAGATGGGCTATATTGGCTCACCACTTCTGATACCTCACACACAAATAGACCGATTTACCTAAATGTAAGGCTTGATATTCGTGTCTTTCATCCTATTGCGCTAAATGCAGTATTGTGCATTTATTCTGAGCATTTATATATTTACTTATTCTGGCTCTCCGCACACTTTTTGCACCAATAAAGAAGGACGTTGGGTGGAGATATGTGTTCACCTGACTGAAATTGCTATACTAGTATTTATTTGCAGCTTTAATGTGTGGAATTACTAATCTGAGAATCCAAAAAGTATATATACCTGTGTTAAAGCTTAAAAAGTAAAAAAATTGCACAGACAGCCCTCCTCTAAAACGATAGAAAGTTTTCAACAACTTAACTGTTCATTCACTAACTGAAAATATCATTGCATATGTTCTGGATACAACCATTACAATTCATATATTTGTTTAAGGAACCGACCTGGTTTTGGTCGTTTATTCTGAAAAATGCAGAAAAACACAGAACAGACCTTTTTATCTAGCAATAGATCAGTAAAACTGACTTTATACGATAGAGTACAGTTAAGCAATTAGTCCATTAGGAAAAAACTTTTTCATATAAGAATTACGGAGGCCCACTTTTCTGGAAATAAGCCAGTACATGGTTCATGGTTCACGAATTTAAACCAAATCGGCCAGCTACAGCATTGGATGATTTGACGAATTAAAATATATTTTCAACAAAAATAGACCAGACAGAAATAACTGAAAAATATAATATCACATAAAAAAACGCAAACGCATCCATAATTGAATGTAATTTACAGTTTTTTCGGTAAAGCTTGAAATTTGTAAAAAAAAGTTACTGGTTGAAGTTACTAGTATGCAAAATTTCCGAATGCATAAACTCAAAAAACCGATAACATCGTTAAAAAAGAGGGTTTGGTTGGGTTTCGTAGCATAAACCCACCACATAGGTTAAGTCTCAGTAGAAGAACAGTGATATAATCATATCGCGGGCCAGTCGTGAGTGTAGAGTGGGAGTCATATTCCCCGGATGGCAAACCGACTGTAAATATGTGAGGTATTTGTCAAAATTTATGAGAGAGGAGTTGAGTAAAATCTAAGTTTTGAATTTCAATTAGTGGTTGATATTAAAATTTTAACCATTAATACAGTGGAGAAATGTGTGTTAGACTTTTTGCATGATGCTTTTCTTTGCTTCCTTTTTTGTTTCTTAAAACTATTACTTTGTAGACGAAGCGACTACAAATGTAGTTGAACAAAAATACGTCTTATAATTATTTACCACTTAGAAAGCGGATGTGGTTAATCGAATTCCGCCTACATTGGTAAAAATGTCGTTGCTTTGAAATGTACAAATTCAATCAATGCAACGTAGTATATAAACTCGAATGGTTATTTTATGTAAATGAAAAAATAAAATTCCGAAATTTCTGAGAATAAATGAAATACCGGGCTATCTATTCTTCGGCTTCGAAAGTACAGTTAAATAAAGCACACATAAAGCTATGATTCGTTGAAACTTTTATTATATTATAATCCTTGAACCTTCCCATTATGTACAAAATACAATGTCATTTAAATGAGCGCCTCTGGATTGATTGCGGCAGTGGATCCTTTTGAGGTAGTTTTCAAAAAAATACGGCGCGATGATACCTCCAGACCATAATGCGCACCATATGCAAAAATTTTGCTTGTGGATGTAACCACCGAGTAAGGAAAAAATTTTGTTCGATTGAAAGTCCACGTTTAAATCACCAATTTTGTAGTAAGTTCTAACTATTTTACGCGTTCTTCGGTTGTTAAACGATCCATATTCATAAATATCAAACTTTTCACTAAATAAATATCACTTCAGACGACGGGTATTTGACAGCTGACAGCGATTTTGAAACCACTAAATGAACAACTCTACATAAATTGTAATTGAAAATTACTATATCATAAATTGCGATTAAAAAAAAGTATGTGAAACATATTTGTAATTTCTTAAAGTTAGATTGATTTATTTATTATATAATTAATCATTAATTATTTAATGATAATTAATTATAATAAAGATAGCCTATTTACATTGAGTACTATCTACTGAGGCCATCAGTTCTTAGTTTTACAAAGAACATTATTATGTTATCGATGTGGATCTAAGCACCAGGTAATTCCATAATAAATTTTATTTATGAATATATATTATGATTTTGAGAGTTTTTATGTGATTAGTAAGGTGTGCATTTTGTTGAACATATTCAACTCTTTTAAAAGCGTAATGAGGTTGTATATGTTGTCTTTTGAAGCATGAGATATCATGTTGGAGGTACTAAGATTACGTTTGCACAAATATATTTAATTTAGATACATTCGTTGATTATATGATTCATTGACATTATATTTTTATTACAGAAATCCATTAAGCGCTGATGTATGATCCTTACGTTTTTCTGAAGATGCGTCTTTGAAGCATTAGGGGGTAACCCGTCTGGATTGAATTGTTTGTTTCCTTTTGAGGGTGAAGTAGTTACCAATTGCTGGATGCATCGATTTTTGTTTGTTTTTTTATATCTACATTGTAAGCGGTAATTTAAGAGCCACTACATCTATATAAATAAAAATCAAATGCCGTTCGTTGGTAAGGGCATCAGTTGAGAACGGCTGGACCGAATTGAATAATTTTTTTTTTAAATGTTCGTCGTAGTCCAACTTAGGTTTTTCGATTTATCTAAAATTGTAAAACGGCTACACCGATTTGGCTAATTCTTTTTTTAAATGTTTGTAGTAAATGTTTCCAGTGCTGCTACAAATATGGATGGGATTGGAAAAAGGGGCGTGGTACCTCCCATACTAACCACAAATTAAAAATCCATTATCTATGCTCCTGCATACGGTATTTGAACAAAATTTGGTGCGTAGGTTTGGTGTACATATCTTAAGTGCTGCTGCAACTATGGGCGGGATTGGACAATGGGGCGTGGTACCTCCCATACAAACCATAAATTAAATATCCAATATTTCTGCTCCTGTTTACGGTATTTGAACAAAATTTGGTACATCGGTTTGGTGTACATATCTTAAGTGCTGCTGCAAATATGGGCGGGATTGGACAATGGGGCGTGGTACCTCCTATACAAACCACAAATTAAAAAGCATCTATCTATATATATAAAAATGAATCGTGGTTTGTTCCGATGCTTAAAACTCCAGAACGGCTGGACTGCTTTGCATAAATTTTTGTATATGCGTCTGGGTGGTGCCCGGGATGGTTTAGATTTACAATTCGGTTCAATTGGACAAAGGGGCGTGGTACCTCCCATACAAACCATAAATTAAATATCCAATATTTCTGCTCCTGTTTACGGTATTTGAACAAAATTTGGTAAATCGGTTTGGTGTACATATCTTAAGTGCTACTGCAAATATGGGCGGGATTGGACAATGGGGCGTGGTACCTCTCATACAAACCATAAATTAAATATCCAATATTTCTGCTCCTGTTTACGGTATTTGAACAAAA
>JAHXMU010000717.1:5347-51052 GCA_019455685.1 Philornis downsi | reverse complement strand
TGGTACATCGGTTTGGTGTACATATCTTAAGTGCTGCTGCAAATATGGGCGGGATTGGACAATGGGGAGTGGTACCTCCTATACAAACCACAAATTAAAAAGCAATTATTTCTGCTCCTGCTAACGGTATTTAAACAAAATTTTGTATTTCGGCTGAGTGAACATATTTTAAGTTCTTCTGCAAATATAGGCGTTTCTTATTATAATAGACCGATTGGCATGAAACATTTCCAATAAAAATAAAATTTGAAGGCAAAGCAACGTTTGCCGGGTCGTCTAGTAATCACATAATTTTTAGTTTATTTGGTAGACGGATTCAGTTATCGCCGATTTCAGAAATTGCGTCATTTGTGTTGGAAGTATTCTAATTTAGAGTCGGTCTGATTACGTGCATTGATCGCTTTTTTTAGAATGGCTTTTAACACAGCCACAGCTTCTGCATTAAACATTATTTCGGTTAACTATACCATAATTTATTACATTATAACTGTTGTCAGAAGATTGATTTTGAGCCGTCAGTATAACTAAGCTTCCATTTCTTATCTAAATATTGTTTCTTTAATTCATGAAAATGTGAGATATATGTTTCCGGTGGTATGGTTTCTTTGAATATGATATAAATCAATCGTCAATGCTGTACTCAGTTAGTAACCATGATAAACGTAAAAAATTAAGTTTTTTCTTTGATGTAGTGTTTATGTTCAGCATTTATTCAGTCATTTATTAGCCAGTTAACTGTATTCTTCTCTTACTAGACGAATTCAAGTTATGTTGATGTATGTATTTCCTTCTCGGCTGGCAGCAGTAAGAGATAGTAATAAGCGATAGTAGGCCAGTATCCGATAAAATAGATAGAATAGGATAAAATTGCAAATCATGCTGCAGAATGGTAGGTGGATTAAATTGAAACCATGCAGCGGGAGGCCGTATTCAATGTTAGACAATATCAGCGATTTAATAATATTGATTATAACCTGTGAATGTGAATTAGAACTTATGGTTGAAATGCCTTTTATTAAATTTAACCTTTTTTAAGCAATTTTTTAATATCCGTTATATGTTTTTTCCAGTTATATTTTGAATCGAAAACCAAGTCTAATAATTTTAGTTCTTGTTTTGTTATTGTTGAATTGATTTATATGATTATAACAGACTTAATACAGTTCATCTTACGCCAAAACATAATAGCTTTGGTCTTCATATGTTAAAATTTGGCACCATGTTCTTCGCATAATCTATTTAAGTCAGAAAACAAGTTGTCAATTTTAACTTGACTTCAGAAACGAAGTGTGTTCTTTCAACTAATCTGGGTATTCTGAATTCGAATCTATGCTATCACGTCTTGCTCATTTTTTATCGCATGCTGCCAATACTGTAAAACAGTCAATTCTGACACTACAATTTCACAATTATTAATTTGAAAGAAGCACACTCATTCTGTATCTTCATAGTAGCAACGTTTAAGCATGTCAGGTAGATCGTGTGTTACTGATTCAAGCTATTTTTGTTTTGTGTGTGGTGAATATTTGGTTGGAAAAAAAGGATATGAAATATCAGAATCATTCAAATATTCATATTTACATTATTTGGGTTTTGCTGTCAGAAACTTGAACAAACCGTTGACACCGACAATGTTTTGCAATAGTTGCAGAACTGTTTTATACAAGTGGTCAAATGACAAGCAGATCTATTTCAATTTTACAATTCAAGTACTTCGGAGAGAGTGAAGTGACCACCAAACTGGTTGTTATTTCCGTTTAACAAAAGTTGTTTGATTCAATAATAAAGTTTTCCAACAACTTCAATGCTCACTAAATGATACATTGCCAGTCAGTGCCAGTGCTACGAGCAGTGAGTCCGAATCACCTTCCACCAGCAGTGACAGTTTGTATCAGGCTGATGATGAATGCCATTTAGTGACTCAAGCTGAGCGGAATGATCTAATTCGGGATTTACTAAGAATTACTAGCTTCACGCAAGCAGCAGTGGAGACATCTTGCAGTTGGGACAATAGTAACTATCTATAGAGATAGAAGCTTGGAATTGGCAGCATATTTCGACACTCTATTCTGAACTGTACTGATGTTGATGGTTTATTTCAAAAACTAAATCAGCCATATGATAAAAGTGAATGAAGATTATTTATTGATGGCTCTAATTACAGTTTAAAGGCTCTTCTTTTGCATAATGGGAATGAAAACCCATCCGTACCAATTGCTCATACCGTTAATACAAAAGAAAATTACGAATCAATGATTAAAATTTTAACATTACTTAAATACAACGATAATAAATGAAATATCTCTGGTGACCTTACGTTGTGTGATTTAACTTTCTTTGTATAAATTAATCTGTTTCAGGTCATTGGCTTGTTGGCTGGTATGCAAGGAGGTTTCACAAAATATTGTTGTTTTCTTTGTCTATGGGATAGTCGCGCTGCATGTCATCATTACGTCAGAACAGAGTGGCCAAAAAGAACTGAATATTCACCAAGTGAACAAAACATTTCAAACAAAATATTAATTGATCCAAATGACGTTCTTCTTCCGCCGCTGCACATAAAATTCGGGCTTTTTAAGAACTTTGCCAAGGCTCTGAACGAAGATGGTGCAGCATTTAAATATTTGTTAGCGGTTTTTTCTAAAATTTCATATGCTAAATTCGAAAAAGGCATATTTGTTGGCCCTCAGATCAGGAAGCTATAGGATGACGACAATTTTTCACAATGTTTATTAGAGAAAGAATATGCAACCTGGAAAACTTTCAAGAGAATCGTGAACAGTTTTCTTGCAAACAATAAGAGTGAAAACTACAGACAAATTGTTACTGAATTATTAAAAAATATCATGAATTAGGTGCTCTAATGTCACTCAAAATGCATTTTCTTCATTCACATTTAAATTTTTTTCCACAAAACTTAGGTGCGGTGACAAGGGGAGCGTGCTCACCAAGATTTAATGCAAATTAAAAGATATTATCAAAGATTTTGATAATCGTGATAATGTGTGAAATCGAACCAACAAATTGCAAATGACGATCAAATAACGCCATTCACTTTTGAAAATTCATTGATTTTTAAATAAACTAATGATTTTTTTATGTAAAAAATTAATAAAAACATTTTTTTCATTCTCCAAAAGCTGACGTTATAGAGAAAAACCAATTACAGATTCGTCAGCCCTCAAAAATACCCTAGGAAAGATATTTGGTTGCTCCAGTCCAAAACCTTGTTGGCTAGTATTATTATACATAGTTCATCAGTATACATTAAGTGATTGAATGTTAGATGTTTGTAGAGGATGGACTTAATTTTTTCATAAGCTATTTGAAATACGACAACTGATATTGTTGACGCTCGTGGAATACATTTTTAAGGGGATACACAGGTGGAAATGAATCATTTGCACACACTCCAAACTTTCTGTTGAATAAAAAAAACCATAAATGTAATTCAACCAAATGAAGCCAATACGCCATTCCGTGAATTCCAGTTCTGTCAAAAGCATTTTCAAAGTTCATAGAAAGAATTGATATGCGATTACTGCTCGCTAAACATTTGCTGACTTGTTGATCTAGAAAGGGATGTAACACAGTAGTTTTTGCTATGTTTGAAAACAATTTGTTTTAGATGAACAAATTGGAGGAACCATGTAAGTCTCCTAGCAATTATTTTCTACAACAACATATCAGTCAGATTGGTGTATAACCTTGTATTCTGTTCTTCGTCATTCCTGATTTGGTATTGGTTTTATTGTCGATATTTTCCATTCTGATGGTATTTTTCCAGTATCAAAAATGTGTTCTAAAATATCTATCAAGATATGAGACAGATTTTTAAACATAGGATAGTTGATTTTGTCAAATCCAGGGGTTTTGCATTTCAAAAAAAAATGTAGTTCAGAAACCGATGTGTTGCATTTGATGAATTTAGCAGGCTTATTTGGGTTGTAATTGGTGGCAATGTTTGCAACATTTTTTCTATTTAAGAATGAATGACTATGGTTCAAGTTATTAGTTAGGAGACTCCATTCTATTTGCTTGTACATTTTTTTTTTTTTTCAGACAGTTTGTTAACGTTACACCATAGAGTTAGGGTTTATTGCAATCAATTCGTTAATTTTGTGAATTTGTAGAAGCTGTCTTTTTTTGGCATATTTTTTAAATAAGGCGTTATATGAATTTTGAACTTACACCAAAACTTTTCTTAAAACTTCTTAAAGCGGATAAAAAGTTATTTCACCAATGTACGGTTTTGCGTTTTTTTCAATTGAGTTTTAGGAATCGATTCGTTACTGAATGCTATTATAACTGTTTTAAGCAATGCAGCAACTGTGTTGTTGTTGTTTGTAATAGAAAAATAGTAACTTTTTTGTTTATTAAATTCATAAACCAGTTCTCTAGTTTGCGGAATCAATTTTAAATCTTAAACATCTTTTGTTGTAATTAATGTATATTCCATGTAAAGTCTCAGAAATAAGTGATATGTCGACATGGGTTAATGTTGAATGTGTGGAGTAATGTTTTGGTTTACCATTTTTAACAGAATTATTCTATTAATTTGCCGAGAGCAAATAGTATGACGGACATTTATGTCGCCACGAATTAGAGTTGAAGAATCAATATGTTTATACAACGTATTAAAGTCTTTCCTGGTTCTATTTGTCGATGAAGGTATACACGTATAAGAAAAATAATGTTGAATTTTATTTCAGCCCCAATTTTTACTCCCACTGAGTGAAATGTAATGTTAGGTGTATAAAAAATGTGTTGTAGCGATTTCTTAACTAAAATAGCAGTACCTCCTTTCGCGCGGTTGAAAATACAATTGCTTGCGTAGTATTTGTAGTTGCATATATGTATATATTAAATTGAATTTTATTATAAATGAGTTTCTTGTGTTACGCCTGGTGATCTGCCATTTATAAGAAATTGAAGTTCATGTAGATTATTATGATATCCGTCCACATTCCATAGCAAAATACTTAAGCACACAAAAAAAATTATATGAAAAATGTTCACCAGTGATAAATAAAATAAATGTAGACAATATTGTCTTTAGGTTGTATCCATCTTGTTCATGGGGTTATGATCCCTGTCTTTTCTAACGTTAACATATATTTTGCC
Organism: Philornis downsi; assembly: GCA_019455685.1. Lineage (NCBI taxonomy): Eukaryota > Metazoa > Arthropoda > Insecta > Diptera > Muscidae > Philornis > Philornis downsi. The sequence continues at coordinate 45,928 of JAHXMU010000717.1, read as the reverse complement.
GTCATAATTATTTTGTTTATTACATTTTTTTGTTAAGAGAATATTACTTTAGAAGTTGTTCTGTTGCAGGTTTAAGAGAGTTAATTTGTTCTAAAATGTTCGCTGTTGTGTTGTTAGCTTCAGTTTTGTGGGATTTTGCATTACAGTTTTCCATTGTAGTTGTAATCGATTTCGATTCATTTATTTCCTTTTTTGGTCGATTTATTCTGTTTTGACATTTACTAATTTCATTTGCCTCTTTATAGTTGCTGTTGGCGACCTTGAATTTGATAATTTGTTGCATTTTTTTTAATGTTGGCAATATTTGTTTAGGGCACGGTGTTTATAATTACAATTGAGACATTCCACTTTTGTGCACTGGATTTTTTTTCTGTTTCATGATATTCAACAGCTTTATTGTCTTGTAGTCCATCAATTATTTTTTCCGATAGATTTTTTAACAAGGGTTGACTTAAGTTGGGTTGTAGCATACTAGCTAGTGTGCATGTTGGCTTGATATGTGTTCTTTGTTAATATAAGCAAGTCAGTATCCCGTGTAAACAAGGTTTTTTCAAGTCTTTGCGTTGTCACCGTTTCTAAAGCTTTTGCGACCAAAAATATGTAGAATTCTTTAAAGGCTTACCTTTACTTTTAATTAAGATGTGTTTTGGATTATAAATTTGGAGATCATTAGCATTGATCAAAATGATGTTTGTGTTTTTACGTGATGGGTCTAGATCAGGATCCAGTGGGCGCTGTAATTGCCCCGGATGTGGAGGTTGTTTTAAAGAATATGTATTTCATGAATTAGATTAGTACAATTTATTTTAATTTATTATAGTGGACCAAAAAATTGTGTTTGAAATGCGGTTGATGTAAGAGAACTCAGATAGTAAGGCGAGCAAGCTGTTATCCGCGACATGTCCTTACTGTAAGATACTGAATGTTTACAAATTTACAAATTTTAGAACAGTTACTTGTGTTATTAGTTTGGTTATTTTCCGCCAAATCGCCGCTTGAATTCAATAGATACACATTTCAAAATAATTTTATTTAGATTTTTTCAGAATACCATCAAAATGCCAAATGTAAAGAAATATTTTTGTTTTCAAATTTTCCGGTAAATATTATTTATTTAAAGAATGTACTCACATATATAAATATATACAAAATGTAAGTTTATTTAGTGCAGATCTTTGAGTCTTATATGCAACTTGTATTTAGCGGTTGCAGTCAGTAACATACGTAAATGCACCTTATAAGGTGGTTCCACTGAGGTATTTGGGTCTTGTTTGACAGCTTGTTGTTTGCAAATAAAAAATATGTGAACTTCAGAAAGTAGGATCGTCTTATAAGCAAAATACCTTTTGTAACGTTATCCATTTTTAATTTTCAAGCACAGTTGAAGGAAACATATATAAAACTATGATTTCGATGCAACTTTATTTCATTGTCACACCTGGACATTGCCATTATGAAATGCAATGTCATTTAATTGACCCAGTCTGGATTGACTGCGGCAGTGGACCTGCCCAATGACACCTCCAAGCCATAATGCGCACCACACAGTCACTTTTTCCAAATGCAATGGTTTATTCATAATCACTTCTAAGTTCTCCAAACCCATATGCGACAATTTTGCTTGTTGACGTAACCACCGATGAGAAATGAACTCCATCGCTGAAGGAATTTTGTTCGATTGAAAGCCCACATTGGAATCTCCACTTTTATAGTAATTTTTAACTATTTTTGCGCGTTCTTCTGTTGTGAAACGATCCATATTCGTAAATGGCACATCTTTAACTAAATAAATAACACTTAAGATGACAGGGATTTAACAGCTGGCAGCCTTGTCAGACCGGTGGTTTTGAAACCACTAAATAGATAACTCTGTCATTTAATTCGTAATAATAATATATTATTTGAAAATCAATTCTTATTACGGAAGTCAGTTATTGCATTCGGTTTGCATGCGTGCACATGTATTCCAGCGGCGTAAATCATAAGCCAGAAGGCTTTACATCAGGCTTCTTTATCCTTTCCTTTCCATTTATCATTATGTGAGATTAAGAAGCAACACCTTCTATTCTCCCTTCCCAAAAGAATGCCTTAGAGAAGCGGAGAAGAAAACCTTATAGAAGTGCTTAAATAAAAGTGCTTCCAAAGGTTTTCGAAATTCAGGCCTTAGACATGGCTTTCATGATGCAGGGGGTGCATAAGGCAAGCCTTATTAAACTACTTAAAAGGAAACCCTATCAAAAGACTTTTAGTTGAAGTCGTTGCAGTCATTCTACAGCAAATTTTAGTTAAAAAAATTTTAAGGTGTAGTCGAATACAAATCCGAACATAGCTTAAGAATACTATTTGTAAGAACAATGCGTTATAAGCAACTACGTATGAGGCGTAGATCATGAAATATGAAAATTGTAATAAAGACGCCTTTATTGGTTGAGCAACAGCTTCAGGTATGGGGTAGAACAACAGAAAAATTAAAAGTGAAATGAAGAAAAAACTTAAGAATTATAGAAAACTATAGCACTGAAGTATGGGGAGGTGCGAAACAAATAAGAAGAAAGTGGCCATGAGTACCAGCGATGATATTGCATCCCAACTCACTAACATGGGAGTCGAAATACCAGAGTCTGCCACATTGTTCCAGCTATAGCGCTTGTTGGCGGAGGTCGTAGGATCGCCTGCGTATCAAATGGGCGAAGCGCGAGGTAGCAACAGTAACATCTTGCAAAGCGCCAAGCAGGGAGGGAACGGGGGGCAAATTGAAAGCAACAACAGGGTGCAAGAAGACGAACTAACCGACAACAACTACACTTCGCAGAACGGCGTGCAAATGCACAGCGACGCGTATGCTAAAGGTAACTCTTTTCAAAATGGCGAGCAAAATTAAGACGACGCGCGAGATGGTGCATGAAAACAACACCCGACAACTGTAACTGCTGAAATCCAAAATGATCCTGATGCATCTAAATTACGAAGTAAATGATGAACGAGAATTGAACTGTCGCCTCCGAATACTCAAGCTGCAAAAAGAAATCTCAGAATTGGAAAACGGCAGACCGATGACTCGGAAAATTAACATAAGTTTTGCAAACATAGAAAACGCATTGCCGAAGTTTAACGGAGACAACAGCTACTGAGTTTTCAAGTAGGTAGACGACTTTGAGGACATCAGCATGGTACATGGCTATTTGGAGGATCAAAAATTTCTGTTCGAACGGTGAATGTTGCCCGGCAGTGCTTTACTCTTTCTGCGGATAATTTCTACAAGCCCCTGGAATAATTTGAAGCCCAAACTGTGTGCTGAGTTTGACAAGCCAGCTGGAAAAAGGAAAGAAAGAAGACCTACATCCTACGTCCTGTGTATGTAGGAAATCGCACGAGGAGCTCCAATAACTGAAAATGCGCTGGTAAAACATATAGTGGAAGGGCTCCAGGACGGTTAATTAATTAATTTAAAAAATTAATTTCACGCTATGAAAAGATAAAAGTGGACGGTAGAAAGAACAAGGCGAATGCAGTGGCCGTTATAGACAAGAGCAACATTCACTGTTACAATTGCAACCTGTTCGGGCAGTATGCCCAAGAATGTAAAGAGAAGAAGAGACCAAGGGGTTCCTGTTTCAAATGCGAATAGACCGGCTATTTAAATGCTAACTGCCCTCGAAGAATGGTAGCGGCCGTGGATGAATTTAATAGTATTAATTATAACGTACAGGTAAGAGTCACTTTTTGAGCCCATTCAAGTAGTAGCTCAGAGTTTGATCTATTTTATATTTTTGACACGGGTAGCCCCAGTAGTTTTGTTCGTGTATCGGTGGTTCGATCGGTGATACCTGATGTACAGTTGGGGAAGGAGTACACTTCGAAATTCAGAGGTGAAAATTTATGGGACCATAAGAACAAGAATAGAATTCGCGGGAAAGGTCAACAAACATTTACATATGTCGTACCGGATGTAATTTTGCCTACTACTTCAATTTTGGGTAATGATTTTTTGCTAAATACACTACACTACTACACTTACATATATATGAGGAGTTCGACTGAATTGATTAAAAATGACTCGAATTCTAAGTTTGATTTTGAAAATAATATTTGTAAGCTCGTGGAAATGAAACCTGAACTTTGTGATGAATCTGATGATATAACCAGTGGCTCAACGGAACTGTGTACTAATGAAGCTGAAGATTTTTCAAGGATTTGTAATATAGATATGGAGGAAATACGTAGTAGACAAATTGACATTAACCTAGAGTTGCCGGTTGTAGTTGCTAAACGTGTAGAGGAAATTGTTGAGAATGACCATTTCGCAAACTGTTATTAACAAACTATTAAATACTGAAGGAAAGATAAGTGATTATGAGGCGAGAATTTTGTTAAATTCGAATTCCACTACTTTTTGTTCTCCCAGAAGGTTATCATACGCGGAAAAAGGTAAAGTCGAGGGAATCATAGAGACATAAGGCATAGTAACTCTCCATTCGCCTCTCCGATAGTGTTGACACGGAAGAAGAATGGTGAATTGAGAATGTGTATCGATTACAGGAGTTTGAATAAATTGATTGTTCGGGATAATTACCTCCTTCCCGTAGTAGAAGCCCGTTTACTAGATTAGGATGTCACAGGACTCAAAAAGTACACCTCTTTTGTTGTGCCTAACGGACAATATGAATTTCTTCGAATGCTGTTTGGTCTGAAAAATGGACCGGCTATTTTCCAGCGTTTTGTATGTCAGGTATTTCGTGATTTTTTTGGAAAACGGGATATAGTGGTATACATATATATGGACGACATATTGATAGCGTCTAAGGAACTGCATGAACATCTTGAGATATTAAAGCGGGTTTTCACTCGGTTAGCAGAATATGGCCTTGAATTGAGACTCGGTAAGTGCAAGTTTGTATACACGGAGGTAGAATACCTTGGCTATGCAGTTTCGTCCGAGTAGATTAAACCCTCAGATGGTCACATAAGAGCGATATCATTATACCCGGAGCCGAGAAATGCCAAAGAGTTTCAAGCGTTTCTGGGTTTGACATCATATTTCCGGAAATCGCATATTTTTTGATGATAACGCGCCCGCTTTACAACTTACTGAAGGAAAGGGTTAAGTTTGAATTTTCCGATGATTGCAGAAATGCTTTTGTGACTCTGAAAAAACTTTTGGTATCAGGATCCATTTTGGCTATCTACAACCTCCCAAGGGATTCGGCTCAATTCTGCTGCAGAGGCAAGACGACGTAGAATTTCATGCGGTTACCTATTTCTCAAAGAGAACGTCAGATACTGAGAGTAGATATCACAACTTGGAGCTCGAGACTTAAGCAATAATATATTCTTTTAGGAGAATTTGGATATATCTTGAGGGAATTAAATTTAGGATAATAACGGACTGTAATTCGCTGGCACTCACCTTGAAGAGGAGAACGTTCAATAGTAAAATTGCCAGATGTGCTCTCGAATTGGAGAATTGGAGAATTACGATTATACTATCCGACATAGATCGGAGTCGAAAATGGATCATGTGGATGCACTTTCAAGGAACGAGTTTGACTCTTCGAATGCAATCTCAACGATTGAGAGTGAGGATATCGATTTCCAGTTGTGCGCAATGCGGCAAAGGGACACACGAATTTGCGAATTGAGGACGAAATTAGAGGGTCAGAATATTCCTAACTTCGAAATGATGAATAGGGGTTAACAAATGCAATAAAAAAATGAAGAACCATTATTATGAAGAATTGTATAAAATGCATTATGTATTCCGCTCCACAGAGTCCGAATTGTAGAAACATTGATAGTAGAAAGAGCCGAGACCGTTCCATACATCATTTGGGTCCACTTCCATCATTGCAATCAAAAAGAAAGCATGTATTGGTAATTATTGACGCGTTTACAAAGTTTGTGAAGTTGTATCCTGTGCTTACAACTAGTACTGAAGAAGTCAACACCGCATTGTGCAAATATTTTGATTACTACAGTCGTCCAGTAAGATGTATCACAGGTCTAAGAAGTTTGCGAATTTTCTTACGGATAAGAATATAGACCATGTTAAGGTCGCTGTATATTCCCCGCAAGTGAATGGGCAAGTCGAAAGAGTAAATAGGAATCTCGTGGGCATGATGGCAAAGCACAGTGAATCCGTTCCGCACGCTAACTGGGTGAAGCAGTTAGGGAAGATAGAATTTGCACTCAATAATACTGTAAATAGATCAATTCAGACTATACCTAGCAGGCCAATGCTAGGAGTGGACCAAAGGGGTGAAATCGTGAACAAAATATTTAGAGAAGAATAATTTAGGCCCGGGGGAGGATATACACGATTTCTGGAAAGCGGCAGAAATCGGCATCAAGAAATCACAATTATATAATGAGAAAAGGGCACTGATAAAACCTGAAAGGGTCAACAGTTTTAAGGCAGGAGATTTTGTGGTGTGTGGACACGTCTGTGGGAATTAATACAAAACTGCTACCAAAATATCAGGGCCCTTACGATGTGCATAAAGTGTTGCCGTTCGATCGATATGTGATAAGAGACGCAGATACCATACGACGGGGTAATTGAGGCATGCAACATCAGACTCCGGCGATCGGACAATGCCTATCGAACGAAAAGTGGCTCTTCTTAATTGTAATAATGAAAATACCTTGAATAATAGTATATATTTCCTACTATTTGTTTGTAAACTTTAATTGAACCAATTGCATATCATCTCTCCCATAAATATGATATAGATTCGAATTTGCTGAATTGTGATCGGGGCAATCATACTGTCAGGTAGGCCGAGTTGCAGTCAAATACAAATGTGAACATAGCTTAAGAATACTATTTGTAAGAACACTATTTGAGCAGTTAACAAAAACCAATTAAAATTTAAAAAATAAATCCGACATTTTTAAATAAAAAAAATTGATTTTTCATCTATATAAATAAAAATCAAATGCCGTTCGTTGGTAAGGACATCAGTTGAGAACGGCTGGACCGAATTGAATAATTTTTTTTTTTTAAATGTTCGTCGTAGTCCAACTTAGGTTTTTATGGAAAGAAAAATTTACCACGCCCACTTTTACGCCCACTTTTTTCGATTTATCTAAAATTGTAAAACGGCTACACCGATTTGGCTAATTCTTTTTTTAAATGTTTGTAGTAAATGTTTCCAGTGCTGCTACTAATATGGGTGGGATTGGACAAAGGGGCGTGGTACCTCCCATACAAACCACAAATTAAAAATCCATTATTTCTCCTCCTGCTAACGGTATTTGAACAAAACTTGGTATATAAGTTTGGTGTAAATATTGTAACTTCTGCTACAAATATGGGCGGGATTGGACGAAGGGGCGTGGTACCTCCCATACAAACCACAAATTACAAATTCATTATTTCTGCTCCTGCTAACGGTATTTGAACAAATTTTGGTATATAAGTTTGGTTTACATATTGTAAGTTCTGCTGCAAATATGGGCGGGATTGGACAAATAGGCGTGGTACCACCCGAAGGAACCAAAAATAAAGAAAAAAACATTATTTCTGACCCTGTTATAGGAAAATTTAAGTTTTTCATATACTGACTTTATTTCACTTCTCATTTTTCTATGTATGAGAAACTTTTAGGAGAAACTCAAACACCTAACTTTGTCAATCACGTTGCCTTCTTTTCACTTCTCAATTTTTTTACTTAGCCAAAGCTTAAACTTTAAAAAATTCCTAATTAGTGCTATTTGTGAAAATTGTTTACGAGCCTTATTCAGTGCTATTGTGTTTGCTGCAAAAAGTGAAAATTTCAAAATACAATTAACCGTGCGCTCAAATTTTTTTTGCAATATAATATAGGTGTTTGTGAGTATAATTTCAGCAATAACTTCTTTTATAAGAAAATTTTTTTTTAATTATTTTCTTTTTAATAGGATTAGTCAACAACAACTTTATTCTACTTCAAGAAGAGTTATTTGCTTGACTAATTCCACCTATTACACGATCAAACCTTGGACGTCGTACATGTCGTGCAATAATTAGTCAGAATGTTTGTGATAATTAAACGCAAGAGGAACGCGCTGAACAAAATGAATGGATACGTGCCCATATTGCACAAGTTCGCGCTGCACAATCACCAAATCACATTGTCGAAGGAGGAACTCATCACCAAAGTGTTCCCCGGCATTATAAAAATCTCGATTGGATTAGTGAACTGGCAATAACAGCAGCTAAGAGTAAGGACGTCGATAGCTTGAATTTAGTTATTCAAAGTCAAATCGCTGGAAAACTGTATTCGTACAAATCTATTGACAGAGTGACCGACGAGGATGAAGCGACAAACTATCTGAAGGAATTTTTGAACTCGCTTGATGTGCCAGGAACTCCGCCGCATAATTTACAGCTGAAGGTAGGATCGATCATACCCATGTTGCGGAATCTGAATCATCCGGAATTGTGCAATGGTATGCAATTGTCCATCAAGAAACTGATGAACAATGTGATTCAAGCGACGATTATCAAGCACAAATTCAAAGGAGAGGAAGTCCTTATCCCACGAATTTCGGTAACTCCAACTGATCTTCCATGCCAATTCAAGAGGATTCAATTCCCCATTCGATTAGCTTTTGCGATGACAATCAATAAATCGCAAGGCCAATCGTTGGAAGTCTGTGGGATTAATCTCCCTGTTTTTCGTACGGTCAGCCCTACGTTGCCAGTTCGCGTGTTGGGGACAACCGTCTTCGTTGTTTGTTTTTGCGCCAGAAAACAAATCAAAAAATATTGTTCATCATAATGTTCTCTACTGATTTCGATTCCATTCAAATAAATCACAATGAAATTTGAGCTATCTGTTTTTTTTATTATCACTCGGGAGTTTATCTGAAGGCGTTAAATTGTGGCGAGTCGAAGTTCGCCGGGTTCGCTATTTTTTGAATGAAAATGTAGTTGATGATAATGATATTTAATAGAAAACAAAAATGTACATTAGGAACAATTCTAGAAGTTCTGGTACTAGATTGTTTATTAGTTATAAATGCATTAAAGACAACTTAATGTAATTGATTATTTATATTTCCCTTATTATTTTCGTCAAGCTTTTCTTTTAAACGCTTAGCTTTATATAATTTATTTTTTCTTGCTTAAAAGCCTTTTCAACACATTCATAATGTTTATTAAATGGCCCTATTTCTGACCCCACATCTTTGGAAATCCATCGTAATTGAAATCCTTTAGCATTTGATATCCTAACAAATTACCATAATTTTTCAGAAATCAGATTATTTGTATCTTTCTTTCAGTTTTAATATAATCATTGTTGTTTGAATTTTTCAGCCTCTCTTCAAATTCTGCCATTTATTCTGGTGTATCAAGGGGAAAAGCTTCTTTAATTTGTTTTGTGCTTTCTTCTAGGTGGGCTGTTTTGTGGTGATTTTAATCTTTGACAAATGACCAAAAAGCACTTAATTTTGCATGTGTATAATAATAATATAATAATATGAGTTTTCAAAGATACTTCAAGGGCATATGTGTAGAAGAGATATTACAATTACTATATTATTATACGAAAAACCTGGCATTTTGCACAAAATGTCTTTGAATGGAAAATTTTCTTCTTTTTTCTCCACTAGATCCTCTACAAAAATATATAAACTTGATTATTGAACTGGAGCATTGTAATAATTTCTAAAATTTTGGATTTTGATTCCGTTAATGTAACCATCATTTACATCGTTGAATTAAAAAATAATAAAAGGTCTGAATGGCTCCACAGAGCAAGAATTGTTCGCACGGGAAGTACAGGGTGTCCGTCGGGAAGGTATACTACTTTGTTTGTTTATAATTTTTGATTAAATAAAAGAGAATGGATCTTATATTGATAATTTTTTTTTAATGCCGGCAATTATGTGTGGAATATAATATCAGATAAATGTCCGCCTCTGTTAGTCTCACAAATGCGAGCCCTTTTGAGCACATTTTTCATTACATTCTTACACATTTCATGCGGTATTTCATTAATTTCATCACGAATATTTTGTTTGAGTTGCTCAATCTTGCTTTTCAGATATTCCCACAAAAACAAGTCCGGAGCAGTTAAACCAGGCGACCGTGGAGGCCATTCAACATCACCATTTCTTGAAATAACTTGTTGTGGAAAGAGGTCTCGCAGTAACTCCATTGTAATCCTGGCTGTATGCGATGTGGCACCGTCTTGTTGATACCACATGTTAATCAAGCCCAAGGATGCAGTTATGGCGTTAAAAAGTTTTCAATCATGTTACGATATCGCTCTCCATTTACAGTTATCGTTACGCCGTTTTCAGTTTCAAGGAAGCAAGGTCCAATGATTCCTCCTGACCAAATTGCACACCAGACTGTCACTTTTAATGTATGCGAAGGTGGCTGATGAATAATTTGAGGGTTTTTCATTGCCCAGAACCGACTATTCTGTTTATTCACATATCCATTCAAATAAAAATGTGTGTCGTCACTCGTTATGATTTCATGAAAATCGGGGTTGTCATGGGCGAGCTGTAACATGCTATTGGCATATGTACGGCGGCGTAAATTAACTTGTAGAAGAAGCTCTTGTGTCAGAAACAAATGCAAATCCTTGTGCAAAGTTGTGGTCCGTGCTTGGCCCTATCAGCTGCAGATACTCTTTCTTCGAAATCATTCACTACACGATAAATAGTGGGTCTTATTGGCACGTTGTTTCTCCCAAAAATTTCACGTAACTTTCTGATCGTCACAGTAATCGATGATTGATTTTGATAAAATGTTTCAACGATTAAAACACGTTGGTTTATCGAATATTTTTCTTTAATAAATTTGCCACGTCTCTACTTCACGATTGCCAAATATGAACTGTCAGGATTAGTGTTTACCAAAATGGCGACAAAACAAAGTAGTATGCCTTCCCGACGGACACTCTGTACTAAGGGAAAAAATTTCAATTGAAGAGTCTGAATAGATTTCTTAAATTTGAAAGGCTTATTATAATTTTGTATTAGCTATATGTAGAATTGATTATGAATTTATTCTATCATTTTTGGTGGGGTTTCGGATTCATTATCAAAGCAATAAGCGGAAATTTCGGAAGCTTTTTCGAAGTCATTGCCTCTCTCTGTGGCACGTGTAGCAAACTATGGACATTAAATGATACGTTACTTGAACCAAATATTTGTTCAAATTCTCAGCAGATTGTGTACTGTATCGCTGTAATTACTTATACAGGTTAAGTGTAGAAGCAAAAATTTATGGTAAATATCATCGTCAACTACGTCTATTAAATCGATAGGACAGCAATAAAGAGTTAACCGGAGGTATTCGCTGGACTTCCACCTTGCAATATCTTCAGTTCATCAATTTGTTCTTTGAAATTCCTTCGGAACGAAGTAGACAATTCTATTAGGCATTTAGGAAGCAGTTGTTGTAGCATTTTTGGTTACCTTATGCCAAATCATCACTTCGTCATAGTTTGCATCCCTAGTTTCTCTAGTAAGCTACACCTTCTGCATTATAATCTGTTTTCTACCGTTTTGCCATTTTATAGTACTTTATGTATTCGTTGAGTGAATTGTGGTCTGCTATATGACATAAAAATGCTCGGGCTGGTGAATCAAATATGAGCCTTTATTTAGATATATATTTTCGCCATGTACCATTTTCAATCAGTGATTTTGATTCATAAATAATACCCGCAAATATTTTTCATATTTAAAACTCTAAATAACTTAAATAATGGAAAACCATCTATTCCAGTGCCTGAAGAAATATGTTAAATATTTTCCGGAACAGATTTAGGTAACTTCCCTATTTGATTGGTTAAAATGATAATGAGTGCCAGCTGCAAGTGTTATTACAACTAATTGTTGCTTTCCCCGCCGCAATAGACCATCAAGGCTATTTGGGGAGAATTGTCTGCCATTGGCCTTTTAATGATTGTCTTTCTTTCAACATTGCCGTTAAATTTCTTTAATTTTTTTTTCCAATTATATTTTTCTTCTCACCTGAAAAATGTCAACATTTTTTCTTTTTGAAACATTTTATGCAATAATCACTTTTACAAGTGACTGGAAGAACGTCACGACTTAAACTGATTATTTTCTCGATTTGTTCTTGTGTTTCCTCTCATTGTTTCTACACTCAAACAACTGGTTTTTTGCAATTTATTTGCCATTCTCCCCTACCTCTAATTGTCTGCGATATAATTTTTATAACGGAGTAAATTCGTTTCATTTTTCTTCTTGCAGATAAGAAACAATTCCTTGTCTTCTGTTTGATGTACCTTCGCTAGTCCTTCCTACAAGGAGGAAAGTTTAACATCTTATTGTTGTGATACGATAATTCGATGAATTTTCTTTTAAATTATTATAGTTGATTTGTAAACATATAGTCAGAAATGAAAGCATTGGAAAGATCTTCTATCAGTTTTGCAGAAAGAATGTCTGTAACTGTCCCAAAATCATGCTTTCTGCAGGCCTTCTACGGGCAAATCATTGCCAAAGAAAGCATAAGCAAAGCCTTGAAATTTCCGGTGCTAGGTTTCTTGTTAATATGTGTGTACACGTGTGGAAAATACAAGATTGACAATATTTTCCATTTTCTGCACTTTTTTAACGCATTTTAGTGTGTTTTCGCAGAAAAAATGTATTAAGGATCCTTGTCGTCTTGGAACAAAAAACCTCATAATTAAAATTAACTTAAACTCCACTAAAATGAAGCTGATTATGAGAGATCAGTGGACAGATTCTCTAAATTTTGACGGCAGAATTAGTTAAAATTGTCACATTTTTAGAAACATTCAAAATATATTATCATTTTTTGAGATCTCACCTCTTGAGAATTTTTGTTACTTCAGAAATTATGAGCATCAAATCTAATGCTAATTTTTGTAGAAATTTCGGTCAGGCACATACCTCATCCCAGCGTATTTATGCGTTAAAGCGAAAATGTGCAGAGTGCCAGAAAAGGCGGGCCAAGTCGCTACCAAGTTGTAAAAAATAGAGTCTATACACAAGAGCAGAAAGTTATTGAAATATTTCGCTTAGAGGCATGACAATACAGTCCATTCCCAATAACAGAAAAGAAAAAATAAACGCAAAATGGTTACTAAAGTAAATTGATTTTAGTGCAAACAAGAAGTTGGAAGCTAGAAATGTATGGTTTAAATTAGGTAATTTGTGTGGGAGGCACTAGCAAGAGCTTGGCCATGCGTTTGGAAAAAATCGAAACAATTGTGGTCCACAAACAAAATTTCGATAAATCGGTTAATTTGTATTCTTTGAACTTAACACATCAGATGCTTCACGCATGCCAAATTAATCTGAATTCAATACAACTGCTTGTAAGATATGAAGCTAAAAACATACTCGTAGATGATAAATTGGTCATTTGTATTGGAAATATCGGAGGTAACGTTGTTACTTTGTCGATTTTTCCCTAGTTTGACTAGTTTGAACAGTAAATTAATGAAAAGGACAAAAATCGGGGAAAAAATTGTATTTGATAATGTCGGCAACTTGTATGGCAAGTACGAAAAGTAGTGAAACTATGCTGTCCGTTTCCATTCTCAGGGCTAATTTTATCAAACGCATGCTATTTGCCAAATTTGACTATTTGAAAGATATAAAGCTACGAATGCTAAAGCTGAGAATAATGATATAATTTGGAAAAAGATTAGGCTGTACAAAGTTTTAAAGTTTTAACAAAGATAGACTAAAACGTTATGTAAATTATTTGGTCAAGATATATTAGGTAGTTTAAACGCTTTCTTCTGGGTATTACATTTTTGTCATAGGAAATGTTATATAACTTCACTCCTTCAAGCGAAGATATAAAAGTGTAGAGATATTTATATTTGCATACGGATACTGAAGTCATGTAATGATCCCATTCAACAATCTATTGAAAAAGAAATGGTATAGTTGGTGCCAGCAGTTTGAAAAAAATTGTTTTGGTAAAATGTGACAACCTTATAAAATATATGTTTTAAGTTTCAAGACGCCAAGTTTTTCAGTATTATTATTTGAGCCATCAAAAGTAAACGATCTCAGTAAATTTGTAAACATGGAAAAAATTGGTCACCGTTATGTAAATTAATATTTCTCTTTGAAAGGTCTCAGTCGAACCAACATTACAGTCATTTAAAACTATTAAATATTGGGTAGCAGAGTATAAACGAGGCCATACGAGCAAGACGAACACCGTAACAGTAGACCAACTAAGGTGTCCAACTTAGCCACGGTTAAAAAAATCCACAAAATGGTGTTGGATGATCATCAGTTAAAAGTGCGTAAGCTAAAGGAAATGATAGGCGTTTCAAAAAGTGCTATTGACCGAAGATTTGAAGATGAGTAAGCTGTGCGCAAGATGGGTGCCGCGCTTGCTTTCAATAAAGACAAAAACAGCGTCGTGAAGGTCCTTCAGCAGAGTGTTTGGCGATGCTTCACCACAATAAAGCGAAATTTTTGAGTCGATTTATAACCATGAATGAGACATGGGTCCACCACTTCATACCTGATATAAAGCAGTGGACTAAAATGGGGGAATCGTGTCCAAAGAAGCCGAAGGCTCTTCTATTTGCAGGCTAGGTTGTGGCGTTTGTTTTTTGGGATGCGCATGAGATTATATTTATTTATTATGTTCAGAAAAGAAAATCCATCAACGGCAAATATTATGTTAATTAATTACAGCATTTATGTGATGAAATTATGGAAAAAGGGCGAATGGCGAAAAGGAAAGTATTGTTTCATCAGAACAAAGCTCCATTTCACACATCCACTATTGCGATGGCGAAAATAATGTATTAAAGTTCGAATTACGAATAGTTCCAATGGACTATTTTCTGTTTCCAAACTGGAAAAATTGGCTTGGTAGTAAAAGATTTGCGAACAATGAAGAGGTGGAGTCTGCGGTTGATGGCAATTTTGAGGAGTTTAACAGTTCTTACTATAAAGAGGGTACCGAAGCTATATGTGTGGAAAAGTGTATTGAAAAATAAAGAAAATTTTTCTCAACTTTTTTTGTCTTCTTTCTTATGTCGAATGGTTTTGGGACCCCCTCGTAATTCGTGTCGACCTCGATAGTCATTTAAAATTTTTAATTTTCTCCAACGTGTTTGTGTTTTTCGACTCGCAAAATGTCCCAGGACTGCCGAACAAAATGACCGCATAATACGGAAATAAATCCAGGCAAATTTCTCTGAAATTCCCATCCGGGGAAACTAACCTATAACAAGTGGACCTACGTCATCACTTTATATTTACAATTGAACACAACCTTACACCATCGCGTACTCTAACATATATTTACAAAAAGAATATCCACAAAGGTCTTTGGTAGCCAAAAATACTTGTTAATTCTATACACATCGCACATCATTGCTCTAAATGCAGGTCTAAAAGCAATAAACGGGATTTTAATAATCTAACTATTGCCATTATAAATCAAGGACAGCATTTCTAGCAACTTTAAGTGTCTTTGATTTTACGAACCAAATCTCATATTTCAAGATTAAAGCATCGCACGGAAATAACGATGTAAATGCAGATGCAATGTATGTATGTATGCATGCATCTACGAAGATTCTATACATGTGCATATTCATCCATGTGCACCATTTTTGTATTTTTAAATTCAACCAAGCATCTAACCGAGAAGCCAACCACTGATCCAACAAACCAAACAATTTATCAACAGATTTGTAGTAAATGAAAACTAAACTTATGTACAAAGTCATATATATGCATAAGTATGTGTGAAAGCACATTTAAAAGTAAATATGAACGTAAAAATGAATGCAATATTTGTAAAAAGTTAGTAAAAGTCGAGAAATTTGTGATGGTGATAATGTGAAATTGCAAAAATACTTTACAACTTTCAATGACTATGGCGATTTTGAGCGTTTCGGAACGTTTAGCAATCTGGAGATTTAATTTGTTACATATTTCAGGTACCCTATTAAAAGTCAAATCGAGATACAAATGCTAAAATGATGATTATGAAAACTCTTACGATTTATGAAAACTCTTTTTTTATGCACTTAAGAGATAACTTTTATTTCAATTTTTTTTATTATCATTTTACCAAAAGTCCAACTACCACCTTTTTTTCAGTGGGCTTAAAAACTGTTATATGGCATTAGTGAAGGAATCTAAGAAGTAGTGCAGGCGTTGGTATGGTTATGTTATTGAAAATATCATTTTCAGACAATTCCATCAAGATCGAAGAACATTTTTTTAATTCATCGCGAATTCTCTTTTTTTTCGTGCATGCATTGTCATTTATCATAGGGATTCTATCACTCCCAGCTATGCTTTTATATAATACTTTAAGTCATAACATATGAAGAACCCCTTCAATTTTTGTCGATCTTGACGGCTGTCGCTCCCTTTTTAGCTGTTCCAACATCTGTTATCAGTTGTCTTTTTTTTGTTTCCATATCCTCATATTTTTTTCGTATTTTCGTATTTCCATTATTTTCTTTAATGAAGCTTCTGTTCATGGCATTCAAAACCGAAAAGCGTCAAAGCGGAGTTTTTGTCAGAAATTTAAGGTTGTTGTAGTCGCTCCAGTTAGTCTAAAGTAGTTAACCATAAATTTTTTGAAACGCGCCAACGTGTTATTGTTGCTTTAATGTAACTACATTGATTGACGTTTTGTTTTCATAATCATTGTCATTATGTGCGTAATGTGAGAACCGAAAATTCTTATGATAGAAGTAAAATGCGTAAATATCTAATACTTTAATGACCCTACCATGTTAAGGTTGCTGTAAATTGTTAGGTTCTTATCAACAAATGCAGTGAATTAGCGCACAATAAAAATATCAAAATTTTAATTTACACGTCTTAATAAACATGTATATCTCTCCATAACCTAGAAATTTTAGAGAAGCCACTTTATTCGCAAAATAAAGTTTAATAAAAGGGACAATAATCAAGGTTGCTACGAATTATGGATGAAGAGTTACAGGGAGTTAATTTTGAAATATCGGACAATTTGTATGAGTAGTACTAACAGGAATACGTCGATATATCCCATTTACAATCTCCGTCTACCCATATTTTGCGCCTAAAATACATTCCACGAACCAAAACAATTTTAGGTGAAAGTATTAAAAAATTATGTAATTTATTTCACTCCGCATGTGTATCCGGAATGCTGCTTAGCACACCCTACGAGCATTTATATGATCATGGATTCAAGCCCGAACTCGGGTAATCGAAGTTAGAGACTGTCGTGAGCCACCAGGCCGTATTGAATGAGCCACACAATAGAATGCAAGTAGGCTCACTGAATAAGAGAAGCTCTACAATATAAATATACAACACACTGGATTATATTTTAAACGACTTAGTTTAAAAATAGTGAATTCTGCAACAAACCTGAAAACACTTTCGGACTGGATATTCATTTTCCCGGTAATTCACGAAACGGAATTGTCGCGGACAACACTGCCTAGAATCAACCAACGGCTGTTGCAATCGTAACCAAATTCAAAATAGAGTGGTCAATTAAAAGCTTTGAACCTTTCAAGTCACCCGGACATGATTTCACCGGGTGAACTACGGCTGTATTGACCTAACATACATGCATGCAATTTCCAGGGAGACTAAGGTGGTCTTTATCTCCAAAGCCGAGAAAACCTTCCATACAGGACCAAGAGATATCAGACTTATCAACCTATTATAGTTTCTCATCAAAACACTGGAGAGACTCATTGACAGCATAGACCGGAAGCTGTTGTCGGATAGACAACATGCTTACTGCAAGGGTAAAGGCTCTGACACATAGAATCCGTTGAATACGTTGCGGCAACGTATTTGACTGACATGACGTATGAAGAGTCTAGAGTCGTCACAACAAATCCGTTGCCGTATATGAGAAAACAGCTGATTAGTAGTTTTTAGCGCACACAAAATTTTATCGCAAATTTGCAAAATAGACTGCCAAATAAATTCAATATGGACACTGCCCAATTAATGAACGTAATATCAATAATGCTTATGTTGTTCGAAGCCCGCGAGTGTTTGAGAAAATTGTACGGGCAACGAAGATATTTGGTGCAACCACTACTGCGAAATCGCGACTCGCATGGGTTTTTCGCAACCACTTTTTGCTTCCCAGACGAATTCCACCAAACCATAAGGAACCCGAACCCGAATCCGCAGAGAAAGTTATTAAAGCCACAGTGCTTCTTCACAATTTCCTCAAAATGCATGATGACAGTTATTGCCCGCCAGAATATGTCGACCGTGACGATGGCACAATTCAGATCAATGGGCTGTGGCGTAGTGAAATATCTGTCCCTTTGCAAAGAGCCAGGAGAACAGCGTCAAATAATGCATCAAAATGCGCATTCAAATTAAGGGATGAACTTATGAGCTATGTCGTTTCACACCCGATTAAGCAATATTTCCCGCAGTAGCATCATATTTGTTTAATAATAAAAATACGTATAAAATAATATTTAAATGTTGTTAAAAGTTGTTTTATTTGCATCACAAAAAAGGACCACAAAGCTCGCTAAATATATAAATCGACATAATTGATCACTGGTCATCAAAAAATTCGAAGAGATCATATATATATAAAACTAAAAAACTGAAAATTCACATTAATACATCACATCACTTTTCAAAATTCACAGCCATGTTCAGCAATTGGACCTTTAGCCTATCTTGGTCGTCCTCAGAGCGCTTCTGCAGGTAGCCGTCTAGCACTTTTAAAAAATCCTGGTTGCGAGACACCGGCTGTGGAGGCTGACTCTGTGCTGGCTGGTTTTTAATCCAGTCAGACACAGAGCCACAAAGGGTCTCGAACCAATCCTCCTGCATTTTCCTCTTATCACTCCATTTCCTACCTTCTGGTTCGAGTGTATGTGGTGTTGATTGCCCGAGAGGAGGTGGCAGCTCACAGCAAACAAACCAACATGTTCTGGAAAATAAATTTGATTAGAAATGTCCATAAACATAATGGCAAAGCTTTGAAATTACCTGCGCGGAGCAACGTGGCGTTGCAAAAAGGACATCGCGTCCATGTAGCGCCAACCACTCCCGTCTTTGACACCACTTCCCGATGGAGCCTTGGCTGCATTGACCTCCTTC
Source organism: Philornis downsi (assembly GCA_019455685.1). Taxonomy (NCBI): domain Eukaryota; kingdom Metazoa; phylum Arthropoda; class Insecta; order Diptera; family Muscidae; genus Philornis; species Philornis downsi. The sequence continues at coordinate 26,848 of JAHXMU010000717.1, read as the reverse complement.
ACGTACCTGTCGCGAAGAGACCTCCAGCGACTCTGGCATTGCTCCACTGCAATATAATATAAAATACATGTTGTCAATATCAACATTCAAATAATTTATTTAAAAATTAACTTACCAGTTGCGTTTGTGGCAGCCGCCACAGTCCTCCACGATTTTTCTTTTGCAACCTTGTCGCGATATGCTTTAATTGTCTTATCAAAAAGACAAGGGTGCATCTGCATCGCTTCTATAAGCATAAATTCCATTTAAATAATTAAATGAAACAAAAAATTAATTTAAAAAAAAGGCAAAAGAAAAAGCTGCAACCAATAACCAGAAAAACAAACTGCTAATGAACTAAATTAATCAGCTGATTTCTGTGACGGACTTGCCGTACGTCAAAAGTTGAGAGTTAACCAACTTTAATCCGTTACGGCAACGCATACGTCGTGAATGTGACGCTCTTCATTCAAATATATGCAATCAACTCAGCTGTCAGTCAAACACGTCGCCGCAACGGACGCGACGTATCTTATGTGACGGGCCCTTAAGTCCAGTGAGACTGCCCTGTATGGCTTGGTCAGATTTCCTTTCCTTCCTGGATATAGAAGGGACGTTTAAAGACATTTTTCCTGATACGATAGTCGCAGCACTATCAAACCTGGGAGTAGATGTCAGTATTAGGAGGCTAGTATACGATATTCTCACAAAGATACATATCAGGGCTAAATTATGGTCGTTGGGACTGAAAAGATCTGTCAGTAGGGGAACACCCCGACCTGTTGTTTTATCCCCCCCTGCTACGGAACCTCGCTATAAAAAAAATAGCCTTTTCTCTTTAGAGAAGACTAGCGTCAAGGTGGCGATAGCAGTCAGGGGGAAGTTTTTGGGAACAATTAGAGGCATTCTTCAAAGAGCCCTTTTCACTGTAACGAAGTGGGCGGGGGAAAACGGTGTCGGAGTAAATCCAGATAAGACCGAAGTAGTTCTGTTCACCAGAAGGTACAAGATTCCACCTGTGGATCCTATCTCCCTGGGAGGTACTGAATTCCGTGTGTGCAAAATACCTTGGTGTGTTATTGAACAAGAAGTTGAATTTCAAACTCCACATTCTGGACAGGGCGAAAAAGGCCACAGCGTTGCTATATGCCTGCATGAGCGCAATAGGGAAACAATGGGGTTTGTTCACTTGTTGTATAGGTATACTGCAGTAGTAAGGCCGATAATGTTGTATGGAGTTATTGTCCGGTGGAAGGCTCTTGAGAAGTCCACATAGTGTGGGATACTGGACAAGGTCCAATGATGACTAATCTGTTCACCATAAGTGCGCTCCGAACCACCCCATCCAATGCACTAAATGGGATTTTGCATTTACTACCCCTTGGTGATAATTAGCATGCAAACTGCCGCAGCTACGGCAGTAAGACTAAGAGAGCTGTTACAATGGCCAAACAGTTTTTATGGTCAGACTGAAATTTTGAAGTGGCAGAAAGGGTAAGATATAACGTTCCTACCGCGATGGGGATTAACATATTCTCTGACAGTCAAGCTGCCATTGAACCCCTAGATTTTGTCTTCCTGTACTCAGCATCAGCAATGGATTGCCGCAGACCTCTTATCGAGATTGCTCAGTATTTCAACATTTACCTCATGTGGGTGCCGGACCACAGGGACATACGGGGGAACTTCAAAGAGTCCGTGAGCATACCTCTGGTCACTTGCAAGCTCCTACTGGGAGATAAAGCGTATTGAGAAGCAAATTGTAGTTGAGCGTCTGTTCGAAGCTGTAATCAATCCAGACAAATGTGGTTTCGGCTAGATCTGAGGCGTTCACACACACTGCTGTCGGTATCAAGAACCGACGTCTCATTGCTTGTATCCGTCATGACGGGACACTATCTGAATGGAAGGCATGCAGTGTGGTTGAAGGTTGCGACTAGTGACTTCTGCAGGAGCTGTAAGGATGAAGAGGAGGAGGAGTCCATAGAACACCTTCTCTGCAATTGCACTTCCTTGGCGAACAGGCAGGGGTTACAACGGGCTCTTATTTCTTTAGGGACCTAGGAGGTCTGGACGAAATAGATATTGCCCGATTTAAGGGTTTCTTGAGGCGCTCAGGATGGTTCAACGGGGGAAACTAGGGACATACATATCTCTAGTTTCCGTGATATCACAATGGATTATACATTCTAAGTGAGTCTGTTTATTCAGACTATATCACTCACCTAGTCTAACCTACTTTAAAAATAAATTGTTTTTAATTGCTCAAATACAAGCAATTTCTTTCAAAAATGGCAACGAAAATTAACTTTGCAATTTTGAAGTTTAAGGGTTAATATAATGGATTTTTGTTCAAAATATGTGACATATTTATTTCAAAAGTAACAGATTCTAGTGTTGTATGCATCTCTATATATCCTGTGGATGCGAAATGAAATACAAGAACAATAGGATTCTAATTTTTTCAGTCAGCGAATGTCAGCATTATTTAAAAAATTCTTTTATCGACTAGTCCTGTTCCTGGCATTCGCCTCACAAAAAAGCCTTTTTATTTTGTACTCTCTACGAAAATAACGGAAAATCCATTTTTCGGTTTCAAAAGTAAAGTCTAATAAAGCACATTTAAAACTATGATTTCGTTGGAACCTTTATTTCATTACAATGCTTGGACCTTGCCATTATGTACGAAATACTACAATGTCATCTAAACGACCACCTCTGGATTGGTTGCAGCAGTGGATCCCTTTGAGGTAGGTTGTCAACATTTCGTGCGGTATCTCGGCGATAACTCGACGACTGTCAGTTTTTCAATTCACCAACGTTTGGGGTTTATCCGCTTAAAAACGGTCTTCGACGTAGCAATTTTGTTAAATGACTCGAGCTTTTCCGTCCGGGGTATCAGTACGCTAAAATTTTGTTTTCAAATACCTTTTGATTGCAATTGAGTGAAAAGTGTATTAGCCATGATCCGAAATACTGATACTCAGTTGTATATAGATTTTCATACGCTGTATATATATACTAATGTGACAGAAAATGACGTTTATTGAAATAACTTTCACCACTCAGCAGTAGAGCTGCCGCAGAAACTCTGTCAATCAGCTGACAAACAATCCGCAAAGCTTTCCTCGGTAAAGTGGGGTGTACGTAACGCCCACATATTTATTTTCAGTCAAGATTTTGTCTGATTGCCAAAATATTGCTCAAAATTTGCCGTAATATAAACTTGGTAGCTGGTAAGAAATATAGGGTGATTTTTTAAGGTTTAAGTTTTTCAGGTTCTCAGCACTGGTATGTAATGATTTCTAAACGCCATCTGTCAAAGTGAAAAGTGTACAGTATACTCTGCCATTTCAGCATGGAATGACGAATGACCTACCGTAACGTCAAATTTTTGGTGAATGGGCCTCAATGAAAATCCGCTGTTTTATCGAAAAATTGTGTTCAGCGATGAGGCTCATTTCTTGCTGAACGGATAAGTACACAAGCAAAACTGTCGCACCTGGAGTGATGAACAGCCACATGCCATACATGAATTACCGATGCATCCCGAAAAAACGACAGTCTGGTGTGGTTAATGGGCTTGTGGCATCATCGGTCCATTTTTCTTCAAAGATGTCCGTGGAAGAAACGTTACCGTCAACGGCGAACGATATCGAGCCATGATGCGCGGTTTTTCTTTTTTTGCCCCAATTGGCTGAGTTGAACTTGACTGACATGAGGTTTCTTCAGGACGATGCAACATGCCACACTGCTCGTGAGACAATGGATATATTTAGGAATGAATTTGGTGAGCATCTTATCTCCCGATTTGGCCCCCAAGATCTTGCGATTTAACGCCTCTTGATTATTTCTTTTGGGGTTATGCCAAGCCTTACAGGATAACATAACATGCGTTGTTCGTGGAATACAGGCCGAAATGCTCGAAAACGTGACGAAAAATTGGATTTTTCGAATGGACATTTTGAGACGGAGCCGCGGACAACATTTACATGAATTATCTTTATCTTTTGAAATGACAAAGACCAATTTATCGATTTCAATAAAAATGTTAATATATGATGCAAATTTGAGTGTTTCATTCGATTTTTAAAAAAACTACGATTAAAAAATCAACCTATAATTTAATATTTTCCAATGGACTCAAGGTAGTACTTAGAATTAATACATCACTGCAGCATTCTGCATATACATTTTTAACGATTTAGCGATAACGCTATCTCATGCGCCAACCAAGTACAGATCATTGAGTAATTACAATCAATGCTTTATCTTGAATATCATTTGAATATTTCTGTAATATTTGGAAATTCGTTTACTCGAATGTAAAAGCTGATTTAATAGTAGAAAAAGAAATTTTGAATAACTGCTTACGGTTTCGTACTTGTTTGCCAATTTTCTGTTTAAAGTTTTTTCTCTTATCGAAAATTCAACATTTTCCATAAATAAAAAAATACATTTGACGCTAAAATTCAATATTAAATTATACACAAACAATAGTTTCGCATTGTGCTTTTCACATTCAGAACTACAATTTAACGACGATTCCAAACGTCATAGTTTGAAAAGCATTTACTAGATTTGTCGACTGTTCGAGTACTCAACATTTTCATCAGACAAGAACTCGAGATAACGCGAATGATAGTCGCGTCACGGTCGATTAGTATAAATTAATGAGTTATAAATACTCGTAGATATATTTAAAACTCCAAGCAATCGTATGTGCTTAATGTAGGGTTGGTCTTAGTGATTCATACTACACAACGATTGCATAGTTTGCACTACGAGTGCAGTTATCGGTGAAAGTGTACATTCACAGTTAAGTTGTTCTGTAAATAATCTTGTAGAAACTCATCTAAACTTTACGATGATATTTAAATTTACATAACTTCGAGTTTTGATTTAATTTACCGCACTTTGTGGCAACCGGTAAGCAAAAAGTCGATACAGTTTAAATAATTTCCAATGACCTTCAGAGATGCGTCGAAATTTCGTGGTTGTTAGTAATGCGTAAAAAGTTTGTGTACTATATTAGGCAGTACTAAAACTTAAAGGAATTGATAATCTACCCTTAAAGCAAATTTTACTCAACATTTAACGAGACAAAATATGTGTGGGCAAATGTAGTATATAAAATCAGGGGAGCAAATAACTGTTATAGGGTCAATTTTTGCTAAAATAATCCCTGAGATGGAAATATCGTATATATGTATGTACATATGAAATATCCTGAACTTTTTGTATTTCAATGAACTTAATAAATAAGTCACAAACTTTTCTTTTCGATTATTATTTGTATAAATAAATCATTAGAATTATTTTTGATTTTTATTGTACAAATTAAAAATAATAATTAAGAATTATTTATATTTTCAAAAAATCGAAAACAAAAATCAGGATCATAAATAGAAATTAACCAAACATCAATCATTATAAAATTTTAGTATTTGCCCAAATTATATTTAAACTTGAGCTGCATTTCACAAAAGTATAACTAAAAATTACCATAATTTATTAACAAACATTTCTAAGAGGAAACCATCACATCAATTAACCAGAACACAAACTTTAGTCACGTGAACTTTTTACTTATATTTTCATCAAACATTCCATTGCGTTAGTGCAAAAGCACATTAAATCGCCAAATGCTCCGAATTATTGCAATATTCCGTATTTATTATAATTGAATAACAGACATGCATCCAAGAGCATATTGGTTAAATTAGATAATTATCAAACACATAACGTGTGCCAAATTTCATTTCAGTTTTCCCAACTTTTGCCATATATTCGTACTACAAAGTAAGTAAATTTGGCACCAGAAAACCGGTCAATATATTTCAATAATTCAATAAAAAATCCCTACTAGGACAGAGGGAAACGAGTGTAAAACATTTAACAAAATACAATTTATTGCTCGATCATTAAAAAGACGATAAGCGTTAAATGACTTGATGAATAAATGTGGTAGACTCACTTTCAACATGCTTAATATTCAGACCAGTTCATAAAATATGGTTTACAGAAATTTTGCTACCAAAAAGATAGCTTTAAACTTACTGTTTCTCGAATTCAAAATTACAAAAATCAAATTGTTGAGGTTATTACAAAAATCTATTACTTTAACGACGTTTATGTTGGTATATATAAAGCGTCGACATTTCCAACATGAGGCGGGATAAGTTTTTAGATATCGAGTAAATGTACGTCAATATATCTTATGCATTCACAATAAATTCGATATGCTGTTACAAATCTGTGTGAAATCTACATTTTCCGAAGAACAATGCATTATTATTTTGAAGATTTTTAAAACTTAAGAATCTAGTTCCTCACTGCCTAATCGAATGGCACGCTTATTGAAGAACCCTTTTGCTTATTTTTGCCTTTCGGGATGGTATAAGACCTTAATAATAGGTATGTTATATTTAAATTTTCATCTGATCGAATGAAGGCACATATCATTTGATAAGGCAAAAATGTAACACACAGAAGGAAGAGACTGTGGAATCAAGTGCCTTTTGACCAAATGTTACATGACTTTTCAAGTTAATAGCAAGATGTTTGTCAGTCTGTCTGTCTAAAGCCATATATTCATAAGTTCATATCTTCAATCTTGTTACACGTTAGGAATATGTTAAAACAGTGTCTAAAAATTAAAACTGCCGATATTGTCACGTCCCTCTTGGTAGCTCGCATACAAATTGTTCAACTTTCTGAAACTCATTTCTTCCCTGTGAACTATCACTGTCACTGTCATAAGTGAACCTTTGTCTAAGACGAACGTGTTTGTTAATCGCTCCCGGGATAAATCACTCACTTAAGTCAAAACATTGGGAACGCCTTACTAATTACGGATATAAGTACAGGTATAGGTATAGGTGGGCGTATCTTTGGATCTTGATACTATCTTCGGATCGGACGATTGGCGAATATCGGTGCGCAGCACAATTTGGATCGCAGCTAATGGTAATGTCGTCTGGGATTGGTTTTACAACAACAACAAATCTTTGTTGCGACGCGGGAAACCAATTGGCTCTGAGAGATGGGTGAATGACTACTCAAAATTCTGGAGATAGGAGATTGAGCGTAAACGGCAGAAATGCTGATATAACTGGTACCTATCAAGGGAGTGTCAGAGCGGATCCTAATAGGCGTCACGAGAGTTGGACAGCGCGACCAGTAACAAGAGCATCCTCTTGTTCACCCGCTCTAAACAATCAAAGTGAAGCGGAGGTTATTCGTTCCTCACATGTGTCAGTGAGAAACAGCTTACACCTACACGGTAACAATAGCGAACAGTTGAACAGAGCAGACGGAAGCGTGAGTGTGAGTCAAAACACAGAACCGCACTCTCCTATCACTTTGGTGTGTGATACCGTTCAAGTGCGAACGCCAGCCATAGAACACAGCGACGCGTTAGTGGAAACCAACGTAACAAGGGCGGTCAAACAAGGCGGTAACAGGACGGTACAGACGGGATGGATCGCTACATCACTATTAAGCGGGAAACAAATCCGGTCAGCGGGAACAGGCGAAAGCAAACCAAAAATGGCATACATGGTCAGCCAACTGTGGAAGATAAGACTAGTAACAATAAGTTTGCCATTTTGAACGTTGAAGATGTACCTACTACATCGGAAAATGCAAGGGCATCCATAGTGAAACCACCGCCTCTATTTGCGTGAAGCTACATCAAGCGCTCTGGTTGCTAATATCGCAAAATTGGTCGAAAAGGATATGTTCCACATAGTTTCACTTCGGCGGGGAAACATTTCTGAAACCAAAATTCAGCCATATGATGCTATTAGTTTTAGAAAAATAACGAAATTGTTGGACAAGGATAATAAAAACTTCTACTCGTACCAGCTGAAGAGCAGCAAGGGCCTGACAGTGGTTTTAAAGGGGATTAAAAGCAGTGTTGACCCTAGCGATATTAGGAAAGCTCTTCAGAATCAGAGTTTTGAGGTTCGTACCGTAACAAACATATTCAATAGGGATAAAGTTCCTCAACATCTTACTGCAAACTACCCACGGTTTGCGTCGTCCGTGGTGACTTACACCTGTCTTCCGCGTGCAGGGTCAGGGCACAGGCGGAAAAGAAATGTAGTGTCTGCGGCTGGAATCACACGGCAAACTACAGAGGATGCCCGGTATACAAATCGCTTAAAAACGATTGAATGATAGGGCACAGTTGCTTAGGAATCTAGCGGGCGTGGATACACCACCGGTACTAACTCAGGAGCATCCACCAGTGGCACATATCAGGTCGGTAAATAAAATGAATTCGTTCTCTGATGTACTCAGAAAAGGCATTGCACAGACTACCATAATGCAGCCTACCATCTCTTCTACTACCCATAAAAATGGCCTTGAATCAATGATTCACCAGATCATTCAGACAATGATAACATTCATCTCTTCCAAGCAGCCAATGATGCAAGATTTCATGCGCACCCATAGAAAATAGGTTCTCTTAAGAGCTGTATGTATGTATATGTGACTATCTTAACCGAGAGAATATTGACATAATGTTACTGTCTGAAACACATTTAACTAACAGATATAATTTCACGATTCCTGGATATACATTCTACGGCACAAATCACCTGGGCCCTCCCACGGGGGCGTTCTTATTAGATGTCGTCTTAAACACGACGCAATGGAAGGTTTCGCGTCAAACTACCTCCAAGCGTCAGCTATTAGAATTCTGAACCAAAGTGGTCCGCTGACAATATCAGCTATATATTCCCCACCGCGATTCATGGTAACAACGGAACAATTTCTACAGTTCTTCAATTCTCTTGGTCACAGATTCTTAGCGGGGGGTGACTATAATGCAAAACATACGCATTGGGGCTCCCGATTAATCTCCCCCATGGGTAGGCAATTGTACAGCTGCTTAATATTACGGAGTGGAAAATTGGATTTCATCTCGCCTGGACAACCAACCTACTGGCCATCGGACCGAAATAAATTACCGCATCTAATAGATTTTTGTATTTCAAGAGGTTTGAGTAGAACAAGGATATCAGCCCAAAATAGCTTAGAATTATCATCCAATCATTCTCCAGTTATCATATCTTTGTTCGGAACCCCAGTGGAAATGGAAGGGCCAGTAAGACTAACTTCTTATGGAACAAATCGGCTCTCGTACGAAAAATATATAAGTAGTCACATCAACGTGAACTGTCATCTCGAAAATGAGGCGGACATCGATAATACACTTTCAGAATTCTGCACCACTCTGAAGGAACCTACCTACCACGCCACGCCTCCTGAGGCGCCAATGAGATCATTCAAACGGGTGTACACAAATTCGGAAATAGAGGACTTACTAGCCAATAAAAGAAGATGTAGAAGAGAATGGGAGGAAAGAAGATCGCCAAACTCAAAACTTAGACTGGCGGCAGCAGTAGCTATATTAAGGTTCGCACTGAAAAAAGTACGGAACACCTCCAATTATGTCAAATGCTTATCCCATACTGACAATGCACTATGGAGACTAGGAAGCTACCACTAGGAAGCGCTACCACTCCCGTTGTGACTAATTTTCCGCTACGAAAGGAAAACGGAGACTGAGCCGTATCAGATAAGAAAAAGGCAACGGTTTTTGCTGAACATTTGGAACGAGTTTTTCGCCCAAACGGCCAAATGAACAATTTTGTTCCCCGTGATGACCGTAACACCATAAAGACCGCCTTGGTCAACCTGCACACAGATGTGAGCAAGATTCTAGACCTAATTAAGAATCTTAAGCCGAATAAGGCGCTGGGCATCGACTTAATTACTCCAAAAATGCTCTTAGAATTGTCCTTTATTGGATTATAACATCTGGCGAAAATATTCGATACAATTACTGACATAGGATATTTTCCACAAGCATGGAAAAATTCGGTCATCACTGTGATATTGAAACCAGGGAAGGATTAAACTTTACCTTCCTCTTATAGACCAATAAGCCTACTTTCGAGTAGTTTCAAGCTATTCGAAAAAATCGTCCTGCTTAAGATCAAACCTTTTCTCTTATCGAATAGTTTAATTCCCGATCACCAGTTTGGATTTAGGGAAGGGCACAACACAATAGAACAGGTTAATCGCTTGACTAGCACAATAAGGCATTCATTTGAACGCAGGAAATATTGCTGTGCCGTATTTCTAGACGTTGCTCAAGTTTTCGATAAAGTTCGGCATGATGATCTAATGTTCAAAATTAGAAAGCATCTGCCGGGAAATATGCAGACACTTCTTCAATCATACCTAGACGGTAGAAAGTGTAGTGTAAAGTATGATGGCTACTTTACGGATACTTACCTAATATTGGCTGGCCTTCCTCACGGGAGTGTCCTTGGCTCTTTGTTATATCTTATCTTTACAGATGATATTAGAATCCTCACATCAACTTTCACAGACGATACTGCAATAATGTGCTGTCACAAGGCCCAAAACCGGGCAGCAAATACCTTCCAAATATATCTCAAACGCGTTGAGAAGTGGCTCGTTGACAGGAGAATAAGAATAAATGAAAGTAAATGTAGACAAGTAACATTCACACTAAACCACAACACGTGCTCAACTCTCAGGCTCAATACTGTCGTCATTCCTCAGAGCTCAGACGATATCTACCTAGGCGTCCGTCTAGACAGAAGACTAACCTGGAAAAAGCACATCGAGGATAAAAAGACCCAGATGAACTTGAAAATTAGTCAACATTACTGGCTGCTTAATGAGCACTCTGGACTTAGCCTAAACTGCAAGATGGTGATCTACACGGGAATAATTAAACCCATATGGTGCTATGGTGCTCAACTCTGGGGCAGAGGCAGCCGCAGCAACGTGGATAAAATCCAAAGGGTACAATCAAAGATGTTACGAGACATTACAGGAAAGATCAAAGCAAAAAATATGACCAGAATAGAACATTACCGTAATATTCTAGCTAGAAACCTGGCTTACCCTTCTGCACCTTCCAGACTCCGGGGAATTGATTTTGCAATCCCATAAAAGAGAAAAAGAACATGACTCCTGCCGGAAATGCATTGTCTTCTAATATCTCAACACCGCAATACTTCGACATAATCCACATGAGACCACATATTCGGTCCCTGGCCTCTTTTCTCACGTAGTTTAAATCTATGATGGGGAACATGTGCGTAACTCAAACCCCCGGGTTAATAAAACTGTGAGATCATTTGTACGAGCATTGCGTTAAACTACACCATTAGAGCTGCTAATTGAGAATCTGCAGTGAGTTTTTGTATACCAAACTAATCCCTGCCGATCTCAGAGGATCGTATAAATAAAAAAAAACATACAGCTAAAAAAACAAAGCAGGAAAAATACAAACTCGTCGACAATTAGATCTAAGATTCAACTACTTATTGTTAGGCTCACTACGTGAGCGATCCAACAACAATTCCTTCCCTGTAATGCCTAACACGTAATCCCCACTAACCAGAATTTTTTTCATTGCAGCGCTTTGTAGTGACTGGCAAAATTTGAAAAAAAACCGATTAAATAACCCTGATCATACATCCCTTACGAATTGTCGGATTAACCAATTATAATTTTTCACCTATAAAAACTGTAGACTTTTGTAACTAATATCATTTAATTGTAATGCTTGTTAAAATTTGAAAAAAAAACCGATACCCTACCAATTTTGCTAACTCCCATACAAATTACTTAATTTAGCAGACACCTATATCAATTGTCTAAAAATTGGAACATGTATGCCAAAATTGTTATAGCCCAAATACATTTATAATGCACATACCTTTAAAATTTTAGAACGGAATTTTTCAATCCACTATGATATTAACATTGAAAGACGAAGAATTATGGACATTTTTGAGAAATCAGGGAATATGGTAGAAGAAATGGAACATAGTAATACAATTCTAATTGTCGCATTTATAACATTATAAAATTTGGTAAAGTACTGTAGATCCCACAGTGTTAATCTGGTTATTCCTCGAGTGATGAATTTCCGAACAAATCTCCCCAACACTTCAAAAACGTCTACGTCAAAATCGGTCAAATCATTAAGGACTAGCATAATACTTTCCCGTTTTTTCCGTTTACCCCCACTGTGCACTGTTTACAACTATAAGTTGGGAGTGGTGCAAGAATTCATCTTCCTGAAGCAATGGATAAAACTTAGGATATCTGCTTCGAAATTGATAAAAGATTGCGAAGAGATGTTACTATGAGCTGACGAAGCGATGTAATGATAAAGTTTTCATTCGACGAATCAAAATTAAACTGTACCAGACATTAGGCATTTATAGGGCAGAATTCTAGATTGTGACACAAGCAGATAAATCAATTGTGGATGCCTTCTAGAGAAAAAAGTCGGTAAAATATATGATTAGTTAATGGAGTGTGTCGGAATCGACATCGATATGGCCAACCACATCAAAATGCAGTGGTCAGGTTCGTGTTGGGTATGTAAGCAATCGCTACAGCACAGACAGAAAATTCGATGGGTGTTGTGGAATAGGACGAGCAAATAAAGAGCAGTCATTTTAAACACTGCCAAAACTTTACGCAACGTATTGGAAAAAGACGCGCAGATAATAGAAGCGCTTGGATCATTTTCTATGTGCGGCGTATAGTGTCTTTTCTTATCGCCATCTATGTAAATAATTACTATGAACATTTAATCGGTGTATGGAGATTTCGTCGCAATTGTCAATTTGATGTCAATTACAACTACAAGTTAAATTCAAACAAACTCTGCCAAAAAAGTAAATACGACAGCAGTATCTTGATATAACGACGTGTATGTTGTCAACCATTAGTATCCTAAAAAAATAAGAAATAATGGGTTTTTGCAACCTGCGACATTTGTAGCTTAAAATCTCATTAATTTGTTATACACCAATTTGATAATGGAATCTCATTCTCCTCGTCTAAATATTGTTCCGGAATAGAGTCGGTTATACCTTCACTAGAGCGTACGGCCGAACCTTCGCCGAACTTCACCTTATTTTTTGAACACACCTCATCTGTCGTTTGATACGGCAATAGTGAAACACTCAGAAGGAAGATTATAAAGTATCAATTATTTTTGTTCGCAAATATGTTAATAACTTTTTAAGTAGGTGGTGCGATGTTCGTTGTCTACCCGGTTAACTGGTAGATATGATAACTGCCATAATTTTATATTCTCGTCCCTATAACTGATATTACTGCAACTGCGTCTTTCAAGGAGAAATGTACACGATTAGACATATTCTCTTGCTCGTTTTTTTAAATATACACTTATATAAAGTACTAGCTGACCCGGCAAACGTTGTTTTGCCTTCAAAGATTCAATGTTAATGTGGTAAAAAAAAGTAATTGCAAAAATCTCATCTCCAACGCCATCTATCACTTCAAATAAAACCTTTTAAACCTTCCGGAATACTCTACCAATAATTTAAGACCAAAATGAGCCAAATCGGTCCAACCGTTCTCGAGCTTTAGCGAGACTAACGCACAGCAATTGATTTTTATATATATAGATAGTAAAAAGAAATCCATTATTATTCCAATAAATACATTTAGTAATCTGTATCTCGCATTGTTTAGGTGCTACCGGACTGCGTTGAATGGCATTAGAAAGCTAAAATTTCGTACTAAACAATTCATATGAGTGCAGTGTTTATGGTCCTGATGCTGGAACACCCTATTGCGCGCAATTTTGGTTTCGTTGATTCAGTTCCGGTAATTTTGTGACAAAGGTGTTGATAAAATAATGAAAATCATCACATCCGACCATCATATGTGCACTGCTTCGATTGCCCAGGAGCTAAAGTTTACACAAAAACGACTTCGAGCTACTTGAATAAGACTGTATACAAAAGACGCTCGATATAAGGCTACCACATGAGTTAATGCAAAAAAAGTCGTAGACCGAATTTCCATCTGTAAATCGCTGATGGCATAAAATGGTATAATTTTGAGAACCTCAAGCGGAAATGGTCAATGTTGAATGGCCGGCGGAAACGCCTTCGCTTCCCGATAACGCCAGGACAGGCACATTGGTTGTGACTCTCCAGAAGCTCATAAAGCTTGGTAGCGAGTTTTTTATCCATTCAACGAGTCCAGACCTGGCACCAATTGATTATCAAGTGGCGAATGATTTCGTTGATTAAAAATTCGCCTCAACATTTTCTAGCCAACAATGTTCACCAAGGGTTTCAACTGGAATTACCTTCAAACTATTCTAAACAAAGCCTTCAATGTCATGCAAAAATTACGAGATATCTAGTTAACGACATGATTAAATGAAAACATTTATAATCATGGATTGAATGGTATTGTTATTAAAGATAATTTCTTTCTCAGATATTACCATGCCTCATATAGTGCAAGCTGACTTTAATTCTTTTCTTAAATGGCTAATTTTGGGAAATAGATCTTATACTAAAACTTATACCAAAATATTTGTTAGAAAAATGTTCAAATATATTCGCTTAATGAAATTGTAATGGGAGAATTAATTAACTTATGTTGTGTATAATAGCTATGTTATGTTATTCTGCAAATGAAGTTTCTTATCCATATCTGACTATAATAAGTAGAAAATTTCTGTTGTTGAAGAAAGTAGTGTCCTCAATAATAAATAACAAAATAATTTGTGAGAATTAGAAAAAGAAATTAGAAGTCCATCTAATGTTGCCACATGTATATGCATACATTTGTATTTCAAGTATACATATAGGTCAGTATTTGTACTAATTATCAAACTGAAGTTATTTCGAGTATGACCCAAATTGGTGGCCATTGGCGCTAACACAAAATCTGCGATTAATTTCTTGTCCACCACAAAAACTTTATGAGGTGCAAAGCGTGTGAGAGTGTGTAAATGTTGGCGAGTCCTTTGATTTGGGTTTCCTAAGTGCCTAACATGTACTGGCGAATGTTTATTTTAATGGTATCCTTCAAAAATGTAAAGACAGACAGACAGTCCTATTAACTTACATACATTGTACATTTGACACCTACAAATATTTGTATGTACTCGTATACCAAAACATAGGAGGTCGACCTGCCAGCAGCGTATAAATTAAAGAAGCATTTCCTCTGCACAACATACATTTATATTCACATACCATCTGATGGAAATGAAAATGAGCGACAAAGGCCATAAGCATCACCATTAGAATCATCATCAACATTAACGCCATCATCATCGTCATCATCTCCTCGAGTAGATAGGTGCCCATCGTGGGGGTCAGCAGTAACATTTTGGTTCTTATATGAACCCGGTAAAATTGTGTCGGTCTTTGTTGAAACTGTAATGTGCTTTTCCAGTCTTCCCTTTGTCGGGCTGTGTGTGTGTGCTTATACAGATACAAATTATATATTTATTGCACTTGGCTGTGTTACACTCAGGTGGGTGATGTTGGAGGTTATGAGTATTTACTATATATATTGTATATTTGTTTTGTTCCACCTTCATACCTATCTGGTTTTTGTGAACCTACCTTTTTACTAGGTACAAATATTGACCTTGGCATGTCCATTATTACGAGCGTGCGTCAGGTGTCTGTGAATATATGAGTTATACAAAAAACGCGCACACAGTTGTATGTGAGATAATGAGCGTATATTACAGAGTGCGCAGCGAAATGTTGTATGAATAAAGAAGGCTTTCATTACAATTTACTTGTCTTATTAAAAGAATCATACCGAAACAAAGACAAAAGCATGCTTATTTAGAAAATATATAGGTTACTACAGCATCATACAAATATTTGGTTTATCGATTTTTCCATAATAAATGCATGTTTTCGTAAAACTTAACTGAACGTTTATGTTACATTTAATTATGTTAAATATATACTATTTAAATATATTATGTTTAATTGTATTTAATTTCATTTTAAAGCATATCACACTGGTTAAAGATTAATGAACACACTGGTGAGGAAAACTATATTAGATCTATCTTTATATTTTGACAATTTGCGAACTATATTTTACCTTCACGTATGAAGATACGCATCATTTTGGGTATTATTTATATACCTATATCAAGTGCTCCCAAATATTTCATGCAATTTCATGTCAACGCTATAGCCAATCTATGAAAGCTGCAAGTTATCGATTGCGATATATATATATATATATATATATATATATATACTAGCCGACCCGGCAAACGTTGCTTTGCCTTCAAATTTTATTTTTATTGGAAATGTTTCAATGTTAAACAAAATTCTGTTTAAATACCGTTAGCAGGAGCAGAAATAATTGCTTTTTAATTTGTGATTTGTATAAGAGGTACCACTCCCCATTGTCCAATCCCGCCCATATTTGCAGCAGCACTTAAGATATGTACACCAAACCGATGTACCAAATTTTGTTCAAATACCGTAAGCAGGAGCAGAAATAATTGTTTTTTAATTTTTTGTTTGTATGGGAGGTACCACGCCCTTTTGTCCAATTGGACCGAATTGTAAATCTAAACCATCCCGGGCACCACCCAGACGCATATACAAAAATGTATGCAAAGCGGTCCAGCCGTTCTGGAGTTTTAAGCATCGGAACAAACCACGATTCATTTTTATATATATAGATAGATATATATATATAGATTCTGAGATAGTTCGGACTGCAAAATGCAAATGTATATTTAAGGCATATATATGCACTATAGCATTCTGCGTCACTTTCTATCGGTATTTTCGGCAAAAGTTATGCCTAACACTGTGCACAAAATTATGATTGTCTGATATTGAAGAAAACTATTTCCTCTCGGACAAACACTTTCCGACATGTTGTTATGTGCCTCAATCTTGACGTAAGGGCCAATCTGCCGTTGTGATTTCTCAAAGCTTCAACTCAGAAGACTAACCCAGAAGGCGAACAATAAAAAAAAATAAAATTTAATAGCATAGCGGACGTTTGTTCACATAAATTTTATTTCTTTCGCTTGAACCCCATATAATTATTGTAAATCATTGTGTTATTTTCTATAACAAGACCAGATAATAGTAGGAGATTGTAAATGGCTATACAGACTCATCCGTCCTGGCACCTCTCGCACAAATTCAATTTTTCAATCTTTACCCCGTAAATCCTAATTCGTTCAGCACACTAATGAGAATTTTTGTTCATTATTTAGGTTTATACTGGTTAGTTGGATCGACAATAAATCTAAAAAATCAGTAAAATTTTAAAAGATGGATCGATTATCCAAGCCTTTTCTGTGCCTCCCATGCAAACGACCGATTTAATTTTCAGCTTCATATATTTCAAGCACATACACAAAATCCATTCAAATTTGACACACATCATGTGTTTCATAAAATTTGTTCTGAAAATGAAAACCGTATTTCCCTACAAATGATGCAAATTTATAGATTTACAGCCACATTCACTAACGCACCACCCACAAAAATAGCCTAGTTTTTCTTTTATTGCACCGATTTTCAAAAACTTAAAAAAACGACAATGCAACCACAGATCTTCCGGTATATCTCATGTAGATGACCGATTTAGTCCAGTTTTACTGAATTTAGCCAAATTCTGAACACATCATTTAGTGAAATAGTTTCTGAGAATAAAAATGGACTGCATTATCTTACCCTTCTTGTATATCCCAGACAAATTGACCGATCTCTCGAAATTTAAAATTTCCCCATATGGTATTATAAAGCTTGCTGGATTTTAAAATGCTTCTGGCACCTCCCAATTACTCTAAACTCATCTTAACTTGAGTATGTGAATGAAATTGGATTGCATTAACTTGGAACTTGCTTTAGTTGAGTTTGCAAAAACCAATTGTCTCTATAATTTTTAAGTAGAGGATTTCAGTAAGTAATAATCTTGCTTGTTTTCTGAGCGTTAATACAGATCATTTTTGATAGGAACCTGGCACTCCGTGCTTTGCAGCCACGCAAAAGGACAATGAGTGAAGGTTTTGTGTTAGTTGTCGTTTTATAATCATCATAGTCTGGAAAGGTGTTGCCATCAATTTCATTCGATCAACTTCATTGGACACCCTTGTTTTTATTGCGAGTGGCCAAAATATTTCTTCATAATTTATTAGCTACAAATTATTTCAATAGTATAAACATGTACGTTCAAAACGCATCCATAATTTTATTATTAACTATATTGTATGTACATTCTTTAAACAGCGCGCCGAAACTTAACATATCGATAGAAACCAATTGTTCATATTAATCTTTTCAGGTTATGTTACTGGCCGGTTCGAAAAGCTATTATTCCATTACCATCTCAAGTTGCTTTTCTGACATAAAACATTTTCTCTCTCAAATTTGGTGAGGCAACTATCTTTTTATACCGTCACCCAGAGTAGTGAAGGTATTCATTCGATACGGCCAAAAATGTAATGTCGAGAAAGTGGCATTTAGAGTACAAAGTATCTTTTAACCAAATGCATTTCATAATTTTTTAAGTCAATGAGCGATATTCGTCTTTCTGCCTCTCTCGATGCTGGGCACGATACCGACTCAAATTTTTATGGAGCATTTTAAAACCCGATACAACCTAATATTTTGCCAAATCGTAGCCGGTTATTGTAAATAAGCTGCATCAGCCAACCCCTTTCAGTACCTCCCATACAAATTGAGTGATTTTCTAAAATTCCCTGTGGCTCCTCACCCGTAACATGCAGCAACCCAAATTTTAGTCCATTACTTTGTATCACAATTTCATGCAAAAACTAAAAAATATATAATAATAATAATAATATATCTACCGGTATCTTCCTCACAAAAAAAGATTAACTCATAATTCTTGGCTTCTCGTATTCCAATTGGTTGCATTAAATACTGAGTAAAATGCGAGAAAATCGACGGAATTACTGCGTATCTTCTATTTAATTGCACTGTATTCAGTAAAATTGAGCTTGTATTAAGCATTTAGCACAGCGAATGAAAATAGATGGGTCGCTTAGACAAGATCGGTGGTCATTCTACATTTCTAAAGCGGAGACCTCCCGAAAGTTATAATTTTGCTTTATTTTGTGTTTTAATTCCGAGTATTTTTACAGAAACAAAAGGAAGTTCACCCGACTGAAATATTTTTTTTTTGTGTTAAGTTCTAACCCGACTACTTCATTTAGCTTTGAACAAAATTGTAGAAAAGTAATTCGCAAAAAATAATTTTGTAACCATCTCGTTAGCTTTTAGCAGGAGACATGAAAATATTTTCAAAATATTGTTAAACAAATAAGAATGTGAGGACTTGCTAATTTTTATTGTTTCTTTATTAGTTCAGATCATTACCCTTGAAGTACTATAATAATCGGAAAGAAAAACTTTAAGGCAACATAAGAAAAAATACCTTTTATATGTGAAGAATCAATTTTCTGGAAGGAAAAACACAAAATTTGGTAAACCAGTAGACAAAAAAGTGATTCTTTCATTACTTTTCTGTAGATTTAAAAATATGTCTGAAATCAACTTTTTTGAAGGGTAGACGCCAATATTATGAAAGTTGGTTGAACTAGAAAAAAATATTTTACTAAATCATCGAAAAAAGGTTGATGAAATTCTGACGCTACTTTATATTTTTAGGTCTTTTTTTGCAATTTAACGTACATATTTATTTCTAATAAAATATAAAAAGAAATCAAAATTCGTATTTATAATACTATCCAAGAGGGTGTTGTTGTAGTGTTAGGGTGAAATAATAAATATAATCAGTTGTATGATGCAAATTTCTTTGCATCCCATGAATTAAATATGTGAGTGCTTCTTACATTCAGTCGGCTTACACGCATTCTATTTTTAGGCTCACTCAACGGGATGTATAGTCCAACGAAGGTTACGAACATCACTAGGAAAAGCGTTTACTGGACTTATCGATTACTCAACTATTCGAAATTTTTGTCAGACACTTCGTGACCTCCTCAAGAGATCAATAGGTATCGGGGATCGAAACCACGATCAAATCGTCATGCCACGGCCGGTCCTATACCGTCTATACCTTAGCAAGCTTTACAATTCGCAGCTGCGTTGCTATTTATGCAGCATCTTATTCCTTAGATGAAACATATATTCGTTTACATTACCACATAACCTTAAATTACGATCAAGTGATAGCCAAATTGGACGATATGCGTTTCCAAGCCGGGCAAACCCGGCGTTCATATTCCAAATTCATCGTCGAAAAATGATCTTTATCAAATATGACCATTTTTCTAGGAAGTACCAGTCCCACATCATTACCTCCGAAAAGTTTTGTGACGAGTAATACAGATTTACTCGAATTACCTGTCAGGTCAGACAAATAGGCGAAATTGACTCACTCATCTTAAAAAGACTTTTTCTTAATTTTCGTCTTAAGATAACTATATGTAGAGTTTAATTTCCCTCCTTAAACGCGTTACAATTTTTTCTCGCATAAAGTTAAATATGCCACTTTGCTTTGGGATAAAATACAATGAGTATAATATTGAAATGAGAAAAGTGGGCTTGAGTGGAGGTATCTCCACAGCGCTGCTGCCTAGCAGCCTAGGTCCATAACTGGATGAGCTAACCATGATTTTTCTGGCTCGACCTGCACAAAACAGCAAACTTCTGCCAAATAATCAAATGTTATAGACAAACAAACAATATGTAGTATTTTTCCCCCCGATTCAAATAAATCTATATATATAAAAATGAATCGTGGTTTGTTCCTATGCTTAAAACTCCAGAACGGCTGGACCGCTTTGCATACATTTTTGTATATGCGTCTGGGTGGTGCCCGGGATGGTTTAGATTTACAATTCGGTCCAATTGGACAAAGGAGCGTGGTACCTCCCATACAAACACAAAATTAAAAATCAATTATTTCTGCTTCTGCTTACGGTATTTGAACAAAATTTGGTACGTAGGTTTGGTGTACATATCTTAAGTGCTACTGCAAATATGGGCGGGATTGGACAATGGGGCGTGGTACCTCCCATACAAACCATAAATTAAATATCCAATATTTCTGCTCCTGTTTACGGTATTTGAACCAAATTTGGTACATCGGTTTGGTGTACATATCTTAAGTGCTGCTGCAAATATGGGCGGGATTGGACAATGGGGCGTGGTACCTCCCATACAAACCATAAATTAAATATCCAATATTTCTGCTCCTGTTTACGGTATTTGAACAAAATTTGGTGCGTAGGTTTGGTGTACATATCTTAAGTGCTACTGCAAATATGGGCGGGATTAGACAATGGGGCGTGGTACCTCCCATACAAACAAAAAATTAAAAATAAATTATTTCTGCTCCTGCTTACGGTATTTGAACAAAATTTGGTGCGTAGGTTTGGTGTACATATCTTAAGTGCTGCTGCAAATATGGGCGGGATTGGACAATGGGGCGTGGTACCTCCCATGCAAGCAAAAAATTAAAAATCAACTATTTCTGCTCCTGCTTCGGTATATGAACAAAATTTGGTACGTAGGTTTGGTGTACATATCTTAAGTGCTACTGCAAATATGGGCGGGATTGGACAATGGGGCGTGGTACCTCCCATATAAACCATAAATTAAATATCCAATATTTCTGCTCCTG
>JAHXMU010000716.1:294105-323686 GCA_019455685.1 Philornis downsi | reverse complement strand
TTCAGCGCTTCTAAAATTAATTATTCCAAGATTTAAAAAAAAAAAAAAAACATATACAGGCAAATCCTCGTGTAACGAATTTCAATTTAATGAAAATCCGATAAAACGAACAGTCAAATTTCTAATATTAAATACCTTACATAGCGAACGTATCAAAAATGTTGAGTTCGATATAGCGAATGGTAAGAAAAAACAAAACAAAATCAAACAAATAACTATTTTTTTGCATTGAAAGCCTTATGAAAATTTTATGCTCAATATTACGAACAAGAAGCAGTAAAGAAAAAATGTTACACATATGTATTTTGATCTTTTTTATTGTGTTTTTAAGAGTGCAAGTATTAACGTGAGTTTACAATATAGGAAACAGCAAACGAATTTCATTGAATAAAAAAGTAAAAATATTAGATGAGTGTGACAAAGGTACAAGCCTCAATGAAATTTCCATTAAATATGGAATGGCAAAATCTTCAATCTGTACTTTGAAGAAATTTAAAACAAAAATTATAACGAATTTAGAAGCTACCAAAAATGGTTCAAAAAATCGTCCATCTCTAAAGAATGGTGAGCATCACCTGATGGAGAAGGAGCTTCATCGATGGTTTCTAGACCAAAGGAAAAAACACATTCCAGTTAATGGAACTGCTTTAAAGACCAAGGTCATAGAAATACAAAAGCGACTTTACAACGACGGATTCCACGCAAGTGATGGTTGGCTGTCTCGATATAAAAAAAGATTTGGCATAAGACTTCTTAAAGAATGTGGAGAGAAGTTATCGCCCCGAGCCGATTTACTGGAACCTTTTAAAAAAAAATTGCAAAAAATTATAGCCGAGCACAATTTAACTCTTGATGCTATTTTCAATGCGGACGAAACTGGAGTATATTAGAAAATGCTACCGGATAAAACCTTTGTGCACGCTGGGGAAGCTAGTGCTCCAGGTAGAAAGATGTCGAAGGACAGAGTGACACTTTTACTATGTGCCAACTGCGTCAAAAAAAAAAAAAAAAAAAAAAAAAAAAAATAAACCACTTCTCCTTGGAAAGGCAAAGAATAATCGAGGTTATTTCGTAGCAAAGTATTGCCAGTAAATTATCTTCATACAAATAAAGCGTGGATGAATGCTGCGATATTCAAAATTTGGTTCTATGAGACGTTTGTGCCAGAGGTTAGTATGGCCTGTTTCATTGTTGTTACTTTTATTATTATAGGTGACATTTTTTTACAGGTGGAATCGTTTTTGAAATCGAAATCGTTGCCAATGAAAGCTTTATTAATCCTAGGTAATGCCCCCAGTCATCCACTCGAAGATCAGCTAATAAAATCAACTGAAGATGGAAAAATTTGGACGTATTCATGCGTCCTAATGTAATACTCTCATCCAACCAATGGACCAGAATGACATACGTTTAGTTAAATTACAGTATAGAAGCAGTCTGCTTTCTAAGATTATTTCATCAGGAGCTAAGGATATTATAATCTTTTTAAAAAATCTCTGTTCGTGTGAACAACGTCAATGATAAGTCTTGCTTGGAAAAATTTAAAGGCAGATACGTTGGCAAACTGTTGGCATAAAATCTTACAGTCAAACAATGACGATTTTGACGAAGAAGATGATATTGCATTAGCACAACTATTGCAGAGGGATGAAATTTTCAATATAAGACGCAGCAATAGACTTTTAAGTTTAGTTTTTCCGGACGTAAGCCTAATTTCTTTAAGAGATTAAATTCGAAATTTATGTTTCTATTTTTTATTTTTAGATAACTTTTACTACAGACATAGATATAAATTATTGGAATAGAGATGAATATGAAGAAAATCATGAGGAGGAATACGACGAAAGTAATGAACCTGAAGAAATTGTGAATCTTAGACAAGAAACTAAAATAAAAATACAGATGCAATGAATTATTTCGAAACTTGTATTTTATGGAGCCAGCAAAACAATATTGATTGTTCAAAATCATTGGTTTTGAGAGAAATCCAGGAAGAAGCTGTCCAAAAAAATGTACAAATAGTACAAAAACAAACTTCAATAAACGATTTTTTCCAGTCTTTCTAACTTGTAGTATATGTACAAATTAATAAGTTTTTTTTTTATTAGATTGTTAATATTACATGTAAAATATTACCCTTATAAAATGAATATGAACATCTTTTTTATAATACTAAAATAAAATGATTTTTAAAAAGTCTCGATGTAACGAATTTTTCGATTTAACGAAAGGGCCTGACAATATATCGTTCGTTAAACCGGGATTTGCCTGTATTAAAATCTGAGCACTCCAAGGAAGTCTTCGCCATGTTGTTGAGTTCATTGTCGAAGACTTTTAGCGCTCGGCCATTTTCGCCGCACATGACTTAGACACACAGTCTGCGTTTTTTGACAGTATTGGGATCCAGCAAAAAAAGTGGAAGTCATTCCAAAGAATAGTATTTTCACGGCTATGCTATATAAGCATAGTTTCTGCTTCTTGAGAAGCTCTTTTTAATCCATTTACTGGACAAAAGGGGCCGATAAAATAAAGGCATTAGGTGACCGACAGTCGTTCTTACAACGAACAAACATTTTTAGTATTTTTTTTTTTTGGTTTCCAATACAAACATTTAATATTTTTAACATGAGTTTAATTAGTTATGTGAATTCTAATTAAAACAGGAAAACTGTCATAAACATTATGTAAAGAGTTTTCATTGATATAGGGAATCTAGTGAAAAGGCGGTGAAAAGGTGTCAAAAACAACAGCATCCCTTTCTATGACAAACCCATATTAATTTGGTCGATAATTGTACATTTTTTCAGCACTTCTAGACCACGATCACTGGGGAATTGATCATATAAAAAGAGATCATAAAGGGTAAGCGATGAAAATCTGGTCACAGATACGCAGAGTGTGATGCAATTATAGAGATTTTTATAACCTTCTAGTACCGGATGGCAGTACAAGTGCAGCAATCACGCCGATTACCGTCGGTCGCCAGTATGGCGACTTAAAAGTAACAAAGCTGCAGGCGCTAATGACCTATCGTCAGAGCTATTTAAGACCATTGGTGATGAGCTGAAAAACAGCTTGCATCAGCTCCTAAATACGGTTTGACTCGCTCAATGCATGCCCGGTGATTGGTATTTAAGTGTACTACGAGGGCGGACCCAAAACTAGCTGACCTGACGCATAGATGGAGTCAGTAGTTTTGGGGCAAAAATTTATTTTGGGTGAAAACCTTATAAAACATATGTTTTCTTAAGTTTCAAGGCGACACGTCAAAATTAAACGATCTCAATGGATTTGTAAACATGGAAAAATTTGATCATCTTTATGTAATTCACAAATTCCATTTGAAAGGGGTCAGCCCAACTAATATTAAAGCCAAACTAGATTCTGCTCTGGGAGAGTCTGCTCTTTCATTTACAACTGTAAAATATTGTCTAGCAGAGTTTAAACGAGGCCGTACGAGCTACCATGAGGAATACCGTAGTGGTCGACCAATTGGTGTCCACGCCAGACACGGTTATGAAAATCCACAAAATGGTATTGAATGATCGTCGGCTGAAGGTGCACGAAGTGATAGGCATTTCAAAAAGTGATATACATCGTATATTGACTGACGGTTTGAAAACGAGTAAGCTGTGAAGATGTTTCAGCAGGGTGTTTGGTGATGTTTCACAGCAATAAATCCGAATTTTTGCGTCGATTTATAACCATGAAGGAGACATGAGACAAAGAAACA
Organism: Philornis downsi; assembly: GCA_019455685.1. Taxonomy (NCBI): domain Eukaryota; kingdom Metazoa; phylum Arthropoda; class Insecta; order Diptera; family Muscidae; genus Philornis; species Philornis downsi. Next base: position 319,953 of record JAHXMU010000716.1, on the reverse strand, counting down.
GTTAAAGCAGTGGACTGGAATGGGAGAATCGTGTCTAAAGAAGGCGAAAATGGTTCTATCTGCAGGCAAGGTCATGGCGTCTGTTTTTTGGGATGCGGATGAGATTATTTTTATTGATTAACGTCAGAAAGGAAAAACTGTCAACGGCGAATGTTACGCTAATTTATTACACAGTTTAGCTGATGAAAATATTGAAAAAAGGCCGCTTTGCCGAAAAAGAAAGTGTTGTTTCATTAGGACAAAGCTCTATTTCAAACATCCATTACTGCAATGGCCAAAATGAATGGATTAAAGTTCGAATTGCTTCATCATGCATCTTATTCGCCAGATTTAGTTCCCTCGGACAGTTTTCTATTTCCAAACTTGAAAAAGATGGTAAAAGATTTGCCATCAATGGCAAGGGCTGGCAAGCGGTCGTTGACTATTTTAAGGAGTTTGACAGTTCTTACTATAAACAAAGCATAGCAGCTGTTGAATATCGCTGGAAAAGTGTATCGAGCTGAAAGGAGATTACGTTGAAAAAAAAATGTATCCCACCTTTTTTATGTCTTCTTTGTTAGGCCGGCTAGTTTTGGGACCTCGATCCAAGTGTGTGTGTAAATATATGTATTTTCGCGGTGTCAGTCTTTTACGCATTGCTTATAATGTCCTGTCGAGTGCGACATGTGACAGACTTAAGCCCGTTCTAGCTGATCTGATTGCGCTTTATCAATGTGGCTTTAGATAATGTAAATCAATAACCGGCCATATATTTACACTATGGCAATTTGTGGAGGGGACTTAAGAAAAGCGGATCAATGCATACCACCTTTTTGATTATAAAGCCTTGATAGTCCGATACGGCAAAAATTATATGAGGCCTAGTTTAAAATTCCTACGAAGCTTGTACATCTTTGTAGGATGACGCTAAGTGACACGAAGTCTTCAGTGAGGATTGATAGAAATCTTTGCGAGTCTTTTTACAGCAAAAGATCATTTAGACAGAGCGATAGCATATCATGTGACGTCTTCAACATACTTTTGGAGAGGAAAGCTGCAATTAACATGACTGGTGGCTTATTTAACAAAAGCCGTGCTAGTTGCATATGCAGACGATATAGCCGTTGTTGACAGATAACTGCTAGATGTCACTGCAGTCTTCTAAATCTTTGAGAAGCAATCAGCAAAAATGGGACTGGTATTAAACCACAAAATAACCGAAGTTATTTGTTTCAACAAGCAAAGTGTGTCTAATCGGTTGGACGCTATGTAAACGTTGATCTTGGAGTGGTAGAGGAATTCGTCTACCTCGGTTTCGCTGTAAGCAAAAAACGAACGATATCAGCATCGAGATTAAGCGAAGAGCTTTTCTTGCCAATACATGTTATTACAGCCTAAGCAAGCGATTTAGTGATAAAGCCCCCTCTCGAAAGACAAAAATTCAACTGTATCAGACGTTGGATTTACTCCGTCTTATTGTACTGCCCCGAATCTTGAGCTATGGCACAAGTGGATCAATCTGTGCTGCCAGACTTCGAGAGAAAAATACTCCGGAAAAATATGATTCCATTACCTTTAACGGAGAGTATCGGCATCAAGCGCATCAATATATGGCGAATGGGCTGGCTGAGTCATGTTGGGCAGATGAGCCCAAATGCTCCAGCACGAAAAATTTTGAGAGCGAACTGGATGGGAAACGCTTTCCTTCATTGGAAGGACCAGATTTTTTAAAAATAATATGAAAACTTGCTGTAACGAATTGGAGAAGAACCGCAAAAGACCGAAGCGTTTGGAATTGTTTTCTACGTGTGGTGTATAATAGATAAGGATGTCTATTCTAGGGGCCAACTACATCAGTAAGTAAGTTTGCGCAACTGTCCTCTACACTGGCGCGAGTTTGAGTCCGATCCGTGATTTAGTTTGTTTACAATGCTCGATTTTGTCAGTTCATTTCTAGTATGTTTTGCGATTTTTACAATGGCTAAAAATAAACAAAAAGTGTACCTCTAATTTTGATTCGCAAAGAGTTTCGAGTGATGAAGCCCTAAAAATATAACAGTAGTAATTACGGTGAATAATCGACTTTATGAAACACATGTGCATACGTGTGGTACAGTGAATTCAAAAGCGGTCGATATGTGGTTGAAAATTATACTTGCTCTGGTCGACCGTCGATGAATTCAACTGAAGTTTACATTGGCAAAATATAGACCGCAGGTACATACCAGCGAACTGCAGAGCAGACAACCTGGCAAGATTAGGGGCAACCTTACAGACTCTAACCGAGTTGGAGTCCGTGGGCATACCTCTAGCCACTTGCAAGCTCGTACTGCAAATGGTAGGTGGGCGTCAGTCCGAGGTTGAAATCAATCTAGACAGATGTGGCCTAGATCTGAAACGTTCACACACACTGCTGTCGCTTTTAAAACCCGACGTCTCATGGCATTCTTCCGTCATGACGGGGCACTGTCTGATTGGAAGATATGCAGTGAGATTGGAGGTTGCGACTAGTGATTTCTGCAGGAGCTGTAGGGATGAAGAGGAGGAGGAGTCCATAGAACATCTTTTCTGCAATTACCCCATCCTGGCGAACAGACGGAGATCAACATTGGGCTCTTATTTCTTTAAGGATCTAGGAGATCTGGACGATATAGATATTGTTCGACTTAAGAGCTTCTTGAGGCGCTCAGGGTGGTTTAACGGGGGAAATTAGCGACACCTATATCTTTAGTTTCCGTGGTATCACAATAGACTATACAGCATAAGTAAGTCTGTCACACTGACCTGACCTAACGTAACCTTGGGTGTGAAATGCGCTGCCGCCCGACTAGTTCCGAAAGACCTGAATTTTCTTCAAAAGGCATGATAGAAAGAGTCAATTCCGATCTCACATTCAATAAATACATTATAATTGGCGCGTTATAAATGCAAACGAGTCATCCGAAACCGAAAAAAAAACATTTCAAAGCCGATCAAAAGTCAAGGTAATGTTAACTGTTTTCTTTGATTACCGCGGTGGAGTGTGCTGAAAATTGTATCCACAATGTTAGACGGTTAATAACGAATATTATCTGGATGCTATGTGAAGTTTGAAAAAGCAAATTCGTCGAAAAGGGCCAGATTTGTGGAAAGAAAACTCATCGATTTTGTACAACGATAACGCACCATCTCACGAAACTGTCATTGCGAACGAATTCCTGGCAAAAACTCAACAAATATCATCAGATATGGCTCCTGTTGACTTTTTTTCTCTTTCCAAAACTCAAATTAAAACTTCGAAAAACCTCTTTTGTGTCGATAGAAGACATAAAAGAAATTTCGCTGCAAGAAGTAGTCCCTTCCGGAAAGTGCGTTTGCAAAATTATTTAATGATTGGAATATTCGTTGGCACAGGATACTGTTTTGAAAGAGACCTACTTTTACCGAAACGCTATAAATTTGAATGAATAATAAGTACGAGTATTTTTTGATCTCGGTACTTTTGTGACAGTGACAGAATGTATGCTTAAAAATCCGCATATAGTTTACAGTTCTTAACGCATATTACGAAATAACTTATTAATCATCATTAAATGACTGATTTTTTTAGTCTATTTTTTTTTTTACTACAACCCAAAAAAATTAGTTATTTTAAATTTTCTAAAGGTGGAGTGTCTAAATGAGAATTTTGGTTTTTAGTCAAGGAATCACAAAATGAGTACAACTACTTCGGTGTGAGAGTAGAAATATTGGAATATTAAAAATATAAATTTGTAAAAATTTGTGTAAAAAAATTAAATTTTTCTCCCAAAAATATAAAATCTGCAACAATACAATTTTTAAAAAGAAATTTCGGACGTTTTAAAAATGTTAATATTATGGAATTAAATATTACTTCATTATATTTATAAAAAAATTTAAACAATGTTGTAAAATTAAACAAATAATTTTAAAAAAAGAATTGAATATTTCAAAAAATTGAAAGGATAAAACGAAAATCCATCCAAAATGGGTATTTTCATTACAAGTGATATTTTGGGGAACAAAAAAGTACTAAAAATTAATTTGTGTAATTAAAATTTTCCTGAAATTGTATTTTTGAGAAAAATTATATTTTTTATAAGCTTCTTTTGGTATAAATTCGCATTTTTTTAATTGTTTAAAATATTTCAGCATTTCCTTCATAAATTGAATGTTTTTTAATTACTATTTTTTAATTGATCGCTAAATTTATATACTCGTAATAGCTTTTTTTTTGGAAATAATCCGACCTTGTTTTTAAGTTTTTGAAATGTTAGAATTTTTTCCCAGAATTTTTTTCAGGAAATCCACATTTACCCCAAATTTTATTTTATCAAATTTATAAAAAAAATTTAAATAATTTTTTGTTAATAAATAAATGTGTTTACGAATAAACTTACTGTATTAACTTCAAAAAATTTATAAGTGTTTTAAAATTATTTGCAGAATATTGTAAAACATATTTTTTGGAGAAATTTTTCAACGTTTTTCCATTCAAATAATTTTCAAAATACTTCGGTATTTTAGTTTCATTTAAAAAGTGCACATTTTTAAAATTAATTTTTCTTAATTCTTTTTTTTTTGATATTTTTTTTATATTCTTTTCCATTTGCATTTAAGAATATTGCAAAGTACTGCATGCATTATCTTTCAATTTCTTTCCTTTTTGTGAAATATCTCAAATTTTCCAGAATATAGATACTATTTTAGGAAAAATTTTCAAATATCGGTTTTAACATTTTTTAAATTGTAGTGTGTTCCTATGTTTAAAAACCAATGTTTTTTTTTTTTAATTCATAATTTTCCATACTTTTTTTGATGCAAATTGTTTGGTAACATCTTTTTTCCAAAAATTTAAAATTTCTTTAAAAAATATAAAACCACCCCGTTTTAAAATTTTACTAAAATTGGTACACTCGTCTCGGAGATATGTTGATGGTTTTATCCCTACAGCATGCTTAGTTTCTTTGTGAGAGGCATAAATAAGACAAATGTTTTGCGTGTTCGGCGATTTCCTGCTATCGAAAAAAAATGGACCAAAGAAGTTGCATCAAATTTTGTGTAAAAAAAGAAATGACGGTGGCACACGGCGAGAGTACTCTGAGTCAAAAAAATGTTTACAAGTGGTACAAGCTTTTCACAGAAGGTCGAGAAGATATGAGTGACGATGCTCTGGACGCCCCGCACATATGGTGAATAGTTATGGAGAATCGTCGACTCACAATTAGAGAAGTTGTTGAGGATGTCGGCATTTAGGTTGGCTTATGCCATGCAATCTTTTCGGAAAATTTGACATGAAGCGTGCGGCAGCAAAGTTCGTTCCAAAATTGCTGAATTTTGACCAAAAACAACGTCGCATGAGCATCGCTCAGGAATTGTTTAATGACGTCAGCGATGATCCAGATTTGCTTAAAAGGGTCGTAACTGGTGACGAACCATGCGTATATGGTTATGAAACCAAACCCAATCGTTCCAGTGGAAGAGTCTAGGAGAGCCAAGACCAAAAAAAGCACGTTAAGTTCGATCAAATGTCAAGGTTTTGCTCACCATTTTCTTCGACTACCATGGCGTAGTGCATCAGGAGTTCTCGCCACAAGGTCGTACTGTAAATAAGGAGTATTACCCTGAAGTTAGGCACCGTCTGCGTGAAGCAATCCGAAAAAACGCCCGGAATTGTGGAAAAAAAATTCATGACTTTTGCAACATGTAAATGCGCCTGCTCACTCATCTTTGCTTGTGATAGATTATTTGGCCAAAAACAACACCGTTATCATGCCCTAGCCACTGTGAAAAGGACCGCATTTTGTGGCAATTGAGGAAAAAACCGAATCACTGACAGAGCTCAAGGACATACCAAAAAGTGCATATCAGAACTACAGGGTGGCGCAATAGAACGTGCATATTTAAAAAATAGATTAACAAATAAATACAAAAGGTATGGCTAAAATAAATCTAAGGCATTGTAGAGTGATAAATGAAGTTTATTTTTTAAGAATAACATCATCTAAATGGTGACCCTCTCTACGACGGCACTCCTCTAACCGCAAACGAAAATTATTGAAAACTTTCTTCAGTAATACTGGTGTAATGGCTGCCATTTCACCACGGATATTCTCCTTGAGCTGAACGATGTTCCTTGGATTATTACTGTAGACTTTGTGTTTAAGGTATCCCCACAAAAAAAAAAAAGTCAAGAGGCGTCAAGTCTGGACTACGTGGGGGCCATGGGATATCACCTCTTTTTGAAATCAGTCTGCCAGGGAACATCTGCTTCACTACCGCCATGAAGTCATTTGATGTGTGACAGGTAGCTCCATCTTGTTGGAACCAAGTTCTGGAATTCACTATTCTTGAACTTTCAATTTCTGGAGCCAAAAATCCGTCCAACATCTCAACATAGCGTTCCGTATTAACTGTGACGTTTTAAATGTTGAACCGGTCTCTTCAAAACGCTTTACCCATATTTTAATTAAATTAGCACTCGGAGCTTCACTAATTCGCCGTATTCCATATTCAGCACAATATATTCGCCTAGTAGCAATATATGAACGAGAGTTCTCGTAAAATGCGCGCACGCAAAATGCGCGACGCTTCCCGTCGAAGTGATTCATAGCGACTAAAACTCCATGAGTCCGCCAACCCAACGATGTACAGTCTACGTTTGATTCGATGAGATGAAATGTTTTCAGTGAGATTTGCAAAGTGTGAAATTTAAATAATTTTACTCACGGAAATAAAAGTAATGCTAAAATTTGTCAACAACTTTTTTACGACTGATTCATACTTTTGCGCAAAGACTTCAATTTTTCAAGTTTCTCTTTGAATAACGTGCACTTTTCTACTTCGTAAAAATTACTCTAAGGGATCTGAACTTGAGATTATTTAATTTATCCACCGATTTAATGCCGGTAGTTTTTAGTAGAATTATTTTAGATTTCCTTTATGATAAGTATATATAAAGGTATATCCAGGTATAAGTAAATAATTAAGGTGGGAATACACGACATGTATTTTACATATCACATGTCACTTTTACATACCAAAAAATTATGCATGCCGTGTGGCCCCTGTCAAACATGCCATATGCACCATGCATCATGCAATACATATATAAATTTTTGAAATAGAGCGTGCTCTATTTTTGTATGTAAACCGCATCGCCGTGAGCTGTTTTATTATAAACAACAAAGCGTCAAGTGTTCAACGACTACAAAAAAAAAATAAAATAAAAATAATTTAAAATGAATAGGCAAAACGCAAAAGTAAGTAATTTATTAACAATATAAATAACAGTTTTAATGAAAAAAAAAACAAAAATGGTTTTTTGTATCATAACAACATCAGCTGTTAATGACAATGCTATGTGGTTTACACATGCACGTTTGGTCACATAAAATTGAACGCCGCGTTTTTTCATAATTTTGACAGACATACGATAAACAGACGGGTCAAAAAAGTGACATGCGATATGTAAAATACATGTCGTGTATTCCCACCTTTACAAGTTGAGTTTATGTATTATACCCGAAAATTAAACAAGCAAAAAAACAAGTCGATAACGACTTGATTGGCCACACAGGGTGTGTTTTTAGTGAAAATGTTTGAGTGTTGATTTTTTCGAACTTGCTTGAGTGGTTTGATTTACCACTGTACTTGTCCGTTAACGGCTTGCCCTGTGACGATATGCCCAGCATTTCTTTCGCATATGACTCACCCTTTGCTATTCAAACGACAATTGTCATACCAAACACAATTGCCAGCAAATCACAACTGCGTTAGCTCCCTACCAGAGTTTGAAGCCGATATAAATTCATCGGCGGCCCGGTTATTTAGATCGGTGCCAGCGGCTGCACCGAGTAATGAACGGCGGCAGCTCATTCATCGGCTCAAGATTTTTTTTATTGGAAAAATATTTGTCGCCATTTACAACTAAATGTGGTGCCGAGAATTGGACATTAAGAATAGGAAAAAATTGGAAATAAATCCTTCAATAAGGACCACACTAGAAACAATCAACCAACAACACAACAAACAACAACAGGGATAACATTTTACAAGGAACAATCAAAAACTAAAATGTAAAAAAATATCGAAAGCAAATATTGAAAAACAAAAGAAAAATGTTAAGATAAATGTATTCAACAAAGTATGTATTAAAATAGGTTATCTTTTTGGAAATAATCCAAAAATTAAGTCTGCTCAAGCCGCTAAATAACAGCAAGCAAAACATATTTCAAAAACCTTAAGAATTTATGTATTATTATTATTACTTATGTTCTGCTAAGTGAAGAAAATGGATCGCTGTAGCCATCTCCAAAGTATTGATCAAAAATTCCCATATGTTATAAAACACAACTTCATAACGGAGAGCATTTTGAAAATAATACCAACACTCGGCTGTTAGCCGACTATTTATTACAATATTCGCTGAATCTTTTGCATGCATTTTCTGTTAATATATTACATTCTTTTCAGGTCCAATACAATCTTCGTCAGAAATTGGCGGTTCGTAATTATTATTTATTAAGAAAAAATTTTCAAAGCACTTTTGCGTCATTTTAGCTTTGAAATTAAAATTTTTTGGAATTAACCAAACGAAGCCTAACGGAACTTGTTTAAAAAGTTTGCAGATATGCTTAGCATAGTAATACAACATTAGGGATGAAATACAAAATTCTTAGCTCGAGTGAAAGGGTATGCAAACGACGCATTCGAAACCAGCCGACGTGATCGGCGGCTTATCGAAGCCGATTGCATCGGCTGAGCCGAATTGGCTTCAAACTCTGCTCCTCCTACCTTTTATCCCACAGCTGTTAAGTTCTGTCATATGCGAGTATTCGTGTTTGTCGTAGCGTTTGAGTCGTAGGAATTTTACTTGGGCGTTTGTGCTTTTTAAAGGTAAAAACAATCAAAAATATATTACATTCGAGTCAAGGTAATGAGAAATGGACGTTCTAAAATTAACCAAAAAGGGCAGAAATCATAAAGATATTCATAATTTGGCATCTGCAAGGCAGCAGTGAAAGCGAACAATTCCACACGGAATTTTCTGGGCAAAAAAAAATTACATAATCCGGCCCGATACGTGAAAAGGCTCAATCGTTTGCGGTCTAGATCTAACATGTTCATATTTACGATTTGTATTTTTGTGCAGATTTTAGTAAACCTATTGTTGTTGTGATTGTCCTAATGCAAACGATTATATTCCATATGTTGTTGATTTATTTGCTAATGACTTGTGGTTGAATCTCAATTACAGCGAGATCAAAACTTCGAATATGCGCCTAACATCTTTGCTGAATGGCCAACATTTTGGTAACCTTGCCAAGGTCCACGGTATTGTCACCTACAAACTTTCACCCTTCGAGCAACGCGCCTTTGCTGGCGCCATTTCACATGGTGTCCCCAACATGTTCCGACGCTTCCGCTCCAATGTATTCGTTGTAGCTCCACGTAAGTTATTGTTGGACGAGTTATTTATTGTTTAATAAATTCAACTTTTATTGTTTAATAAATGCATTTTCTTTTTAGCTTTCATTATTGGCTACATGGTTTACTCTCTAGGAGAAGCCCATCATCATCATTTAACCAGAAAGAATCCGGCTGATTATGCTAATGATGAATAATTACAAAACGATATAGTTTAATTGAGAAATAAATAATTGTAGACATATCCTGTTCCATATTAACGGAATTGGAAAAAAATAAGCATCATATCTTTTTGAGTAACTGTTTATTACCATTTCGATTTTTTTTTTCACATATTTCACAATTTGAGATGGACTACAACATAACCATTTTCATCGTCGAACATGCAAAGTTTAATATTAAAAAAATGATTTACTCAGAGTAGTATTTAGCTTTAAATTTGGAGCGGAAGTAAAATCGTCAGACGATTGTAGTGAACACGGTTGTAATGAACTTGTTAACGGTCTCAGTGACTGCATCAATTTTTCATAGAAAATTCTACATTTAAAAACTTCTTGGTGAACACTTTTAGTCCCGATGGACGAACTTAGGTACAATCTTTTACATTTAAAGCGAGCATCATAGTTAAAATGTTTTATGAAATTACGAAATAATTTCGTAAGAACTCTAGCAGTGCGAGAACAAAATAATCTGGTACAAAATATCAAGCAGGGAGAAAATTGGGAAAAGGCTGCTTTCATTGCTATCACAGAATGTGTAGAACTTACAAGTGAATATGCGCCAAAACTCGTTTGTTGTCCCACAATCGAGATTTAGGTGTCTATGAGCACTCATTTTATCGAAGGTAAAGCGTTGAAGTACAGGTTAACATTAACCTTAACATTATTAGGTCAATATTTTGCATATGATCTTTGACATCATGAGACACAGTTTCTGTGGGCTGTCTGTTAAATTCTTTTCTTTCCCTCCATAACCATGTCGAATATTTGGGAAAGTTGATAACATTTGTAAAATACATTGGAAATATCTTGGGATCCGTTGAAAAACTACGACGATCATAGCGAACTTTCGTTGTAATATTAATATAAATAGTGCTTTTTTCTACACACCACTCGACCTGATAGCTGAATAGAAAGATATTAATCAAGCAGTATATATCAAACTTCCAATTTTAATATAAATTGACACGAATGTTGACCTTCACGCCGCAGATTTGCGAATTATGACCTCTTTAATACCCCAAAAATATTAGTAAGAGTTTATTACTCTATTGGGGCATTTCAAATTTGGCTTTTTAAATTTCTCTTAATACATGACACAAATTCTAAGCTATTTCTTTTCAAAGATCTGGTTTGCAAATTGTGAATTTTTAAAGTTTGACTTAACGCTTACACTTTATTTAACAAACATCATACCGCCAATTATATTCTTTTATTTATTTATTATTTTTATTGAAGTATTGGGTAAATTTTTAGCTTAATTTGTCATGAAGAACCGAATTTGAAAACAAAAATGATTTGGAAATTTAAACATACGAATACAGGATAAGGCATAAGAACCATAGAACCTACCTCTTGTTATAAATATTTTACCATATTCAAAAAAAAAAAAATTGAATATCTATTGCGATTGCAAATATTTTGTGCTTACAGTCATGCTTTCAAAGTTCGAATTTAGGTAGAAAATGGTACGTTTTTTAAAAATTAAATTTTTCCAAAATTATGTTTTAAATTTCCATTAAAATTTGCATTGCAAGCTACGTAGCTTAGTATCTTAATATCATTCCTTTGAGATTTCATAACTGTACTTTAGGCCTTTTAAGAGTTATAACAGTAATAACTGTTTGTAAAAGGTTGTAAGATCATAATCGTAACCGTAGCTGTTATCCAAAATTAAGGATTGAGTATGAAAATCATAGCCGAAATAACAAATTTAAAAAAAAAACGATGTTGAATAGCTAAATAGCTAAATCGTAGCCGCTAATTTTAATCCGTGTTGTTCCGATTTCTTTCTGCTTTATATACGCATGATGGCCAGATAGCAAACAAACTGGGACAACAATCTTAATCTGCAATTTAATAAGCATACATCCGAATATAACTTCTTATTAAATATATTAAGTTGGAGGAAACGTTTTTGGTTTATAAGGATGAATCCAAATAACAGTACGATATAAATATTAACGATCCTAAATTTCTCACATTATTTATTTTAAAGTGCAGTGCCCATTGTCTCATTTGCGATACTTGCGGGCCAAGTTGTCGTGAAAGACGTACCGACCATCGCTACATAGTTGGAGTTGATATGTCTCCAAGCACCCTTCTATTATATACTATATTTTATATTATTTTGCCATAACTACCAACGCCATATCAGTGGAAAATTCTTAAAATGTTTGTGAATTGTAGTTGCCCTTTCCAGTATCAGCTGACTGCCGCTATAGATATGTTTTTTTAATAACGAATAAATGGTATGGTGGTTTAAAAAGTACTGAAAATGCCCTGAATTTCAAAGCTGAATTCAGGTATTGTATGAGCAAATTTTCTTCTATTGGATCAATTTCACGCACTTGTACATTATGCCAACTCATTGTCAGATAAGGGGGACGTCATAAACGCCCATTTATTGTGGCTGCGTATTGAGAAATATTTATTTACTTACTTGGCTTGTAATTTAAAGCCTTTCGGCCGACTATAAGCTAATATGCAACAATTTATATATTAGATTTAATCTGCTCAACAATACAAATTTAAAAAAAACACGTAATAAAAATTAAATATAAAATTAATAAAAAAGCTATGATTAAAGAAGCTATGATTATTAAAGACAAAAAAATAAAAAAAAGTTGCTCATAATTTAATTGAAAACAAAATTTTACTGGAAAGACTGAAAGTGTTGCAGAATGTGCCTTTTGTATGAATCATGACATAATTTAAAACATTTTAAATGTCCTGGCATTAAAAAATTACAGTTTCACTGCAGAAATCGTTATAGTATGTCTGAGATTTTCGGATTTTTGATACGTCCAGATGAGTAGACACACAATACCTTTGATCAAGTGAGACAGATTGGTCCAGTAAGCAAAAATTACTCATGTAAAAATTAAATTGACTTATTGAAGAAAAGGCTTCTACAATTTTTCCAATATTTTGACTGTTTTTATTTTTAAACCGCACGTTGGTGACTGATAAGGATATATTATAAGGATGATCTAGTCGTGGGCGCATTTATTAAAGAAATACGATTTTTCAATGGAAAATAGTGAAAAGTCGAAATAAAATTTACGAGAAGTAGCCTTTTTTGACCTGACCATTTATCTTGCGATGAGTGGGTACATCGTGGATGTCAGGTATCGGTAATTGCAAAATTACCCCGGTATGAAAAACATTGTTCATACTAATGATAAAAGAAATGTGCTGTGAAAACTGATATGTAGGGGATGGAGTTATACCTCTTTCAAACATTTTTTAGTGGTATTGATCTAACTCTGGATGTGGTTACGAAAATTATACACGAAATATATTTCAACGGAAAGTTTCTGAGAAAAAAAAGTATGAAGTTTGATTTAATAAGCATAAGAGAATGTTTCCGCCGCGCACAGCTATCTTGTAGCAAACTGACAGACAGACAGATCGGCCATAACGCTATTGACCGGAATCCACCGCTGTTGAGTTGATACAAAACAACCATCCAGTAACAGGCATACAAATGAATAGGAAGCCAAGTTGTTCATACATCATACACGCCACCTTCAGTCGCATCGCACTGCACCCATAGTAAGTATGAAGACAATTTGAGGCCCACCCAAAATTGTTGCAAGGATCGAGATAAATTTGCCAATGAAAAAAATACTATAGGAGATATCAAGTGCGTGACAAAATGACGCTCTTTTTTTGGCGGATAACAATTGATAAGCACCATTTCATGGTGCTCGCAAAACTGCTGTCTTCTTATAAGAATTTGTTCTAAACAAACTACAAAAAACAGGAACGTACTTACTCTGATAAGAAACGGCAAATAAATTCTCTTTTCAGTTTAAAGCTATTTCACAATCACTTGTTCGTAAACGTTATAAATGTTTTTTTTGAAGACACTTTACTTGAATTCACTAAATTACTTAGACTAAAGTGCGCGACGCACGTACGACTGTTACAAAACAAGAAGTCGCGCTCTTATTCAGTTAAGTTCGCAGTGTTGATAAATGACAGGGTGACAAAGATGAACGATTTTCTTTGAAAGTTAAAACAAGCAAAGGGTGATTTATTGGAAATAACGGATCACAGTTGAGATTATTTTTCCGTTTCCTTTCGTGAATTCTAAGAGAAATCGGCACTTGTGTAACAATTTTGTCTATAAAATATTTTCTTATTGTATTCTGTTTATTTTTCTGTTATACAGGGTGGGCCATAAGAGTGTTGGCGGTTTAAATATTCAATTAAAAAAAACTACGAAACATAAAAAAAATATATTTGTATTTTTAAAAAGTAGAAGCATGGGAATTTTTAAGACTTAAAAATAATGTTGTCCAAATGGCTTCCCTCGGCTGCTTGACACTCTTGGAACCGAAGTCGCAAATTTTGGAAAACTCGTTGAAAAGTTGTTCTCGGTATTTTGTTACTTTCCTGAATAATGTTCCTCTTCAACTGCTCTAAATTGGTCGGATTATTCTCGTAGACTACCGATTTGAGGTAGCCCCATAGAAAATAATCGCAAGGAGAGAGATCGGGACTACGTGGGGACCATTTAATATCTCCCCTTTTCGAAATGAGTTTTCCACACCACCACATCCTCGAGGTATTGCCTTGAAGTTCTTGCAAAGCTGGCACCAAAAAGTCTGCTAGCATGTTGCAATAATTGTTCGCTCTAACCGTCTTCGCATGCCCTCTTTCGTTCTCAAAAATATGGTCCAATAATACCGGTTGACGTTATCCCAGCCCACACGACAAGCTTAGGGCTGTGAAGTGGACGTTCATGCAAGCGTCGGGGATTAGTCTCGGATCAGAACCGACAATTTTGCTTGTCCACATGGCCATTAAGGTGAAAATTGGCCTCATCACTAAAAATCACGTTGTTGAAATTGCTGAACCGCTCTAGCATCAAATTGACAAAGTTAAGTCGGTTATTGGCATCATCGGGTTTTAATTCTTGGACTATCTGAATCTTATAAGCCTTCAAATGCAAATCACGTTTCAAAATTCGTCGTAAAGTTGTTCTTTTGACATCTAAAGACTGACTTTTCTTACGTGTTGACTGTTGCGGATTTCGCTGAACTGAAACACGAACACGCTCCACAATGTCGGTTGATCTTGCAGAAACTGGGCGACCACGAACCGTAATTGGTACTGTTGAGCCGGCCGTTTCGAACATTCTAATCCATTTTCGTATCACATTGGCGCTTAATCGTGTAAACCGTGTTCATGCCGATACAAACATCGTGCAGTAATCACTGATTTATTGTTTTCGTAATACGCTCGGACACAAAATGCACGCTGCACTCCCGTGTACGGCTCCATGGTGACTAAATTTCCAGGAAGCGGCGCAGCGAACAACATATCCCCCCGCCACCCCGCGCCACGCGTTACCGAGAAATTGAAGATTTAAACCGCCAACACCCTTATGGCCTACCCTGTACTACTGTCTACTGGCTGATTTATAGGTGCTTTTTACAAAAAATAAAAACATTAATTTAATGTGTAATCTTTATTATCACGCATTTATAATTATTTTTAAGTTACGACCAACATTTTAACAAAAATAATCTTTAAAATTAATTATAAAGAATAATTTTTTTATGTGATAACAAAAATTTGCCAATGTAACTAATGTTTTTATTTTTTTTGACAAAATCAGCTATAAATCTGCGCTGTCAATTTTACGGAGCCTGAAATTAGCCGTTCTGTTGGGCGACATTTTTTTAATTAAGTAATGTTAAACAATACAGAAGAAAAAAAAAACATAAAATACCTATTGAGAAAATTATTTCTAAACGAATCACCTTTTACTTGTAATCAAAAGGAAATCAATCACATTTGTCACCCTGTCAATTATTGGCACTTTAAACTGAATTGGTTGAGAGAGCGATATCCTCTGCAACGCATTTCATTTTGTAACCGTCATACGTCGCGCCTTTTTTAACTTATTTAGTGAACAAAAACGGAGCGTCTTAGAAAGAAATATATCTCGTTTGTAGCCTTTATAAATACCGATAATAATTGTGATTGTAAAATAATTTTAAAGTGAAAGAATGACTTGTTCGCCGTTTCTCATAAACGTAAGTACGTTACTGCTTATTATAGTTAATTTAGAACATATGTCTTTAAGACCGTTGAGGTAGGGAAGTCTTAACTTTCCTGAATGGGAACTATGAAACTATGAAAGCTTTATCAAGTTTGTGTCTACCGGAAACAACTGCATATCAATGTGCCCTATAGCTTACATTGGCATATTTGACTTCATTCGTTGTAAAAATGTTGCTCCAACCTCCAATAGAATTTCCATATTTCAATGTGTGCAATAAGACATTGATAAAAGCGGCGTAATTATAGGGGGTGCTGGCCACTACTTTTATTTTTGGTGTTTTGAAGCCAAATTTTTAAATATTTGTTTAAAAGAAGCTCTCAATCTAGATGACGCTTTTGCCGGACGCAGGGTACTTTTTAGGGAAAAGTTAAACTCGCGATATTTTACTGCTTTCGCCGATATGGGTCAAATTTGTCGAAAGCACAGCACAAGTAGTAAAAGAGCTTGGGTCTGTAATTGGAGTGCACCGTGAGCCATAGCAATTATAATTTACACTTGGGGATTTGTCCAAATGAAGCGGCAGTTGTGTGCCTGTAATCTGCTGCCCATCAAGTTGGGAGGTTCAGGAATAACCACCATCAAGGATTGCTCTCATCAGTGTCATGGCCAGTATTCCAGTTTGCTGCAAGAAAAGTAAGGGAGACAGAAACGCCTTCTTCTCATTGATAATATATAGAGTACCTTTAAATACATTTTTTAATATCTTTAAGCAACTACGCCTACAATAAGCCATTAAAAAGTAAATAAGCTGGGATAGATCTATCAGCTATGAATCAATTTTTTCTGAATATTGATTTAAATTTAACTACTAAAATGTAGAAAACCATTAAAAAGTACCTCTTTTCACGGAGGCATTGGCTTGGCCTTGCCTGGTCAAGATTTTCTATACTGAACCAGTTTTGCCACTTGTACCATTTACTTTCAATAGTTTCATTGACAATGTACTGACTAACTGCCACCGGCCCTGGGCGTGTCAAAAACAACTTTTTCTTCATCCTTGATATACCGCTTTACCTCATATTTTGGTTTTTTTTTTTTGCATTTTAAAGACATGTTTACAACCGTTTCTTACATATCTATCAAAGTATTCGAATAATTTTCAAATCAGCCCATTTTATAAAAATGTAGATGTAGTTCTTGTATGAGAAAGTTTTTTCTTTTGGACCAACATGTCCAACGGCTGACAATAGCGTTTTGGGTTGTGTACCGATCAGGTAATCAATCGCTGAATAAGTAAGCGTGTTAAAAATGTCCTTCTCTTATACATAATATATTAAGTTTTGCCAGTTTTTTTTCAAATAACAATTTGTATATTTCAATAATACTCACAATTAAAACTCAGATATTTTAACTACATAACAATAATCTTTTAAAAAATATCATAATTTAGATGCGGTAAATGACTATCACAGGGTTTCATAACGGTGTGGCAGTTGCTTCTTTAGTTTCAGTTAAAGCTCGAGCCTGATGTGTAAAAACTGGCACATTTATACCCTGTATGTTAGCTAAGCGTACAAAGGCTTTATTTGATGTTACCCTAACAGCCTTCATGTGTATTCCGAAGGCAAATATTTCCAAACTTCTTCCATAAATTTTTCCACTGCGTTTGATGCTGACGATCTCATCCGGTATGATCGTAACATCGGGTAATATTTCAACACGTTTTATGAGATCTTTCGCTCGTTGTTTTTCTAGCGGCCTCCCCAAAAGGGATACAATATCCTGAAAGGATTTATAGACAGTTGAGCAGCATATTAGACGTTTATCCACAAATAATTTATCTAATATTGGTTTAAGCGGTTGTTCCCTTTCCTTTTCTGCTTGCTCCGTTAAAATAGGCTGTCGAAATATCCAGTTGCAGCTACATAAGACAACAATGTTGTTATATCTAAGTTCAACGTGCTAGCATTGGAAATGTCGGAACTTTTATCTGCTTGAGATGGCTGTTCTAGAGAGGCAACTTCAACGCCTTCCAATTGTAATGCAGCCAGCAGTTCACTTTTGATGGTGTGGCAAAAATAGAATTGGCCGGAAGGCTTCAAATTACAAGCCAGAAATAAATAAATGAAATAAAATAAAACTGTTCCTAAAAAAACTATATAATATGACATGACTGTTTTTAGTGTCTAAACACTACCGCCTTGTATTTCTGTCAATTAGGGAATAATTATTAAAATCGTGAAAAATTCACTTACTCATTTCACATGGAAAAATAACATTGAAATAAAAAAGCGCATTGGAAGACAATTTTCAACTAAAAAAGTGCCTTGGGAGACACTTTTACACGAAAAAAATTGTTTTGGAAAATACTTTTCACATTAAAAATTAGTTTGGAAGACGCCTTTCACATGAAGAAGTGTTTTGGAAAGAAAGCGTCGGAAGAAAAAATTCACGGAAGACAACCTACCAAGCGGTATGTGAGCTTTGAAAGATAAATTTCATGTAGAAATTGTCATGCAAGACCTTTTCACATAGAAAAGAATGATGGAAAATATTTTTAAACGCAGAAAAAATCTTGGAAGAAATTTTTCATAGAAGAAAAACTTTTTTGAATACGAAAGTGTCATCCTTGAAAGACAGCTTTCACATATACTCGGGTGACATTTTTCACGAGGAAATATACATATCTCGGAAGATACTTTTTCCACAGATCATTGTCCAGTAACGCACTTTGCATATACAGTTTTGTCTTGGAATATTATCTTTGAAGAAGTTTCTCTCAAAGAATAGAACCTTGAAAAACAATCTCCAAGAAGGATAGACACTTTTCACGCAGAGCAGGTAAAATTGAAAGAAACTGTCGCAAAGAGGAATGTCTTGGGTGACTCTTTGTACAAAAGTTTCTTGGCAACCACTTTTCGTATAGAAAATTTCATGGAGATGCAGATTTTTACATGGGAAAGCGATATAAATGCATTTTGTACGTATGTAGGAGAAAATGTGTCCTTCGACACACTTATTCATTAAAAGTGCATCCTCAAAGACACTTTCCTGTATGAATAACATTATTCAAGACACTGCTATGTGAGTAGAGTCACACCAAATACTATAAATATATATAATTCATTCGAGTTTGGAACGATTGTAAAAGATTAATTTGTTTATTCTTCGAAACATATACATTATAATGAATTAAATAACCAAAAATATTATTTTTTTAACCCATCCTTTAATTGAAGAAAGCATACGTGTGCTTTTATGAATTTTGATCGCTTTGATTTTAAAATAAAGTATTCTGAAAGGTCGTAGAATCCTGAATAGTCCGCTTTTGACAATAGCTTTTAAGCGGTGGGTCCGAAGGGATGCGCTTTAAGGACATTTTGAAAAATTTATGTTTTTTAACCTCATGTTCTAAAATTAAAGTATGAAATTCGACTCGCCACTCTAAAAAAAAACATGTTTACTCGGGGGAAAATAGTTACCTATTGTATTTGTTTTGCAGATTTCCGTGGCGCTTATTGTGGCGCTCACCACTATAAAGGCTTACCATTGCAGAGAACAGCTACCTTGAAGCAAATTGTAATACAGATTACATGAGTATTTGACAACTTTAACCATGTTACTCACGAAAAACAGATTGTATGTAATGCATAATAGTATTATAAAAGAAACATGTTTAGTTTGCTAAAAACTCGCGCATTTAATGGGTTATTCGTCGTATTCAAATCATGTCTTCCGTAAGGGAGGACTTATTTCCTGAGTCGTTAAGTCGCTTCCACTTAAGTACATTTTTACAAGTTGCTTATTGAAGGCTACGACATAAAATCAAAATTTTCACACTTTAATGTGGGTTGAGAAGACCTCCAAAATTGATTTTTTTCGTTTCAATAACCAGAGGAATATATATATATATATATATTAGAGTGTAGTATATATATATATGAATTCTGTCCAGAGTTTCTGATTTCTCATAGCTCGACGACTCGAAGGAACTCATTTCGGTTCAATTTTTATTCGCTTAGCTGACAGGGACAGTCAAATTTCTGAAATAGTAGAAAACGTTGTGCAGACTGCCGTATTTGCTTATTATATGGATGTAAATATTTGGTGGTGCAGTTTTTAATGGAAAATTGGTTTTTGCGTTTTTGGCCAAACTTGTGTGTTTACATGGACGCCCAAATTTTTCCATAGTTTTTCCTGTTTCTGTATCGCAAAACTTTGACAGTTTCCTCCATTCGACTGTTGTTAAACGAAACAACAAACAAATAACAATATAGTACATTCATATACAAATAGTTACATACTGTTGTTGCTATTTACGCAACCAACTTATAGTATATTTATTTACACAAGTCATACGTACATATTATTAAAAAAAAAAAACTATTATTATTATATATAAGACATTAGTTTAACGACCTCTCTTATCCCTGTGGAACAGCCAATAGACTTCACGGCGGCCAACAACTCAGGTGCCACAGAAACTGCGGAATTTGTTCTTCAACAAAACCACAATGAAGAGAATGCCAACGGCAGCACTGAACACTTCAATACTTATGATTTTAGAATCGACAATAATGTTGAGCATGCTGGAGAAGGATTCACTGCGTACTTCGTTGCCACAGCAATCGTTCATTCTGGTGGCCTCCACAGTTGTGGCTGGAGAGCAGCAAAATCTGTTAATTTTATGTGTGGGTCTGCCTTTGTTATTTCTTTTATTTTACTCTGTTATTGTTGTGATCTCATTCTGATTCTTGGTGTAATAAGAGGGAAATAAAAAATGTGTGACGTTTTAGCAAGGGAAGCAACAGGGTGATTCCTATGATTAGTCATGAGATTCGAGTGGAAGAATGTCAGATAAAGTATGTTCAGTGAGATTGTGGCCACTTTTAGCATTACGGCCAATTTGGTACGTAAATCATGATTTTAGGGTTACTGTGGAGAAAATTTAGTTTTTATAGAAGTTTGTATATTTCTGGAGATGAGACTTTTGAACAAACCAGGCTTTTGAAACAAAACAAATGCACGGTTTTATATATGGTGATCCATTTTTTGGTTTCAAAAGTAAAGTTAAATGAAACTATCGGTGAAACTTTTATTTCATTACAATTCTTCGACCTCGTTATTATGTACGAAATACAATGTCCAAATGATCGCATCCTGGAGTGGTAGTGGAGTGGACCTTTTTGGGGTTCCTCCAGAGTGATTTTAATTTTTTTTTCAGTCATTTTTAGTGACTTTTTCCGGATGCAATTTTTTTCCCCCAATCAAAAATTACCCCTTCCGAGAGACTAACTTTAGTTTATTTACACGAAAGCATTTTTGTAGACTGTTGCTGTTATTAAATTTCATTTCAAAATTTTAAAGAAAAATCACCATTTGCAAATGTTTTAACATATTTTTTATAATCGAAATTCCAATTAAAATTAAAATTTGTTTCCTTTTATTTCATTTATCTTTGTTTACATTCACAAAGTAATAAAGTAAATACACCATATTCTTGCAAACGAAGTTTCATTACACCCAGATAACAGAAGCTATAAATAAATTAATAACGCTAAATAAATTAGTAATTATTGCTTACCTACTGCTTACCCTACTGCTTACTTTACCGCTTACTACTTACTTTACTGCTTACCTACTGCTTACTTACTGCTCACTTTACCGCTTACTTACCGTTTGCCTATTGCTTCCTTGCTGCTTACTTACTGCTTACTTTGCTGCTTCCTCACTGCTTACCTACTGCTTACTTTACCGGTTACCGACTGCTTACTTTACTGCTTCCTTACTGCTTACTTTGCTGCTTCCTTACTGCTTACCGTAAGGAAAAGGGAGAGGGAGAAGGAAGAAGATACATAGAGAGGGAACAAAATAGAGTATAAGAATATAATAATATATATAATATATCCCGCTATCCCCCTAAGCAGCTATCCGTCCATCTACCCACCTCTCCAGTTATCTACCTGTCCCCCTATCCAGATATACCCATATGCCCCTATGCTCCTATCCCCTATCCTCTATACCCTATCTCCTATCCCTTATCCCCCTATTAGCCTATCCCCTAAATGAAGAAATAGTAATAAAACAAGTCGGAGGAATCTCCTTTATTTTCAGATAAAATGTCGAATGTTTATAGAGATATAACCTGAATCGCAGAGCTCTGGAAAACGAATAATAATATGAAGGTAATAGAAAAAAGTAAGGTAACTCAACAACAACCGTTACCCTTTAGAATCTGTGCTGTTTGTACGTTTAGTACAACATAGATCCTAACGAGGGCAAGATAAAAAAAAGATTCTTATTCGACGGGAAATCGAATAATCCCCGGGGAGAAACACATTCTGGCTTAGGCAGGTGTTAAAAACCTTCAAAAATATGAAACAAAGACAACTGCGTTATCAAAACAATAAAACGTAATGGAGGCTCAGTAATTGTCCGGTAATGTATATCGGGAGCCGGTAATCTCGCATTTATTGAATAAACAATGAAAAAGGAGGGTTGTCCCAATGCTGTGAAAAATAATATACTCTAGTTTAGAGATATTAGCCGCTGACAAATATGAGAAAGTTAATTGTAGCAGAGTATAACTAGTGAGCCCCAACCCCGGTCAAAATGAGATGTTTGCATTTTGATAAACCATATTTCATGTAATATTTGAAAATAGATTAAAGATAGTTTCTGGGAGTATATTTCTTCAATTAACTAGATAAAAAATAAACCGCTTCCATTTCCTAACAATTTTTTGTCAGAATCCCAAAAATGGCCAGCTATTTAGAGCATACTTTTAGGGATAGGTTTTTGTGTATGGGTTACTAAGTTTATATATTTTATTCCATACATTTTGAGTTTAATTTATTTTCAAAATAATCCTAAAAATACTCGACAAATATTTTACGCATGTAAAAACGATTTGTACTCAGCAGTCATAATTAAAAGCAATTCGAGGAATTAATAATTCCGAATTATGAGTTGATTACAGCTTAATAGGAATTTTAATTTTTTAATTAAGCTAAACTCAGCTGTTAAGCTCTGGTTACGTAAAAAGTTTAATGCTTTAATCAAACCCTATTTTTGTACAATTACACTAAAATCACAAAAATTATGATGATTTCAAAAACTTGTAAAAACTTAAAACTGTTATAAGCGCGTTGGGCGTATCACATTTTGCCAGGTTTGACTTTAGCACTTAAAAATAATCGTTTTGGGCTATTTATTGTCACTCACTTTTGTGTGATGGTGTACGAAATATTGCATTTTGTATTTTCACCATTCTTTTGCAAATGTTTTTGTTTAGTCATACAACTTAAACATACGATGCT
Organism: Philornis downsi; assembly: GCA_019455685.1. Lineage (NCBI taxonomy): Eukaryota > Metazoa > Arthropoda > Insecta > Diptera > Muscidae > Philornis > Philornis downsi. The sequence continues at coordinate 296,986 of JAHXMU010000716.1, read as the reverse complement.
TCAAAGCCCTAACTTAATTTCTTTTAATTAATGCCGGGGCCTTTACGAAACTATTCCACTCACTGAGAGACGTCCAGTTGGATGCATTGGTGACCATTTCTAAACTTTGGATGCTTGTAGCACGACTTTTTTTTTATCGAAAATAGCTCGAAAATTTGTTATTTTATATTTTATTACTCATCTAAGCTAAACTAGCCGACGAAACAAATAAGACGCAAAAAAGTTGTTAACAATTTTCTTTATTTTTCGACATAATCTCTTCTATTTAGCTCGATATACTTTTACCAGCGGTATTCAATGGCTTCTATACCCTGTTTAACTCCTGTCAAACTCCTTAAAATAGCCATCAACCGCAGGCTCTTTTATCTTCTATTACCAAGCCATTTTTTTAAATTTGGAAGTAGATAATAGTCCCAGGGAGCTAAATCTGGCGAATAAGATGCGTTATGAAGAAATTCGCAATAGTGGACATGTAAACTGGAGTATTGTCTTGATGAAGCAACACCTTCTTTTTTGCCAAATGCAGCCTTTTTCCTATAAGTTCATCACCAAAATGCTGCAATAAATTAGCATAATATTCGCCGTTGACGGTTTTTCTGAAGACTTCTGAAGATAATCAGTAAAAATAATCCCATGCGCATCCCAAAAAAAAAAAAAAAAAAAAAAAAAAAAACAGACGCTGTGACCTTTCTTGCAGGCAGATGGAGCCGTCTTCGTTTTCTTTGGCCACGATTTTTCCATGCCAGCCAACTACTTTGACCGTTCCTTTGTCTCAGGTGGGAAGTGGTGGTCTTATCCATGGTTATAAATCGACGCAGAAATTCGTCTTTATTGCGGTGAAATATCGCCAAACACTCTACACAATCTTTTCTGCGATGGTGTTTTTACTCTATTGAATGCAGAGCTTTCTCATCTTCAAAAATTCGGTCAATATACGACGTACAGTACTTTTCGAAATGTCTATCGTTTCAGCTAGCTCACGTACTTCAGCCGGTGATCGTCCAATGTTATTTTGGGGATTTTTTTAACCGTATCTGACGTGGACATCTCAATTGGTCAACCGTCTCGTTCGTTTTGGCAGTTCGTACGGCCCCGTTTAAACTCTGCTGCCCAATATTTTACAGTCATAAACGAAGGAGTAGACTCCCCCAGAGTAAAATCTAGCTTGGCTTTAAAAATACTAAATAACGTGGCGTCTTGAAACTTGAAACATATGTTTTATAAGGTTGCCACTTTACACTAAAATATCTATATGTCAGTTCGGCTAGTTTTGAGGCCTCCCTCGTAGATTTGTAAAACAAAAACAAAATCTCAATACCAGTTTCTTTCTAATGTAAAACATTTAGTTCAACATTAATTCTTCATTAACAATTACGTTTATTCAAATTCTTTGCAAATGTACAGGAAAAATTTAAAAAAAAAAATCCTCTGTACAACATTTTAACACTTGTATTGATACAACAGCGTTATAGCCATTGCTACAAGCCATGACAATTTGTCGTGGCTGACAAAAATGCAGATAATAAATTAATAAATAAAGTTAATCTAAGGAGGCACGGCGGGTCCGGATACTGGCGCCATCTATATGTCAATTCGGTTAGTTTTGAGGCCTCCCTCGTAGATTTGTAAAACAAAAACAAAATCTCAATACCAGTTTCTTTCTAATTTAAAACATTTAGTTCAACTTTAATTCTTTATTAACAATTACGTTTATTCAAATTCTTTGCAAAAATTTAAAAAAAAAATCCTCTATACAACATTTTAACATTTCTATTGACACAACAGCGTTTTAGCCATTGCTACAAGACATGACAATTTGTCGTGGCTGACAAAAATGCAGATAATAAATTAATAAATAAAGTTAATCTATGGAGGCACAGCAGTTACGAATGTGGAAGCGTATTGCCAAAAAAGTAACCACATTTGAGTTTATTTAAAAATCATATTATTATGCAAATAAAAAAAAAACATTTGAAGAAAAAAGTTAGCAAGTTTTTTGCGATATCATTCCTGTCACGCTTCACACTCTACCATGCGCGCCGAAAAATGAAAACATATTCCGAGTAGAGTATAACGAAGTCAACGAAATTGAGTAAAAAATTATCTATCATGTGGACGTGATCAAAATCAAATATTATAGCAGCACAAAGAAACTACAGTACATAGAAACATTCGCAGTGTATATCGTATTGTATTTAAATTTACTTTCTTCACTTGAATGGTATTTCAAAATGACTTCATTCGGATTTTGGACTAACGAAAGAATATCGAATATATTCCCATATATACGCAAGTACGGCGGCGATTACTCGTACATTGTTAACATATTTGTATATGTATGTATGTATACTTATATATTTCTAATGCCATAACACTGGAATTGGCAACAAATAGTTGCACGAAAAACAAAAGTCCAAAGGGAGCTTGAAAACGTTGTAGTGGGAATCAATGACATCGGCCATTGAATATTAGATTAGACAAGGCTTGTAGAAGACGTAACGAATGTATTGCAAAAACGACTACCAAATTTGATAACTTATCATCTTTTTGGCCATTTCGGAACGGAAATGAAGACCTTGGGAGCTTTTGCCTAGGAAATAGATATATTTTGATGCTCCCACCTTACCGATGTCGGTGTGCAATCCATATGATGCCAATTTTCTCTTCATTTATGGTGATGGCTTTGTATACTTTACGGAGTACTTTTCTTCCAAAAATTATTAGTAGGCTTGTGTTATAATTAACTAGCCGACCCGGCAAACGTTGCTTTGCCTTCAAATTTTATTTTTATTGGAAATATTTCATCAATCGGTCTATTATAATAAGAAAGGCCATGGATATTTAATTCATGGTTTGTATGGGAGGTACCACGCCCCATTGT
>JAHXMU010000716.1:244269-254401 GCA_019455685.1 Philornis downsi | reverse complement strand
TATTTGGGATTATATTTTCAAAATAAACTTTCTTGGACACTGCATATTGAGAATCTGAATTAAATACAGTATCATCTGCCATAGGTTTATTGCATAGATTTAAAAATAAATGTGATCGAAGTACTAAATTGCTAATATTTCAAGCTACAGTTCAAAGTCATTATAACTATTTAGGCATTATGTATGGTTACAAAAAGAGTTCTGAATTGAAAGCACTAAATGCTGTAGCGAACTTGCCAATCTCATATTGTACACTTTCTTTGTAAAGAGATGTTTTTCCAACAGTTTTGTCCGTATATGGTTGTTTTAACTATCAAATTGCTAATATATGTTTTCAAATGCTTGCATAGTATTGGCCATCACACGATAAATTTTTCCCGAAATCAGTATACGATATTTTCAATACGAGAAATAATGACAATTTGAGAGTAGCTATGTGTCGATCTGAAACAACAAAACTGCGTATAGAACATTCAGGTAGTAGTCAGTACAATATTTTACCACAACAGTTAAAATCACTAGAAACACTTTCATTATTTAAATCATCAATGAAAGGGTATTTATTGCAAAATGTCGAAGAGCTTCTGGTATGAGTTTTGAGTTAATATTAAAGTACATGTCAATAAATTAGGTTTTTCATAAATGTGTTGTTATTTTGTATTAAAACTATTGTTATTATACAAGCAATTTTGATGTAATTATTTTGCCAAGTAGCCTCTATAATGCCATGCAGCGCTGAGGCGTAATTTGTATGAATTTGTATGATATAAAAAAATTAAAAAAAAAAAAAACAAAAAAAATCCTAATCTAACGCTATCTGGCTTAGCCCATTTGCACTCATACAATTCAAGCCATCTATTGTTAAAATATAGAATTTCTTTTTACAACACCTTATAATTGTAATAATAACAACGAATATACTCAGCTTTATTTGAACCGCCCTTTAGTCGTTTTTCCTAATAAAGGGATAATAATAATAATGGATTTTTATTGGCAGCTATTTTCTTTTTTTTTTTTTTTTTTTTTTGCACCGAAAAATTTATCTGAACATCTGTTTTAAATGTGCTATTTTTCTTAACGCATGTGTAATTAATTACGCACATCGCATCATTAAAATGTTGTTTCTTTTTCTCCTTCTGAGAACGGTAGAAAAATATTATAAACATTTGGTCGAAGGCATGAATGCAGGTAAATTATTGTGCATTCAAGACCCTACTCTTTGCTCCATCCATTGTATAACTCCTGCAGTATTAAACCAATGCACATAACTACCCTCCTCCCTTTGTTATTGAAGATGGCACTATCGCAGACAGACCGACCGACACAAGCAAACACACGCGCTCACCAATATATTTTAACAAAATTTTAATCGGATGATTGTATTTGTTGTATCGTCTGCTTGCCAGTTTAAGGAGCCAGCCAGACAGTGTTTGTGCCTCTCACACGTACATATAAAGGAAGAGCCGAAAAATAAAAGTATCCAAACGAACGGATCCCGACCATCAATAATGGCCTACAGGGTTGGGTAACTTAAGTACTATTTTCAGTACTGACCAACTTTTTTAGTTAGCGAAAAGAAAATGTTACTTTCCATCTCAGGAATGGGACAAGGAAGAGTTTTTTTTCACATTTAGCGAGCTCCTAATTTAGACTAACAAAATGGAACCTACAGTTGAATGACGATTTTGAATGTCAGTTTGAGAGGCTTTTACTAGGTTTCTCGACTACGCGACGAGGTGACCTCCCGCGGGGTGACGGTTCGAATACCAGCTTGAGAGGCTTTTACTTGGCTTGCTGACTGTTCAAAGTGTCATTAGTGCAAAAAAAAAAAAAAGAAGAGAGACACAGGATGCACCGGGGCTCGAGCCCACAATCAGCCATATAACGTTAGTTGCGGCACTAACCATTGTGCTACGATCGTCCTTCGTTAAGTGTTTGGAATAAGGAGCAGTTTTGATTACAAGTTTCCGATTCCCGGTTGAGCTGTGAAAGAGATAGTTTAATATCTTGTATTTGATTACAAGTTTCCGATTCCCGGTTGAGCTGTGAAAGAGATAGTTTAATATCTTGTATTTGATATCACCCAAAATTTTACGCAACACTTCTAATCTTCACTACTCCTATTTCATGGATTGAAGGTTTGTGGGCAAGACAAATCGCAGTAGTTATCTCTTCACCGGAAGGAATACATTATTTGATACTGCAAAAATGTAACACTTAGGAGGAAGCTTTTAAGATTTCAAATTTTTTTGACCAAATGTGTTTCATGTCAGATTATATCCGAGGACTGTAATCTGCCCCTTTGGCATCGCCCCATACAAAGTGGCGTATAAACCAAAATTTTAAAGTTTCCTTTATAATTTCTAATTGGCAAAATTTGTAAAATCGACCGATCAACCATTCCCCATCTGGTTCATTAGATACAAACCACCGATTTAACACACACTCTTAGGCTCTTGGTAATATCAAATTAGGACTGAAAATAGCCTACATTCTTCTGGTAGGTCATATTCAAACACGCAGATCGAAATTCAATTTTTACCTGTAACTTCTAATTCGTAGACTGAAGTAATGAAAATTTTTGTCTATTGCATAGCTTTATAATGCCTGGCAAAATCAAAAAAAAAAAAAGATCGGCCCATTAATATTGCTCTTTCTAAAGGGTGTCCAAACAAGAACGCAAGATTTAAATTTGGTGCCATTCGAAGTGTCATTGTTTGACATCTGAACAATTGTTATTGTTTGCTAGTGGAAGGTACGAGCTTAGTAAAAATGGAGCGCTACACGAATGAACAACGCATTCTCATTGTGAAATTGTTTACCCAAAATGGTAAAAGTTTTGCGGCTACAGTTCGCAAATTGCGATCAATTTGGGCTCACAATAATGCTCCAAAAGAGTCAACTGTAAAGAGATTAATGGAAAAATTTGCCAAAACTGGGTCTGTTAGTGATGTAAAGACAACAACGCGCCTTCGACTAGGTCGATTGACCGAAAATGTTGCAGCTGTACGTGATGATGTCGCTCAAACTCCATCCACCTCAATTCGACACCGAACTCAGCAAATTGGTGTCTCTAAATCCACTATGCAGCGAATTTTGACGAAAGATTTGCATCTTTGTGCATACAAAGTTCAATTGACTCAGGAACTGAAGCCAGCTGACTATGGACAGCGAAGGGAGTTTGTTAATTGGGTATTGGAGAGACAACATGAAAATGCTGATTTTACCGATAAAATCATCTTCAGTGGCGAGGCCCATTTCCATCTTGATAGCTTTGTCAATAGGCAGAATTTTCGCATTTGGGGTGAGGAAAATCCTCCTCGAGTGATTCACGAGAAGCAAATGCATCCTTAACGTACCACTGTGTGGTGTGGATTTTAGGCTGGAGGAATCATTTGACTTTTTTTTTATGAAAATGAGGCATGTCAAGCGCAAACAGTCAATGGTGTTCGGTATCGTGAAGTGATAATCAGTTTTTTCGTGCCTAGAATTGAGGAAATAAATGTGGAGGGCATGTGGTTTCAACAAGAGGTTTCTAAAGGGTGTCCCAACAAGAACGCAAGATTTAAATTTGGCGCCATTCGAAGTGACATTGATTGACATTGTTCGCGCCTTGAATTGAAGAAATGAATGAGGAGGGCATGTGGTTTCAACAAAACGGCGCCACATGTCATACAGCCAGAGAAACAATTCAATTGCTGCATCAGTCATTTAAATATTGCGTTCTTGTTGGGACACCGTTTAATAACCCCCATACAAATTACCAATTTAAGCTATTTATTTTTAGCATAATATCTTTCAAGAAGTTTTATTGAATTTAGTCAAATGGGCCAGACATTAAATTTAGTGCTGGGAACGAAAATGGCAGTATCATATCTTTCCTAGCATTTCCATGCTATTTGACAGATTAACCAAAAAACAATTTTTTTCGTGTAATTATTAATTCGTACACTGCAGTAACTTTATCAATTATATTGCAATTATATTGCCTTAAAAAATTAGAAAGTTTGACTGGATATCCTCGGTAACTCCCATACAAGTTGCTTATTTTAACAGATTTATAAATTCATATCTTTTATTCAATTCCACCCGTCTCTGTCAGTTTAGCTCTGCTAAAGAAAATGGACTACATAGCCACGCCTCTTAGGAAAAAAGACTGTGTGGTACTTCAATTCGATGTAATTTTGTTTCTTTTATCGTACGTATTTTTTTTTTTCTTTTTAAAGAATCTTGCCTAACCTAACCTAAATCCACATCCTTTTCGCTGTAGTAGGGGAGGGTCACTTCATCTATAGGGTGGCGCATAAGTAACGTTAACGGTGACTATATTGAATGCGTTCTTGTACATCATTTGGTTTTAACTCGTAAACCAATTGCATCTTATATGAGATTTAACACATGTAAAATTCTTTGCAAAGACCGCCTAGACATCTCTAACTGCTGGGAACGTCGCCCGGTGGAAGTTTCGGGGTTTTCCTCAATACTTGCTTGCACTCAAGCAATGGTCACTTCATTTCGAACTGCACGAGGTCTTCCAGCACGCGGAATATCACAGACAGGCCTTTATTGCCCAAAATGCTGAGCCAATCGGTAAATTGTAGGAGCGCTAGAAGCATTTCGAACATAAAAGAAATTTCGATATGATCTAAATAATCGAATGCTGACTTTCAAAGTAAAATTGAACAATTTTGTTTGCTTCTTCTGTGCTGAGCTTTTCCTTCATAAATTTCCCAAGTATTATTTACTTAATTCTATAAAAAGATGAAGGAAAAAGACTTAAACCAAAAATATATTCACTGATCAAATCTTAACGTTGCTTATGCGCCACCCTATATATGACAATACACTGGACATTGAAATTTTGATTTTTTAAAATTTCATAATATTGACAATTTCTGTACTCATTCCAGTTTTTCTAAAACTTCAAACTACTGCATTTTTTTTTTTTTTTTTTTGAAAATTTAATTACACCTTTATGTTAAATATTTTACGCCTACTTCGGAGTAGCTGACTAGGTCTTAAGATACTAATACTAAAATAAACAATTTTGATCAAAGCTGGAAAAGTCAATTTTTTAACCCTTATCCGTTATTCTGTTTACTACATTTTTGAAATCTTTTACTTCTTGGCAGCTTTTGTAAACATTTGTTATATTGAAATGACATTTAAATACAAAAGTTTTATATTTGGGCCAGTTTTTGGCGTATTTTGTCTTGAGGACTACTTTTCGATGAAATTGAGAGCCTGTGGAGGCATTTAAAAACAAAAACGATGTGGGCATTTTGATTCATGAATTTAGGGTAATGATTAAATCAACAAAATTCGATATGATTCCTAATTCAACTCTTTCGAATTTTGGCCATTTTTGCTTCAAGTATTTTACTGAAACTTCGAAAATTTTAAAAATTCGGTCCAGTACAGTTTTGGAATTTCAAAATAAAGTTTTTTTAATTTCAGGTCAAATAGCTAATGAACCGTACTACAAGGTGCAAATGATTTCTTTAACTTCAATTATGTTGTAGGCAGAAAGACTGTCACTTTAAGAAATTAAAAGGTTATTTCCGTCCTTTTCTTAAGAATTACAAAAATAGTTCTCTAAAATGTTAATCTAGCGTATTCAAATGTCATGCTTATTAGCCTTGCAACGAATCCTATAAGAAAGGACAGAAATTGCAGTCCTTTTTCAAAACAATTGCATAAAAATGCATTGCAGTGTCAAATTCTTGATATTAAATATTTTACAAATATATTACCAATATCCGTGAATATATTTCATTTCGATTTTCTAACGAATTTTTCCATGCTTTTTCACCAAATGAGATTAACAAACTTTGCTAAAATTGGAGATTACTGGGTCACGATTTTCAACAAATATGTAGATTGTCGAAAACAGCAACCACTCAAATTAATTTGGCTAATTTTCTGTCTTTTACTTGATTGACTTATAAGCTATTTATCATACTTGCTTTAATAAAATTTATAATATTAAAAAATTTATTGTATAAAAGACAAAGATGATCTTTTGTTATCTTCGACTAGCTTTAGCTAAATCTCGCAAACTATGATATCAAAAGATATCACCAATATGTTTGATATTTGTGAAACTATTTTGAAAAAGAACTAAAAGGATTGTTTTCAACAATACTTTGCTAGAAACGCAGTTTATGTCAGTGATCCTTTATGTCAATTTGAAAAGAAGAGGCAGAAAGGGCTGCTTAAATTTGAAATATATCAGTCAAAAGTTTACTTTGCCTATACTCATTCATTTTGAGGGAAGCAGTAATCATAATCATGTAAGGATTACATGTAAGGATTTCGACGTATAAATAAAAGTCAGGTTAAGTACATGAGAAAAAGAACTTTACTATTGAAAGGTTATACAAGGAGTAAACTTAAAGTTAGAAACGCGGGTCATAGCCGCACTATAGCAAGTCGTACTCGTGTTACTGATAATACAAACTCGTATTTGGATTGTGAAATACCACAGGGTGATATATGTATATAGCTTACATACTCATTCATTTTGGGGGAAGCAGTAATCATAATCTTTGAAATGATAGCTACAAATATAGCATTCTTTGCCTAAAATGTTTATAGTTCTCTTTTAACAAACCTTGGAATTCCTTGCATAAAAGTTAAACGGATTTGAACCACATTCCATTTCTATTATTGAAAACACCCATCTATCGGATGGGTTGAAATTTTCAAGAATTTAAAGTCTTTGAATTTAAGTCTTCCCAACATATTGGCCATGGTCTACATGAAGATAAATTCGTATTTATATAGCAAAGATGCGGGCTACTTTTTGTTAGCAAACATTTCTGCATTTGTATCACTTCGGAATACATTTAGAAGATGAAATTCAAAAGCTGGAAACAATACGCCTTGAAGTTATCAGTATTCATCAAACTAAATGCGATATAAAAATTGTTCACTTATAAATATCCGGGAAAAAGTATTGATCGCTCAGCAAAGTCATACGGGAACTAGATAAATATAAAAATATGCACACAAATATTTCAAAACAATTTCGAAATTTTGCTTTTTTTAACTTTTTTCATAACTACCATATTTAAATTTCGTCCATTGTTGGTAGACAAAGTATTCTATCTGTTTAAAACGAATGGAGTGACATTAAAGATAGCTATAATTAAATGAAATCCATTGTTTTTTCAATATGTCTATTTGTACAAATGTGATCACCAGATGGCGCTAGAAAGATAAGAGTTCGTATTCAAAAGCTACCCATATATAGGGTGATTTTTGAATCGTAGTTTTTGTTTTAAATCGAATTTGCATCATATAATAAATTTTTTTATTGGAATCGATAAATTGGTCTTTGCCTTTTATTTTTTAAAGATAATTTCATGTAAATGTTGTACGCATCTTCGTCTCAAAATCTCCATTCGGAAGGTCCAATTTTTCCTCACTTTTTCGAGCATTTCGGCCTGTATTCCACAAATAACGTGTGTTATGTTATCCAGTAAGGCTTCAATAATGTTCGGCTTGTCCACATAGATTAACAACTTGACATAACCCCATAAGAAATAATCAAGAGGCGTTAAATTGCAAGATCTTGAGGGCCAACTCACAGGACCAAATCGAAAGATAAGCTGCTCACAAAATTTATCCCTCAACATATCCATTGTTTCACGAGCAGTGTGGCATGTTGCATCGTCCTGATGAAACCACATGTCAACCAAGTTCAACTCAGCGAATTGGGGCAAAAACAAAAATTCCTTGTGGTTGAGTAACCCATTCCCAATTGCTGAGAACGGCGACGAATTGACATTTCACGATCGGCATTAACACTGGTCGCTACGGCTGCAATATTTTCTTCGCTACGAACTCTACACATGCGAGTCGCTGGTTTTGTGTCCAACAAAGTAAATTTGATGCGAAATTTGGAGATAACAGAACGAATTCTTGATTCAGCAGGTCGATTATGACGACCATAAAATGGTCGTATTAAACGATGCCCATTTGTCACAAAGTACAAATTTTGATAATAAATTTCAACGATTTGCAATCGTTGCTTGTTTGTTAGTCTTTCCATGATGAAATGGCAGAGTATACCGTACTCTTTTCACTTTGACAGATGACGTTTGGACGCCATTACCAACCAGTGCTGCCAAACTGAAAAACTTAAATCTTAAATATTCAGCCTATAGTTTAATGATTGATTGGAAACTACATCATATTTTACAGTTTTTCGTTGGCAATGGTGAAAATTCAAACCAGACAGCTGACAATGTGGATAGGGTATATAATCCTTATATTGTAACTCCCAATCACGCAGAATTTTGTTTTAGTCAATTCCCTTCCCGTAATTTTTCCCGTAATGTCAACAAAGTAATAGAAATTGTTAACTCCAAACATTTTGCAAGTGCTGTTTCCAGGTTATCCAGGAGCTAAATATTGTACAAAGAAACCCCGTTTGGAATCACCTAAATAAGGCTGGATACGATGTGTGATGAAAAGTGGATTAGTTAGAACAACGTTAGGCCTTAAACGGTCGTGATTGAATCCCTGTGAAAATTGTGGTCAAGCCTGCACAAACGATCATGAAGGTTTTTGCTTTGCGTTTGGTGGGATTGGCAGGGAATCATTTATTATGAGTTGCTTTCTTATGGCTAAGCTTTACATACGGCCCTGTACTGTCAACAATTGAATAGTCTGAAGGATGTAATCGCTTAGAAATGGTCAGCTTTGGCTATTAGGAGAGGAATTGTGTTCAATCAAGGCAACGCTAGGTCACATTCAACGACAGTGTCTCGGCACGAGTTCAGAGAGCTTGGTGGACAGTTTATTATGCGCCAACCATATAGTCGGGATCTGGTGCCAAGTGTTTGCCAACCGTTGTCCAGTCTATAGCAAATGATTTTGCCACAAAACAAGTTTGTGAGAATCGACTGTCCCAGTTTCTAGGATTTCTGTGATTTCTGGTCATAATAGAATTAGCTTTAAAATGGCAACAAATTATCGAATAAATCGGTGTATTTTTGGTATAAATGGGATTATTCTAATTATGTTAATGTTATACTACGCCTTCAATGTTATGGAAAATTAATGGATTTATTTTCACCACACCTTATATTAAAGATTAAATATGTTAAAACTTAAGATCATGTTTAGAACATGAATTTCAGAACTTTTATATTACAGTGCAACTAAACGAAGGATTTCTTAGCATTTAAACCTATGTAGGGATATTATCTTTATTAACATCATTACCTATCGTAAAATTTTAATCCACATTCGGAACATGAGATTCAGTTGTTTTTTATTACACTCAGCATTAACGTCCTCCGCTCATCCAGTTGTTAGCACTGAGGACGACTTAAATATATTCGTCGTATATGTTTGTTTTAATGTTCACTCTTCTCCATCGTTCAAACTGCCATATGCAATTTTGGCATATTTGGATTACAAAATAATAATGTTGCATAGAAAATGGGTTATTTCGATGTGTTTCTTCTTCCAATTTGACAGATTTCACGAAATTCAGTTATACCTCTGTAACTCTTAACAATTTCGTTGCATCATCTTACTCTTTTGTTAATATATTACTTTATAATTTATTATAACATTTGAAAATAGTTCTACCATTTAACCACGCCCCTTCCCATGGAAATGACCAACTTAACCCATTCATTTTTAGATTCATATCTTTCTTTCTATTCCATTAAATTTGACTTGAATTGGCACTTATGAAGCATTCGATAAAATTAGATATTAGAATTAAAATGGACTCCATTGCTTTATCCTTTCTGAAACTAACCATACAAATTGACCAATTTGCCGAAATTAAACTTTTCTTTAGAAATTTCTAATTGAAAATTGGAATTTTATTTATTGTACTCGTATTGCTTTATAATGCTTGAAAATATTTTTCTATAATTTCTAAGCGCAGGTTTCAATTAGTTATAAATTTGTTTTAGCATTACGAGTTAAGATTACAGAAGTTCGTCTTTGCAAAGCTGTGCTCATATTGGAAATTTTAGCAGAAATGGTACCGATATTAAGCTGTTACAACTTAAAGCAATATTCAGAACATGACATTCAAAACTTTTACATTGCCTTGCGCTATACAGGGTTGCCCATATTCGACGGACCCATGTTTAAAAAAAAA
>JAHXMU010000716.1:142898-154450 GCA_019455685.1 Philornis downsi | reverse complement strand
TTCATTAATATAAATTTTTGAAATAAGTCTACCCCAGCGCCACCTACTGGCCCCAAACTTAATTAAAACCTAATCGGGCACCAACCGACCCTATGGTGTGAATATGGCTGCTGTAGCTGTAATCGTTAAGATCTGATGGTCGAACAAACATATGCACGAACGTTTTTATATATTAAGATATTGCAGAACAAAAAACAAAATTGAAAACTATCAAAGAAGTGAATCAAAATAATGGATTTTCAATGTTCATTTCGTTGACGTTTCAAGCAATACCATCATTCTTTCGGGTGAAAGTATAAAAACCAAAAAAATACACTGGAAAAAATAGATTTTGTTATTTAAGAAGACCTAAATTTCAAGTTCTAATGTTTTTACACCCCAATCTTTCGCCATGTTAATCATATAAGTGCATAAATAAAACTAAAAAATTGGTGTTTATCATGTTATTATAGAATATATAATATATTCAAGCAATATATGCGATAAATCTATCAACAATTTATCGAATTAATAATAAATGTTATGTCATATCGAAATTCTTAAGACTTTGATCAGGAATCTTGCTTCACAATCAAATACCATAAGATATATTCATATAACGTCTTCGTATTCCGAAAGTTTTTTCGGGTTTTAAAAGAAATTTACTTACAAATTTACTTATATACAAGAAAATTATTATTTTAATCTATTACATACGTATAATCCCTCCCTTTTTTAATGATTTCTTCCCTCTTCTCTGGGAGCTTTTTAACTCCTCTCTTATAAAACTCGCGCGGTTTTTTCTGAAAAAAACGTTCAATTCGATTTTTTACTTCCTCGACGTTATGGAAAACCAAATGGTGGTTGCTCAGACTACGAAATAGCTGATTGTCGGATGGAGCTTTGGCCGTTTTTTCTTCCAATGTCGCCTTCAATTTATCTAATTGTGCGACATAGTAGTCCACAGTTATTAGTTTGATTTGTTGGGAGAAGCTAGAAAAAAGACTACACCTATGACATCCTACCAAATCGTCAACATTACCTTTCTGGGATGAAGGCCCGCTTTAGAGGTGGATTGATGCGGGGGTTAATTTGGTTTCCTCCATGATCTTTTCCGCGTTGCGCGGATTCTGAGATTCTTCAGAAACGGTGTCTTGTTATATCTTATATTTAGGCTATCGCAGACGTCAACGCGATTAAGACGGTTGGCCTCGGTCACAAATCCGCATCACAGCGAGGTTGCTTACAAATCCGAGCTCTTTTTTGACCCCGTGAATGGTTGAGACGGTTTTGTTGATTATTTCAGCTATTTCTGTAACTGTTGCAGGGCGATTAACAATAATTAAATTTCCGCCTCCTCGGAAACAATTTCTTTTGGTCGCCCTGATCTGGAAGCGTCCGTTACGGAGAAGTCGCCCGTTGAAAATCTTTTAAACCATTTCTGGCAAGTTCTTTCATTTGGTCCATTTTCTTCACAAATAGACTTTATTTTTCGGCTGGTTTCAGCAGTCGTTTTTCCTTTTCCGAAATAATACAGTATAATATGCCTAAAAGCTCATTTTCCCCACGTTTCAAAACTTTTTTTTTAAAACGCTATAACCGCTCACGACTAGAACGAGAACACAAGTTAGCAATAGTCAACAGGTTAGAAAAGGGGTGTGAGGAACTTATGATAGTGTTTGAAGGAACTCTACGTCATGAGAAGTGACGTATGGTGAACTAACGAATTACCCGAACGAACTTTCCGAACAACTCGTTATGTATAAGAATAAGAATAAGATAAGAAATTATGCACGTTCAACTTAATCAAGTAAGCAGATCGAAAATTTTCGATTCGGCGGCGACAACTTATCCAAATGTTTTCGATCGGTAAGCGTCAATACAAAGTTAGAGCGGCGTTTAGTTATATTTAAGCAGAAATAATTTTGACATTGCTGTTGAACAATTCAATTAAAACAAAGCCATCAACTAAATCATGTGTCCATTTTTCAGTTTCAAGCAAAGCTAAATAAAACACACATAAAGCTATCATTTCGAAGAAACTTTTATTTTATTATAATGCTTGGACCCTGGACCATTATGTAGGAAATACAATGTCATTTGAATGACCGGCTCGGAATTGGTTGCTGCAGCAATGAATCCTTTTCAGGTAGTTTTCGAACAAATATGGCCTAATAACACCTTCAGACCATAATGCGTATCAAACAGTCACTTTTTCCTTATGCAATAGCGTTTTTGCAATCACTTCTGGGTTCTCCGAGCCCCATATGCGACAACTTTGCTTGTTGACGTAACCACCGAGTGAGAAACGAGTTCCACCGCAGAAGAAAATTGTGGTTCGATTGAAAACCTACGTTTGTGTCAGCTACTTTGTAATGAGTTTTAACCATTTTTACGCATTCTTCGATTGCTAAGCGATCCGTATTCGTAAATGACAAACCTTTCTCTGAATAAATAACACTTGAGATGACAGATATTTAACAACTGACAGCCTTGCGAGATTGATGGTTTTAAATCCACTAAATGGATAACACTGCATAAATTTGCGGTGTTTTTTTTTTTTGGCAAAAAAAAAACGAAAGATAAAAAAAAATGTTGCCATTTTCAAAAACCAATCTTAGAACGTCAACTTTGCTCGTTGACGTAACTCCCGAATGAGAAACGAGCTCCACCGCGGATGAAATTTTTGTTCCATTGAAAGCCTGCGTTTTTGTTAGCTACTTTGTAGTTAGTTTTAACTATTTTTACGCGTTCTTCGATTGTTAAACGATCCATATTTGTAAATGGCAAATCTTTGTCTGAATAAATAACACTTCAGATGACAGATATTTAACAGCTAATAGCCTTGCCAGACTGATGGTTTTGAAACCACCAAATGGATAACACTGCATAAATTTGCGGTGTTTTTTTTTTTTTGCCAAAAAAAAAAGAAAGATAAAAAAAAATGTTGCCATTTTCAAAAACTAATCTTAGAACGTCAACTTTGCTCGTTGACGTAACCCCCGAGTGAGAAACGAGCTCCACCGCGGATGAAATTTTTGTTCCATTGAAAGCCTGCGTTTTTGTTAGCTACTTTGTAGTTAGTTTTAACTATTTTTACGCGTTCTTCGATTGTTAAACGATCCATATTTGTAAATAGCAAACCTTTGTCTGAATAAATAACACTTCAGATGACAGATATTTAACAGCTGACGTCTTTGCCAGACTGACGGGTTTGAAACCACCAAATGGATAACACCTGTGTAAATTCGAAGTGTTTTTTGGGGTCAAAAAAATTTTAGAATTTTATTAAAATATTTTTAAAATGTCCATTTACATTCCAAAAACTTTCATTTGTTTCAATTTAAATTTCGGAAATTCTTGAATAGAATGTTTACTTAGTTTAGAAAACTTAGAAACACAGAACATTTTTTTTATAATATTATTCTGCTAATATTTTCTGTTGAATTTTAAAAAATTGCAATTATATTGCTATGTTATTTTAGTAATTTTAAGTTACATTCTATGTCATACTTGGGAAACATATTTATATTTGCGTACGAGAAATATCACATTCCTATATGAGAAGTTTATATGAAGACACTTTTCTATATGACAAGTGCTTATGAAGATATTTTCTGTATGAAAAGTGCCCACCAAGATAATTTTCTACATGAAAAGTTCCTCTAAAGGCACTTTCTTATACGAAAGTTCCTACGAAGTTTCGCTTTTCTAAAACAGGGTGGCGCAATAGAACGTGCATATTTAAAAAATAGATTAAAAAATAAATACAAAAAGTATGGTTAAAATAAATCTAAGGCATTGTAGAGTAATATATGGAGTTTATTTTTTAAAAATAACATCATCTAAATGGTGACCCTCTCTACGACGGCACTCCTCTAACCGCAAACGAAAATTATTGAAAACTTTCTTCAGTAGTACTGGTGTAATGGCTGCCATTTCACCACGGATATTCTCCTTGAGCTGAACGATGTTTCTTGGATTATTACTGTAGACTTTGTGTTTGAGGTATCCCCACAAAAAAAAGTCAAGAGGCGTCAAGTCTGGACGGGGGCCATGGGATATCACCTCTTTTCGAAATCAGTTTGCCAGGGAAATGGAGTCATTTGATGTGTGCTAGGTAGCTCCATCTTGTTGAAACCAAGGTCTGGAATTCACTATTCTTGAACTTTCAATTTCTGGAGCCAAAAATCCGTCCAACATCTCAATATAGCGTTCCGTATTAACCGTGACGTTTTGGCCCCGCGCATTTTCGAAGAAAAAAGGACCAATTATTCCTCTGCCATAGATTGCTGTCCATACTGTCACTTTAAGACTATGCAATGGTTTCTGGTGTTTGATTTTGGGATTTTCACTGTTCCAGTATCGACAATTTTGACGGTTTACGAACCCATTCATAAGGAAATGATCCTCGTCAGAGAAAAGGATATTGTCAAAATTGGAAAATCGATTAAGCATTTCATTAGCAACTGCGAGCCTTGCTATGAAGTCAGACTCTTTCAATTCTTGTGTTAATTGGAGCTTATATGGATGCAGTTTAAGATCCAATGTTAAAATTCGTTGCAAAATTCGTCGCTATAATTGTAAGACAGACGATCTCTTGCGAGTCGACATTTGTGGATTTCCTCGTACTGACTCCATAACCCTCTCAACATTGTCTTCGGTCCTAGATGTTCTTGGGCGACCATTTGCTTGTGGTTTAAATGTTGAACCGGTCTCTTCAAAACGCTTTACCCATATTTTAATTAAATTAGCACTCGGAGCTTCACTAATTCGCCGTAGTCCATATTCAGCACAATATAGTCGCCTAGTAGCAATCTATGAACGACAGTTCTCGTAAAATGCGCGACGCTTCCCGTCGAAGTAATTCATAGTGACTAAAACTCCATGAGCCCGCCAACCGCCAACCCCACGATGTAGACGCCCCCCGCCCGCGCGGGCGGACCCACTTTTCTATAAGCGAAACATTTACGAAGACACATTTGTGATTATTAAATGTCTATAAGTTTCTTTCAAGATACTTTTCCATATGTGGTGCCCACAAAGTGTCAATGAAGACACTTTTTAATAATGTAAGCAAGTAAAAAGTCACCGATAAACTCGGCAACTATTTCTACACGATTTCGGCAAAAAAAAACCAGCGTCACTGAGCTGGTCACCAAATAGGTTTTTTATTAATCGGCTGGGAACTCTGCCTCATACACACCATGACTGCAGTTTTGTATGCCGTTTTCTGTACTCACCTCTCATCCAACTCTAAGTCGAAAAAGTTATCCCCAGTCTATTTATATTTTTGTGGCAACTCATAGGTAATTTATATATATATAATTTTTGAAAATTTGATAAAGAGATTTTGTCTATCATTGGTACTTCAGTTCTTTCTAAAAGATTGCTTTCTTACTCTGGAGACTCAACTGTGAAATCGACTTCTTCTGGAATCAAAAAAAAAAAAAAACTTAAATTTTTATGATCTCATTTTAATAAATGTCGCTATTTTATTGTTGTTGTTGTTTATTTTAATATTGATGAGTACATGCGACCGACTATCGTTCTCATGATCCCGGGTTCAAACCCGCCGCTATCACCTCGATGTGTCTGACGAACACCTCGAATAGTCGAGTAATCTGATAAATTCTTCTCAAACTGTGGCGTTCGGAATCGTCATTAAGCTGTAGATTCCGTTGAGGGAGTCTAATATACATATAATCCGTGTAAGTTCACTGAATGTGGGAAGCCCTTCCATATCACATTCAGTGGAGGCAAAGGAATTTGTTTGTTATTGATGAGGTAGGTGTTCTATATCAAAAATGTAGCATTAAAACACTTTTTGCTAAAAAAAAAACCTTCGCAAAAGGAAGCTTTTCCTATATATGCAAACGTCGAAAAGTCGATTTCGAAAAGTTGGAGTCCACTTTTCACATATTTGAAAAAAAAGTATAAGTTATAAAGTTCATAAGTATCTATATGATATTTTTTCGGTTTCCTTTGGTTTACACTCTATTATTTTTTTAATGTTGTTTGTTTGTTTTTTGCTTATTTTATTAATAACATCTATTTTTAAAAGTTGTTCTGAAAAGGAAGGACCTGAAACTTTAATTTTGTCGCACAGGTCAACTCAAGATTGTAGGAAGAGATTTGCATGCAGTTTTAACCAAAAACTCGAAATTCATTAAAATGCCTCCAGTGGTGTCTTTCTGGATGCCTCCTCCTTTTACCAAAACAATGCTTTTTTTTAATATTATTCTTTCCGCTGATTTAATAAAATTCTCTAATTTTGGATGCGAGTTGTTGAAAACTTTTTTCCTCGCATAACCAAAGGAGCCATTCTTAATTTCTTCAAGTTTATGGTAGCTGTAACAAAACATGGACTGATTCACTCCAAACTTCATATAGAAGTTTATACTCTTTAAAGCGTTTAAATCCGTTTTTTTTATAAGAACTGCATCAAAACATGGACAATCATAACCCTTTTCGCCTGTTTAGTTGATTTCTCCAACATTGGATAGATTTTTGATTCATGTAACAGGTGGGCCATAAGGGTGTTGGCGGTTTAAATATTCAATTAAAAAAAAAAACTACGAAACATAAAAAAATATATTTGTATTTTTAAAAAGTAGAATCATGGGAATTTTTAAGACTTAAAAATAATGTTGTCCAAATGGCTTCCCTCGGCTGCTTGACACTCTTGGAACCGAAGTCGCAAATTTTGGAAAACTCGTTGAATAGTTGTTCTCGGTATTTTGTTACTTTCCTGAATAATGTTCCTCTTCAACTGCTCTAAATTGGTCGGATTATTTCGAAATGAGTTTTCCAGAAAAAACATTTTTCAGCAGCTCTATGGATACGCTAGCCGTATGACATGTGACCCCATCCTATTGAAACCACATCCTCGAGGTATTGCCTTGAAGTTCTTGCAAAGCTGGCACCAAAAAGTCTGCTAGCATGTTGCCATAATTGTTCGCTCTAACCGTCATCGCATGCCCTCTTTCGTCCTCAAAAAAGTATGGTCCAATAATACCGGTTGACGTTATCTCAGCCCACACGACAAGCTTAGGGCTGTGAAGTGGACGTTCATGCAAACGTCGGGGATTAGTCTCGGACCAGAACCGACAATTTTGCTTGTTCACATGGCCATTAAGGTGAAAATTGGCTTCATCACTAAAAATAACGTTGTTGAAATTGTTGAACCGCTTTAGCATCAAATTGACAAAGTTAAGTCGGTTATTGGCATCATCGGGTTTTAATTCTTGGACTATCTGAATCTTATAAGCCTTCAAATGCAAATCACGTTTCAAAATTCGTCGTAATGTTGTTCTTTTGACATCCAAAGACTGACTTCTCTTACGTGTTGACTGTTGCGGATTTCGCTGAACTGAAACACGAACACGCTCCACAATGTCGGCTGATCTTGCAGAAACTGGGCGACCACGAACCGTAATTGGTACTGTTGAGCCGGTTGTTTCGAACATTCTGATCCATTTTCGTATCACATTGGCGCTTGGAACTTCACTTAAATCGTGTAAACCGTGTTCATGCCGATACAAACGTCGTGCAGTAATCACTGATTTATTGTTTTCGTAATACGCTCAGACACAAAATGCACGCTGCACTCCCGTGTACGACTCTATGGCGACTAAATTTCCAGGAAGCGGCGCAGCGAACAACATATCCCCCCGCCACCCCGCGCCGCGCGTTACCGAGAAATTGAAGAATTAAATCGCCAACACTCATATGGCCCACCCGTTATATCAAGAAAAAATAAACTTATTTTTTTAGCAGCGAGTTGAACTTCTGAATTTTGCAAAATTTATCTAGAAAATCTCTCCAGTGAAGAGATGAATTAACGCAATTTATTGTTCCCGTGTGTGTGCTCGTGCAACAGAGCGTGCCGAATAAGGACTATAGAGATGGTGTGCGTATGAGATACAAACAACATCATGTAAAGTATACGTAACAAAGCCTTCTACATCCTTATTAGACGTGTAAAATGTACATATGGATGATTACAAGGGCGGAAGTTTGGAAGCATTCTCCTTCTTTTAAGAACTCCAGTAAGAACTGTCAAAGTCCTTAAAATTGTCATCAACACCTCCTCATTGTTGGCAAATCTTTTATCACCAAGCAATTTTTCTTCAAGTTTGGAAGTAGAAAATAGTCCGAGGGAGCTAAATCTAGTGAATAAGGTGCGCGATGAAGCAATTCGAACTTTAATGCATTAATTTTGGCCATCGCAATAGTGGATGTGTGAACTGGAACATTGTTTTGACGAAACAACAGTTTCTTTTTCGTCAAATGCTGCCTTTTTCTCATAATTTCATCACCTAAATGCTATGAATAAATTAGCATAGTATTCGCCATTGATGTTTTTTTTTTCCTTTCTGATGATAAACAATAAAAATAATCACATGCGCATCCCAAAAAAACAGACGCCGTGACCTTGCCTGCAGATGAAATCGTCTTCGCCTTCTTTGGACACGATTCTACCATTCCAGTTCACTGTTTTGACTGTTTGACTGACCCTTGTTTAGGGTGTGAAGTGGTGGACCAATGTCTCATCCATGGTTATAAATCGACGCAAAAATTCGGCTTTATTGCGGTGAAACATCGCCAGACACTCTACTGAAATATTTTCGCGACGCTGTTTTTGCTCTGTTGAAAGCAAGCGCGGCACCCATGTTGAGCTCAGCTGTCCCATATTCAAATCTTTGGCCAATATACGATCTATAGCACTGAAATGTCTACCATATGAACTAGCTCACTCACCTTTAGCTGACGATCATCCAATACCATTTTGTGGATCTTCTTAATCGTGCCTGGCGTGGATACCTCAATTGGTCGACCACAACGGTGTTCATCTTGTCAGCTCGTACTGTGCTCAGTATTTTACAGTCATAAACGAAGGGGCAGTAGAATCTAGCTTGACCTTAATAATGGTTGGACTGAGACTTTTCAATTGGAAATATTGAATTACCTAACGTTGACCAATTTTTTCCGTGTTTACAAATTCACTGAAGTCGTTTACTTTTGATGACTCAATTAAAAATACAGAACAACGTGGCGCCTTGAAGCTTATAGCATATGTATTATAAGTTTGCCACTTTTCGCCACAATAATTTTTTTCGCACTACTACCTCCATCTATACGTCAGTTCGACTAGTTTTGGGACCGACCTCGCATGTGTGATTATCCGAAAAAGTCGGTTTGTCGACTTTCCAATTTTCTTATATACCAGAAATTGCTCAATAAAATACAAAATGCTGGTTATTCATTCAAATTTATTGTACCGCCGTTAAGGTAGGCTCGTTTCGAAATAAAACATTTATGCCATCGAATAATCCAAATAAAGGCATTTTTCAAACACCTTTTCCGAAAAACATTCTCACCGCAAATTTTCCTTCATATCGTTTATCGACTGAAAGCCGATTACTCGAAGTGATAATTTGAGTTTTGCAAAGATAAAAAACTCGGCAAGAGCCATATCAAAGGAATACGGTGGTTATTTGGTGGCATTTAATGGAGTTTTGAACAGAAACTCGTTTACAATGACAGCCCTATGTATGCTGCCGTCACGTTGTGCAAAATTCGTGAGATTTCCTTTCATATATCTGTCTTTTCTGACGAATTTGCTCAGCCAAACACTGCATAGCGAGCAGATAAAGTCCTTTATATACCACCTGACCTCTTCACAAGAATTCCCTGTGCACAACATCGCGATAATCAAAGGAAACAGTCAAAATTATCTCGACTTTTAATCGATTATCATAACGTTTTTTCGCTTGCGGCTCATTTGCAAGGCGTTACTCCAAATTTCGTTGATTGGTTTGTATGTCAAAGTCATTAAACTATGTCTTATAATCACTTATAAAGCGTTTTATGAATGTGGGGTTTGGAATTGAACATGTCTTCAGCGATTGAGTTTTTGGCGAAATTGGGATCTTTTGGAATTAGTTGGGTGGCAACGCGGTTCCACATCCAAACAATCACATAAAATGATACAAATTAATTCGTGAGATAAAGACAGTTCAGCGACCACCTCTCTCGAACTTAAATGTTAACCGATGTTAACCTTAGCTAATGATATTGTTAAGCGATAGCACATCTGGGCGGATTTTGAATATATTGCATCATTCACTTGGACATGTTTTTTTGATAAAGTTGATTCACCGAAAGCCTTTTGTAAGATTTTCAGCAATTCGGCCCAAGAAATTCCATTTGCCACTCAATATTTGTGACAAATTGTTTGCTGGATATTTTTTTATGAGTAGATAAAATCACAAAACCCACTAGAGATGAACTGACAAAATCGAACGCTGTGAACAAGCTAAATGACAGATCTCGTCCAAATACTGCATCAGTGCAGAAGACAGTTGTGCCAACCTTGCGATAAACAGAATTTTGACAATCCCTTTAAGCAATCTTTCAAATTTCCGGCACTTTTTTTTTTGGCAGAATGTGCTTCGCAAAATATTGTATATGGAAAATATAAATTTCGTATGAAATATGAAATGTGATGACAAATTTGGCTGGCAAGTTATCTCTTCAACTGATGTTAACATCAATGAAATGAAGAAAATTATGACTGAAAATTCATGTTTCTCATGAATCAATTCGTACCATTTTACATGAAAAGCATTGCCTCTCAAGTAATTCGGAAAGATCTATATTTTGTTAAAAAAAAAACAAACAAAATTGCATAAAGATCGCTAAAGACATGATAACAACGGGTCAGTTCCGAACTCACATTCACTAAACGCATTACAATTGATTATGAGATATGGCCTTATGAGTTTGGTATGCAGACCAACCAACAAACTTTGACGTAATGCCTTCCAAATAAGCTGCAACCGAAAAAAACCTTCTCATAGTCCATCAAAAGTCTAGGTAATGCTAACTACTTTCTGTGATTATCGCAACATTGTGCACTCGGAATTCTTGTCAGAGGTTCAGATGGTAAGTAAGCAATATTATGTGGACCCTGTGCAGCGTTTGGAAGGGTAAATTCTTCGTCAAGTTCTAGATTCTTGATTGATTTTGAATCACAAGAAAACACCTGATATGGCTCCGGCTGAATTTTTTCTCTTTGCAAAACTCAAACTACCACTTCGAATCACTCATTTTCAGACAACGCAAGGCATAAAAGAGAATTGGTGATGTGAAATATAGTCCTTTATGGGAAATGTGTTTGAAAAATATTTTGATTATTTGTTGGCATAAGTAAATTATTTCAGATGGAATCTAACTTCAAGACCATACAATTAATTTTATTTTGTTTTTATTGACCAATTTCCGGTATATTTTTTCTTGGCAGAATTCATCTTTTCCTTTCGAAAACTGGCAACCATCGATGAAAATACCGAAACATTACAGTACTTGGACATCTTGGGAACAGGGCTACCAAAATACGTTGTTAGAACCAAATTGTGGAAACGCTTTCAAGTTTTTTTTTTTTTTTTGTGACGGTTTGAGATAGAAAAAAACGAATTCCATGCATGAAATTTAGGAGAACTTACATGCGTTCTACTTTTAGACTCACTGAAATGCATCTATTTTTTACACTTGTCATCCAATAACCA
>JAHXMU010000716.1:110405-129284 GCA_019455685.1 Philornis downsi | reverse complement strand
TATCTCCTCAATCGTCGCAAAACGCCGTCCTTTTATGGGTCTCTTCAATCTTGAGAACAGGAAAAAGTCGCAAGGGGCCAAATCTGGTGAATACGGTGGCTGAAGCATGATAACGATATTGTTTTTGGCCAAAATAATCTCTCACAAGCAAAGATGAGTGAGTGATGCAAAAGCCATGATTTTTTTTTTTCTTCACAATTCCAAACGTTTATTTTCGTATTGCTTCACGCAAACGCCACATAACTTCAGGGTAATACTCCTTTTTTACCGTACGACCTTGTGGTAAGAACTCCTGATGTACTACGCTATGGTAATCGAAGAAAACAGTGAGCAAAACCTTGACATTTGATCGAACTTGGTGAGTTTTTTTTAGGTCTCTTCCATTGCGGCAATTGGGCTTTGGTTTCGATGTCATAAATGGTGGGTATATCATTTGTCACCAGTTATGACGACCCTCTTAAGCAAATAATACGTAACCCGCGAAATTTGAAAATTCACCTTGTTTTTTGATCAAAAATCGTAGATATGTCCATCCCTCACAATATTTCGGATCTTAACTTTTTATACCAAACTTTTTATACCAAACTGGCAGCCCTAGCAGTAGACCGCATCCAACGGTACCGTAACAAAATACTCACCTTAATAAAATCTATTAGGAAAAGAGAACTTAATTTGTTATGCCAGCCTAGTGGTGGTTGGTAGACGTAATCTGCTTGCAAATTCTACAAAACGTTTCAATTATACCGGGTTATGATAATTAAAATCTGAGAAAAATTAAAAAGATATCATTCCCTTAGATGCGCTAAATGTCCAAAAGATCAGTTTTCAATAATTTCACTGCAAATTTCCTAGAAATGCGATGTTTTTTAGACACAAAAGTTATACATTTCATACAGTTTAATTCCGCTTGCCGCCCTGAATCTGTATCTCACAGCAACAAATTGTTTTGATATTTCAAATTTATAATATTCATTCATCAAAATCATATAAAAAATCCCCCCCATTGACATCGTCATCACGGGCTACACAGAACCACTATAACTTTACCTAATACTGCTATTATCTCTATCATGACTGTATTGCGCGATCGGTGTTTGCCGCACTCTAGCTAGTCTATAACATCTACAGAGCTTGCGCAACACACGAGCGTGTGTATTAACGTAATATCATGAAGCAGCTAACTACATTCAGACACACATTCCTACAAACGCGGTGGGGGGGGCTACATAAATGGATGCATGCATGGATGGCTAGAAGAAGAAATCAAGTCGTATGCTTTGTGTGCTGCCATTCGATTTCGTGTTAGTTTTTATTAACCACAAGGTTGGTTACCATCGTAGATTATGGACCTGTCAGGATTGCAATATATATTATAGCTATGGTCTTTAGTACATGTAACCGCGATACGTAAACACATACACACACACACACACCGATGCATAGGCACATATATCTCATATACACTCATATGTAAGATAATACAACGCAAAATCTTGAAATATTCTTAAGAAATCTGTCAAGTTGCATCTACCTGTTTAATCGCCATCACTGGTTCGAGGGGAAGATCTGGCAACCGTCGAATAGATTCGAAAGTGAATTTTTCTTATCGCATTGCAAAGGCTTTAATGAGACATTTCGTTAGAAAGTGAATTTCGAATACAATAATTGTAAAATTTATATTATTATTATGTAATATTTTTTGAATGTTAACATCGAAGAACAGTGAATGCTTGAATTTGTCATATGACAAATTGTGACGTATTTGCACTGCTCTGATTTCGTGTCAAGTCAAAGAAGATGTTCAAAATCTTTTCGGCGACATTGAGTCTTGCAACTTCAGTGCAATTTTGGTTGAAATCGTGGAACTGCACAGCTTATAACAGTCCCAAGCCGATTATTATTTTGAAGTCTTAACATACAAAATAGTAAAGCTTTTAATTCATGACATAGTAATATTCGGAATCTGAGAATGATTTAATGTTGCCAGCTTGTAAACTTGTAGTCCTGCATATTTATAATCATTTGATCTTGTAGTTCGCAAATATAGTGAACGTTTTGGGGGAAAATATAACGACAGGCCCGGGGTCACCTGGCAAATCTTGTCGCCTCTATTTATAAACAAGGATGATGTGAGAAGGATTTAGTGTTGCCAGCTTGTAAACTTGTAGTCCTGCATATTTGTAATCATTTGATACTGTAGTTTGCAAATAGAGTGAACGTTTAGGGGAAAAATATAACAACAGGCCCGGGGTCACCAGGCAAATCTTGTTGCCTCCATTTATAAACAAGGATGATCTGAAAATGATTTAGTGTTGCCAGCTTGTAAACTTCTAGTCCTGCATATTTGTAGTCATTTGATCTTGTAGTTCGCAAATATAGGTACAGTGAACGTTTTGGAGAAAAATATAACGACAGGCCCGGGGTCACCTGGCAAATCTTGTTGCCTCTATTTATAAACATGAATGAGACGTGGGTCCACCCCTGAGGCAAAGAAACAGTCAAGCAGTGGATTGGAATGTGAGAATCGTGTTAAAAGAGGGTGATGACAGTTCCATCTGCAGGCAAGATCATGGCGTCTGTTTTTTGGAATGCGCATGGGATTATTTTTATTGATTATATTCAGAATGGAAAACCCATCAACGGCAACATTATGCTAATTTATTGCAGTGCTTAGGTGATGAAATTATGGAAAAAAGGCAGCATTTGATGAAACAGAAATTGTTGTTTCACCAAAACAACGTTCCAGTTCACACATCCATCATTGCGATGGCCAAAACTAATGAATTAAAGTTCGAATTGCTTCATCACGCACCTTATTCATCAGATTTAGCTCCCTCCAATTATTTTATATTTCCAAACTTGAAAAAATGACTCGGTGGTAAAAGATTTGCCAACAATGAAGAGGTGGAGTCTGCGTTTGTTGGTTATTTTAAGGAGATTGACAGTTTTTACTATAAACAGGCTATAGAAGCTATTGAATATCGCTGGAAAATGTATATCGAGTTTAAGGGAGGAGATTATGTTGAAAAATAAAGATAATATTTTCCAATTTTTTTGTGTTTTCTCGCCCTCGTGCATTGAAATCCTTGTTGATTTTATAATTTGGAATGATGAAATCTCAATTTCTTATATTTGAAATTATTTCATATTGAAAACATTGAATAATATCGAGGAAAAAATCGTTCATGTGTGACAGACAAACTCACAGCGCATAAACAAAAAAAGTTACTGGCTAAAAAGTTATTCGTATTATTCTACGGTGCGTCAAAATCACGCATTTTCTATGTCTTGCGTTATGTCATTAATTATTCGCTAATTGAATCCGCAAGTTTTACGCTTAACACGGTTCGAAAAACGTCCAAATACGCGGAAGTTCTAATGATTAGTGTACATCATAGTGACTGACTACGCACAACCGAATATTCGGCCACAACAGAAAAAAAAAACAAAAGAAACGAACCAAACATATCAACGCAAACTCTTCTCAATTGGCGTTTTGTCACTGTTTAAGTGGTGGTGACCTTCACATTGAAATTTTTATTTATTATTATATTCGTTTTTTCTTTTTTTTTCTTTCTCTCTCTTCTCTTTTTGATGAATATATTCAGCCACGATTTGGGTATTCAGTATTTCGTACATTTAGGGGTAATTTAATACTGCCCACTGAATGACTGACTTCACATTACAGTTGATTTAATTGTTTGTTATTGTTATAATTTGCAATAATTGGACACAAAACTGATACGAATTGTATGAACATTGGAAAAGTACATACATATATGTAAGTATGTACGAGTATATAATAGTGATAAATATGAGTATTTTAAATATACAGATGAATTTGTTTAATTACTTATTTGTAGATCTGCCGCAAGAGAAATTGTCTATGAAGGGTTATTTCATGCTATGGCAGACAGTTGACATTTTCCAACATGTAGAAGTAGTTAACAATTAGTTACGGCCGAATAGTTAATCATGTGATTTAAAAAATAAGCTGCTTTCTCGTTATGATGGTTAGTATTCGGTATTCCTATGCATGACATCAAACTTTAGTTTTCATTTTAGAGGTATTCTCCGCAGTGATTGGTGACAACGTTTTCAAGTAAAATATTTTTAAATATGTTATTCAATTCAAGCAAATATAAAAACTTCTTTAGTGTGTATTTGCCATTACAGGAATATATGGGCCATATACAACATATAACGGCTTCCCAGTCTAAAGCGTCAAAAAACTATTAAAATCAGCGTAATTCTTATCCCAGAAATTTCTTGGCAACAAGTTCATTTTTCATATCTCTACATATGTATGTAATACTTTATAAGACTCGTTTCTATATAACACAATCTTGAAGGATATTATTTATTCGTATAATAAAATGTATTGCATTCGTACGAAAATTATCCTCCAAGGATATACCTTCATATAAAATGTGTTTTCTAAGGCATATTATTATAAGAAAAGTGTGTTCCAAGACCATTCTTCAGGTGAAAAGTATGCCAAGATACTTATTCATATGAAAAAATTCCTCCACAACAATTTTTCATATAAAAAGTGGCTTTCAAGACATTTTTGTTTTTGTGAAAAAATCGTTTTCCAGGACGCTCCGTCATGCTAAGAGTGTTTTTCAAGACACTTTTTTACACGAAGAGTGTCTTCCAAGAAAGTTCTTCTCACGAAGGATGTCTTCCAAGACACTTCTTCATATGAAGAGTGTCTTTCAAGATACTTTTTCACACGAAGAGTACCTTCCAAGACACTTCTTCATACGAAGAGTGTCTTCCAAGACACTTCTTCATACGAAGAGCGTCTTCCAAGACACTTCTTCATACGAAGAGTATCTTCCAAGACACTTCTTCATACGAAGAGTATCTTCTAGGGCACTTCTTCATACGAAAAGTGTCTTTCAAAACACTTCTTCATATGAAGAGTGTTGTCCAAGATACTTCTTCATACGAAGAGTGTCTTCTAAGACACTTCCTTATACGAAGAGTGTCTTCCAAGACACTTCTTCATACGAACAGTGTCTTCCGAGACATTTCTTTATAAGAAGAGTATATTCAAAAACTATTCTTCATATGAAACATGTCTCCCATCACATTTATTCATATGAAAAATATCTTCCATGATGCTTCTTCATATGAAAAGCATCTTCTAAGACTCTTCTGTATATGAAAATCGTTTTCCAAGACACTTCTTCGTATGAAAAATATGCCAAGCCACTTCCTCATATTAAAAGTGGATTCCAAGAAAAGTGTCTTCCAATACGAAAAAGCGTTTTCCATAACAGTTCTTGATATGAAAAATGTCTTCCAATGCATTTCTTCAATTCCTTATATGCACTTCTTCATAAGAAAAGTGACTTTCGAGACACATCATCATAAAAAATAAGAAATGTTTCTTTCAAGACTTTATTTCATATGAGAGACATCTCCCAAAATACTTTTACGCTTTATTAAAATTGTCTACCAGTGCACTTTTTTATGTATTTTAAGTATCTTCCCACAAACGTCTTCATGTGAAAGTTTCACTTCTTCTTATGGAACATGTTTTCCCAGACACTTCATCATATGAAAACAGACTTCTGAAAAAAAGTGTCTTCCAAGGCAATTCTTTACATAAAAATCGTTTTCCAAGTGTCTTTCAAGGCACATCTTCACTTTCTCTAATGCAATTCTGCATAAGAAAAGATTCTTCCAAAATGAGTATAATGTTTCTTTCAAAACTTTATTTTCTAAGAGACATTTTTTCACTTAAGAAAAATTCTTCGAAAAAACATTTAAATGTGAAATGCTTCTTTCAAAACATTATATGAGAGACATCTCCCAAGATATTTCTACATATGAAGAGTTTCAATTCTCAGTATGAAAATTGTTTTTCAAGTCACTTCTTTGTATGGGAAACATTTTCCAATATACATACTACTATTTCATTTGAAAAAGTCAATGAAAAGTGACCTCCACAAACCCCCTTCCAAGGCAATTCTTTACATAAAAATCGTATAAAAAGTGTCTTCCAAAGCATTTCATCACTTCCTCTAATGCATTTCTTTATAAGAAAAGCGTCTTCCAAGGCACTTCTTCATCAGAAAAGTGATCTCCACAAAACCTCTTCCAAGACAATTCTTTAAATAAAAATCGTATGAAAAGTGTCTTCCAAAGAATTTCATCACCTCCTCTAATGCATTTCTTCATAAGAAAAACGTCTTCCAAGTCACTTCTTCATATGAAATGAAGATTTTATTTCATAAGAGAGATGTCTCCTAAGATGCATTTTCGAATGAAATATACGCGCACAAAGCATTTCTTCATAATAATATAGTCTACCAATATCTTTATATATCTTCTCCATATGAATAGCTGCACTCCTTTATATGAAAAGTATCTTCCAAGACCCTTTTTTGTATGGAGAGCGTTTTGCAAGTCATTTCTTCATATGGAAAATGTGGTCTAAAACACCTATTTATATAAAAATTAACTTCCAAGATATTTATTGAAAAGGAAAGTGTAGTCTGAACAAGTCTTCGTATGAAATGTGTCTTCCCACACAATTTCTCATATAATAATCGTTTTTCAAGCCGATTCTTCATGTGAAAAATGTCCTCAAAGAAATTTCTTCATATGGAAAGTGATTATTAAAACGTCTCTTCATATTAAAACTGTCTACCATTGCAATTCTTCATGTATCGCTGTTGCATGTGAAAAGTTTGTGAATTTTTCATTTGAAAAGTAGCTTTGAAGACACTTCTTTATATGAAAAGCGTTTTCCAGGATATTTCTTCATATGAAAAGAGTAGCCTAAAACATCTCTTCATATGAAAAATGTCTTTCAAGATATTTCTTCATATGAAAAGTGTGGTCTAAAACAACTCGTCTTTTGATTAGAGAAGTTGCTGAGGATGTCGGCATATCGGTTGGCTCATGCCATGCAATTTTTTCGGAAATTTTGGACATGAAGCGTGCGGCAGCGAAGTTCGTTCCAAAATTGCTGAATTTTGACCAAAAACAACGTCGCATGATCATCGTTCAGGAATTGTTGCATGTCGTCAGCGATGATCCAGATTTGCTTAAAAGGATCATAATTGGTAACGAATCATGGCTATATGGTTATGACATCAAAACCAAAGCTCAATTGTCCCAATGGAAGAGTCCAAAAGAGCCAAGACCAAAAAACAAAATGCGAAGTTCGATCAAATGTCAAGGGTTTGTTTACTGTTTTCTTCGATTACCATGGAATAGTGTGTCAGGAGTTCTTGCCACAAGGTCGTACGCATACCTTGAAGTTATGCGCCGTTTGCGTGAAGCAATGCCCGAAACTGTGGAAAAAAATCATTTTGCATCATGATAATGCACCTGCTCACTCATTGAAGTTATGCGCCGTTTGCGTGAAGCAACGCCCGAAACTGTGGAAAAAATCATTTTGCATCATGATAATGCACCTGCTCACTCATTTTTTCACAAGCAAAAACAACACCGTTATCATGCCTCAGCCATCATATTTACCAGATTTGGCCCCCTGAAATTTTTTTCCTGTCCTCAAGATTGAAGAGACCCATGAAAGGACGATTGAGAAGATAAAAACCGCATCGCTGAGAGAGCTCAAGGACATACCGAAAAGTGCTTATCAGAACTGCTTCGAGGATTGAAGAAAAACGCTGGCACAAGTGTCAGATATACAGTCTAACCTCGATATAACGATCTCAAGGGGATTAGAAAAAAAAACGTTATATCGAATAATTCGTTACAATGAGGTTCGTTATATCGAGGTGAAGTTGCACTTATATTCGTTATAACGAGGTAATAGAGAATTTTGCAAATTAATCATCATCTGCTTACCGTGTCATATCCCAACGATTTTCGCTAATAAATCAAGTCACATTTGAAAGAAAACACTGTATTTTGTAATATTAAAATTGAAAAATAGTATTATTTAATACGAAAATAGTTTTCATTTATAAAATATTCAAAATGAATGCAATAAATAGAATGCACATAAGAATTCAAATCAAAGGGTTAAGTTTTTAAAAAAAAGTTATTCATACATGTTATTCATACATGTTTCGATAGCTTGCAATGAATGAAAAAACGTTATAACGAGGTTTTTGGGAAATGTATTCGTAATAGAGAGGTTTATTTTGTATTTTACGGAGCGTTGTAGGGGATTTAAAAAAAATCGTTAAATCGAGGAAATCGTTATATTGAGGGTCGTTATATCGAGGTTAGACTGTAATATGAGGGGTACTACTTTGAAGGAGATAAAATAGAAATTGATGAATAAATATTTTTTGAGAAAAATTAAAATTCACCTTATTTTATGAACACACCTCGTATATCAAACAAATGTAAATACTTCTTTTGGTAATTTCCTTCTAAATAGAATTTTATTTGGTTATGTTCGGCGTAAATGTAACACAAATTAAAAACTTCCACTTTTCTCGCAGTTAAAAATTCGATAAATTTGTTGATCGTAAAACATTTTTTTTTGTAATTAACATAAAATTGTTCATTATGAAACAAAATTGTGTTGCCAGCAGCATAATGCTACTTCCATATACTCGTACTGTAGCTGATGAAGTAACCCCTGCTTGGCCCAGAGGATGTCTGGCTGTCTATAATATGTAAATTTCTTTTCTGTTTTTCTCTGCAGGGCCATGAATTTCTAAGGCAACTTAATCCACGACCTAATCTCTTTCACCCTGTCGCTGTACCTCTCTCTCCCTCTCTGCTGCTATCCCAGCTTCAGAAAATATTATATTTCATCAACCGAAACTGTGTAATTTGAATTCGTTTCCAAGGTCAAACAATAACCGATTAACAAACACATGCAGTTCAAATATTATAGACAATAACCATTTTGCAATTTGTAAACTTTTTTCCCAATATCTCTGATGAATCGATATTTATAACTGAGTTTTATAAAATCAAGGTCAAGCATTTGATATATCATTGCACCCAGCCGAATGTTTGAACGTTTTAGAATTCTCTGACATGAATTTCACTTTCATTATCAGTATTATGTGTTGTACAACTGAAATGTGTGTTTGCTAATAATAAATACTCGTACAATGCATATACCTGCATACGCAGGTGTACATATATTTAGTTTGTTTTTGTATATATTATACGTTTATGTAATTGTGTATGTAATTACCTAAACACAGATAAGATGTTGGGGTGGGCTACCCTTTGCCAATGGTTTGACGCAGATAAGTGCAATAATTGTATACACTTAAATGAAGAAAAAGTCGGTTGCCGGATCTTGAACATCAAAAACTCTATTTAAAACAAACTGCACACACATTTTGGGCACGTACACTTTGCACAGAAGGGCATCTCATTTAAGTGCGAATATTATGATAATATTTCGTTGTCAACAGTGCTCGTCTCACTTACGTCTTGCAGGCTCTAACCTTCCGAAATTCTAGAAACTAACAGCCCAATTCTTAAAACTCCCAGGGAAATGAATTCCCAGAGAATAAGTTTTTCCCAAAAATAAAATCCTCCAATTCTGAACAGTCTGGGAAGGGAGAGAGAATTCGAAACATTCGAAATCAGCTGTTTTACTTCCTTTATCTAGTGTTTACAAAAAAATTTTGCAAATTTACCAGTTTAATTTTATAAATTTTAAAAGTAAAAGTGTTTGTTGTTAAAAAAAGAGGTCATAGAAAAAAAATAATGTTTATTGCGGCAAGTATAGTGTTAGCTGAAGAAGAAAACGATGAAAGTGAAGTGCTGGACAAGAATGAACAGAGGTTAGCAAAAAAAATATTACGTGATGCCACCAACCCACTTGAGCTACCGCAAACTTTGTAAGTAGATTCCTTAAAAAGTACTATAATTCAATGAAAAAAAAAAAACGTTTTTTAGATTTGAAAAATATTGCAGGGTAAATAAACCAGCCTTTATTTACCTTTTGGATATGTTAAGAGCACATATTCCACTAAAGAGACAGTCAGTTGCAGTTTCCCCACTCGTGAAGTTAAGTGCAGCGCTTCGCTTCAAGGCCGAAGGTGGGTACCAAACGGCTGTGGGGAAGGGCTCTGATGTGTCTGTGGCACAAAGCACCTTCAGTAAAATTTTGACAGAAGTAATAAATATATTTGAGGAGCGTCTCTGTCAAAGGTGGATAAACTTTTTGCAAAACGGGGATGAAAAGCATAAAATTGCATTAAATTTTTATATAAAGCATGACATCTCAAGCGTAATAGGATGCGTTGACGGAACTCATGTCCGAATCGTTGTTTCGTCTAATAATAAGCACTTGTGCTATAACAGGAAGGGGTACTACAGCGTGAATGTAATGCTGGTAAATGAATTTCGTCAAAAATATTTTAATCCAAATTTTAAAACAATAAAAAATTACAGTTCGGTGGCCATGAGCTGAGAGTTCAGTACGTACATAGATGCCTCTCATCCTGGAGCGTGTCACGATTCTTTTGTTTGGAACACCAGTGAGTTAAGAGCTCATCTTGAGCAAGAATACCTCAAATATTAATATATATGTATTTTTAACTAGGAGACGCAGGTTATCAATTAGAACCATGGCTTATGATCCCTCACAGATGTCCGCAAGATGGGTCTGTTCAAATAAAATTCAATGAAATTAATTCCAAAGCTACTGAGCGTATAAATGGTGTCCTGAAAAACAGTTTTTTTTTTTTTTTGCGCAATCCTCTTCAAATTGTTGACGGAATTATTCCCAAAATTTGTCATCATTTTCCCTCTTTTTATGACATTCGTAATAGCTACTTTTTTCCCCGGGAAGAGTTTCCCAGTTTCGAAGTTTACTTAGAATAGGAGGAAAGTAAAATCTTCCTGGGAGATTGTTTGAGAATAGAAGAGTTGGGAAAAGAGAAAAATTTCCCAGGGAGCTTTCGTTCATAGTTGAGCTGTAAATGTCAAGTACTCCATTTTTTCATTGGACCACTAAATGGAAACATGTTTAGGGTTATCCATTTTTCGTTTTCAAAAGTAAAGTTACACATATGGCCAAAATAATAAGCATACCCTATATATTTATTTTAAAGGCTTGTAAACGAAAATATATTGAAATTAAAAGACAAAGCAAATACTAATTTCGTTTGTTACAACACTAGAAATAAACTCAATACTAAAACAATAACAAAAAACAAAAATTAAATTCAGTATTTTTCAAAAGCAAGAAATTAATCAAAAAACATTGGACAAAATAATAAGCGCCTTTAGTTAAAATAAACAGAAAGGTACAGAAACCAAGTTTTCTCTGCTAAATTAGCTGAGTTTTGTTAAAAGCCTCTGTGTCTCTGTATCCTCTGTGTTTTCAATTATTTTGTTGACATGCTTTTTGGCATGCTGGCAAAAAGCTTCTTACAGGATTCTACTGGTATTTCATGCCAAGTTTTTTTTTGAACAATATTCCATAACTGGTCCTTATTTTTAAGAACGTCCTTTCCAATTCTTTGTTTCAACTCTCCCCAAAGATTTTCGATTTAAGTCCGGAGATTGACTTGGCCGGTCAAGAGGGACAACATTATCATCTTGGAACTAATCCTTCGCCAACTTAGAAGTATGCTTTGGATCGTTATCCTGCTGGAATATCCATCTAAGAGGCATACTTTCCATAGCATAGTTCAACATCATATTTTCCAAGATATCTTTGTAGTATAATCTAGTCATAGTGTCGGTAATTCGATGTGTCGGGCCGACACCATATCACGAGAAACAACCCTAGACCATAATATTGCCACCCCCGGGCTTCGCCGTCTTCTCTGTAAAGCGAACATGGAATTCCTTATCCTTAGGGCGTCGAACATTCCGGCCACAGTCATTTCCAAATACATTAATTTTTGTTTCATCGCTCCACAAAACGTTTCGCCATTTTTTTTTTCACCGTCTCCTCCGGACCAATTGGAATGACTTCTTGCAAACGCCAATTTAGCATTTAAATTATTTTGTCTAAGCAAAGGAACTCTTCTGGCTATCCGTCCTGGTAAATGTGCTTCTTGCAGTCTAAGACGAACCAATCGCAATGAAATTATATTTCCAATTTCTACTGAAATCGCTCTTGAAGGCATAAACGAGTGGGTCCTTCTTCGCTAGTGTTACAATACGGACATCTGTTGTTTTTGAAGTTTTTTTTTTGGGTCTTCCACGAGTTTCGACCGGGTTTTTAGGCTTTAAAGCATTTTGCACAAAAAATATCAACCGATTCATAGTCTCTGCTATAGAATGAAGACTTTGGCCACTTTCTCTTAGTCTTGAAACAATTTTTCTCTTCTCCGGAGAACAATGACTTTTTCGATCCGTAGCTGATTTTTTTTTTACAAACTATTTTTTTCTGAATAAAGAGAAACAACAGTGAAATAGCTAGCCTTTCCAAAAAAGACTACAGCAGACTGTGAAAATATTAAAGACTTGAGCAATGTATTTACTATTTTGACCAAGTACTGAAATCACATCTGAACAAAACTAACTCACAATGAAAACAACGGGGAAGCCGCCCCAGTTTTGTTTTTACTTTTGTAGGCATTACCATATTAAAGTCAATTAAATAAAAGAGTATTGCCATGTTTACTTTCCGTTAAAGTAACTAAAATGAAACATAAAGCAAAACTAAGCAGACGTACTTATTTTTTCGCCCATATGTGTATATCGCACCAAATAGTAGTGAAGAAACGTATGATGCCCATCATCTATTCAATATTATTAAATTGGAATCAAATTTGGCAGTAAATGCTCGTATTTGCGTTTTAGAAGATTTCAATTTAAAAAATATTGTTTGGTCGCGTATTGGTAATAATGATGACAATTTACTTCCCTGCAACGTTAATAAAAGTTTTAAAATTAATTTTATCGATAATTTACTCAGTTTAAATTTGCTTCATATTAATCATATCTGTAACAAATTTTCGCGCCTTTTGGATTTAATTTTTGTTGAGTATGATTGTAAATTTAATTTATTTCAATTTTTATTTCCAATCACGGCATCGAATATGCATTACATTCCTACAATTACGGAATTAGAATCTTATCAGTTTTTTGATAATTCACGAAGTACTAATACTTTTAATTTTAACTTTAAATGTTGTAATTTTGAGGCGTTAAACTCTTTATTTTCAGGTGTTGATTGGGTAGACGTTTTTTCGGGTAAAACTACTTCGGATTTTTATAATTATTTTTTGGATATAGTTTTGGAATTTTGTAAAAACAGTATACGGTTGAAGAGCCCAAGACTTTACAAGCTTCCATGGTATACTAGAGGTCTTAAAAAACTTAAAAATCTACGCAACAAATTTTATTTACTGAATCTAGAGAGGTGGAACGCCATGAAAATTTTGTATTTCATCAAAGAGAATTTAATTTCTTAAATAATTTTTTATATAATCAATTTATATTACAAAAATTTGTTAATTTGAAAAGGATATTCATACATGATATTTGGTGATGTTGTATCAAGGTCGTGCAGTGATTCTGTTAACTTGTTTGCTAGCTTTTTTGAATCAAATTTTGTACCTTCATCGGCCCATACAGTTAGACACTCAAATTTGTTTGACTAGAATACATTGGTATCCTAGAACTGAGGATGAGGTGTACGACGGAATCATGCATTTAAAAATCAGATATAAATCGGATTTTGATGGGATTTGTGTTTATCTACTAAAGAAATTTGCCTCGTCACTAACCTTTGCTCTTAAATATATTTTAAATTTTTCATTAGAGGACGGCATTTTTATTGACAAATGGAAGTCGGCGTCCATAACACCAGTTTGTAAAGATGGCAAGAAAAATGGTGTTACGGGTTACAGACTGATTTCTAAACTAACAAATGTCTCGACAATTTTTAAGCATATAATTTATAAGAAATTATCTTTTCTTACAAAATCGATTATATCACCATCTCAGCATGGATTTTATCCGGGCAGACCCGCCACAACAAATTTAACCATTTTCACAGAATATTGAATTTCATCATTTGAACTTGGACATTATGTTGAAACAGTTTGCATCGATTTCGCCAAAGCATTTGATAAAGTATCTCATAGTATACTTTGTGCTAAAGTGCAATCTATAGATATATATGGGATTTCATTCCTTGATGTGGAAGTGGTTAAAATCGTATTTGTCAAATAGAATATGCAGAATTGTTATTAGTGGTTATAAATCACTTTTATATTTTCAAACATCTGGCGTGCCGCAGGGTAGTATTTTGGGACCTTTGTTGTTTAATTTATTTATAAATGATATTTCTAACTATTTTAAAAAAGTAAATTTTCTTTTACTCGTATATGCAGATGACTTAAAAATATATCACAAAATTTCTAATATTTCTAAAGCCCTAGATTTTCAGAATGATTTAGATAGTCTTCTTGGTTGGTGTTCTCTAAACAAACTTTCATTAAATCTATCAAAATGTGTCCATATTTGATTTTCAAGGTCTCGTAACCCAATTCAACTGGTTTTCAAAATTGATGATTACAGGCTTCTCACTGCTGAAAGTAAATTTAGGTAAAGTAAAATTTAGGTGTTGGTTTTGATGCGGCACTGACTTTTACCTTGCATATAAATTATATTATCTCTAAAGCTTATTCTGCTCTAGCGTATATTAGAAGGAATTGTTCCGATTTCATCGATCCACATAACTTAAAAATAATGTATACTTCCTAGGTAAGATCAAAGTTGGAATATGCTTTTATTGTTTGGAGTCCCCTTTGCCAAGTCAATACATCACGCATAGAGAGAATTCAGCGGGTATTTCTGAAATTTGCTCTCTCCTCAATTAACTTTGCTGATTCAGCGCCTCCTTATAGTATTTCCAGATGCTGGTTACTGGGCTTACAGTCATTGCAATATTGCCCTATTTATTATACCCATCCGCGAATTGTTGCCGAAACACAACAAAATTGATCCATTGCTGAAGCATATGGTGGCTGACGATGAAAAGTGGATCGGTCATTAATACAACGACTAGCGAAAAGGTCGGTGAAGCGACGCAAAAGAGTGACTAAGCTGACACTGGCCTTCAGGATGTTTTTGCTATGTGATTGTGGAATTGGCGCACAATCATCTACAATCTCCTATGACGGAGTTGTATTGCCAGTAAATGCCAGATTTTGCTATGTGTTTGGTGGGATTGACGGGAAATCATCTACAATTCATTACGGCCAATTTCTTAATACAGAGTTGTAATGTTAACAATTAGACCGTCTGAAACAAGTAAACACTCAAAAGCGACAATTTTTAGCTAATTTGGTAGAATTTGTATTTTATTAGAACTACTGCAGGCCACACACATTGATATTGACTCGCCAGAAACTCTGGCAACTTGGTTGAGAGGTTCTTATGCATCCACCGTATTGTTCAGCCCTAGCACTAAGCAATTACCATCTGTTTCTGACTATGGTGAATGATTTTACTGGGGAAGCTTGTGGAAATCGACTGTCCCAGTTTGTTTTTTTTTTATTATGGTATTACTTTCAAAATGGCAACAAATTATCGAACAAAACGGTACATATTTGACATAAACCTGACCATGCTAACTATGCTAAATAAAGCCTTCAATGTCATACAAAAATGATGGATTTTTTTAACATCGTCTGTAGCTGTCATACAGAAAGAAGAAAATTTGATTATTGATTTGCAATTTGCAAAAGACTTAAGCAACTGATGCCGAGATTTAAAGCTGTAAGCGTCTGAATAGCCAAAATCCGCATCAAGACGGAATTAGGGACAGGGATGCAATAAAATGGTAAAATCCACAAACTGTGGATGTTATGTGTTATGTGGATTAAACCGGATTTCGATTAATCAATTAAGTCGTGATTACTCAAATTCATGATTAATCAAATAATTTAAATTTTCATTAATCAATTTTGAATAATTTATTCAAAATTCAAATATTAGGGATGCAATAAAATGGTAAAATCCACAAACTTGTGCATTAAACCATGTTCCGATTAATCAATTAATCGTGATTACTAAAATCCATGATTACCCAAATAATTTGCATTTTCAGTAATCAAATTTGAATAATTTTTTTAAAATTCAAATATTTGGGATGCAATAAAATAGTAAATATGCACAAACTTGTGGATTAAACCATGTTTCGATTAATCAAATTATCGATAAGTCGAAAATCGTGATTACTCAAATTTATAATTAATCAAATAATTTAAATCAAATTTGAATAATTTATTCAAAATTCAAATGGAGTATGTTTTTACGAGCCTGAAAAGGTAGTAAAACTTATTGAATTTTACATGATATATGTAAAATATGAAATACAATATATTCAGTTAATAAAGTTTTTATTATTGAATTATTCGATTATTCAGTTAATCATGAGTTTTAAATAAACAAAATAAAGATTAATCGATTAAACTTCTTTCTCTACTTCTTGGGAGTAGTTCAGTAAATAACTTACAATGTAGTATCAATAACACATTGAGTACTATAAATAATTGCTTAAATGAAAATAACCTTTATATTAATTGTAGCAAAGCTAAAGTTATGCTTTTTGTCACCTCATTTCAATCTTTTCAAAATTTGGACATCAACATTAAAGGAAATTGTATTGAGTTTGTAGATGGAATGAAGTTCCTCGGCATAACACTTGACAAACGACTTGATTTTCGTGTTCATATTGATTCTATATTTCCAAGGATACTTTTTACTCTGCGGAAGTTGTACAATATGAATATATTTCCTTCAATTTATATTAAAGAGAGGTTAGCTCATGCTTTGCTGATGTCTCAAATTATTATATATTATTACTACATGTATATTGAAGTTTTTAGGGAACAAATCTTGGTTGTCTTAGAAAAATTGAGAGGATTTTTAACATGGTAGTAAGGTATGTGTATAGTTTGAGGCGCTATGATCATATATCACAATATGCTATACGTTTTTTACGTGTTTCCTTTAAGAGTTATGTTGAATTTCGAATTGTATTGGATTAGAGCACGTAAACCTAAACCTAAAACCATACGTCGCTGGTTCATCCGGCTCGAAGGACCTTGGATTAGAGCACGAAACTGGCTATGGAAGTTAGCGGGGTAGCGACGAAGGCGGAGAAGGCAGTTTCGAGTAGCGAGAATGATGCGGTTGGATGAGAAATTATCTAATTATGAGATTTAGACAGATCTTTCAAGTAGTGGATTTCGTACTTAGGAAAATGCCTTTAGCTGTGGGAAGAGAAAATTGTTTTGTGCTTATAATTTCGCAAGAACAAGAGAAATTACATGCAAGTTGCGAATTATAAAGAAATAATTTGAGATAAAAAAACCAAATGAATTAGTTGCATTTCAAGATGTTCTATTTTGAGAGTAGGGAAGTGCTCACCAGTAGGCTTAGAAAAGTTAAGTGGCCGATATTGGTTCCACGAACTTACCACGAAGCTTAGCAATGTTTAATTTTAGATTCAAGATGATTCACAATGATTTCACTTATAACGTTAAGACAGATAAGATTTTGCTTATAATTCAAATAAGTATAAGCGCTGTAAGTTTATACATTGGTAATATCTGGTTTACCATTTTTACTGCGAATTAGGTTCAGGTTCACTAGATCAAATAAAAGGTGATTTTTTTAATCGTAGTTTTTTTTCTTTTTTAAATGGAATAAAACACTCAAATTTGCATCATATATTCAAATCTTTTGTTGGAATCGATAAATTGGTCTTTGCCACTTAATTTTTAAAGATAATTTCATGTAAATGCTGTCCGCTGCTTTTTCTCAAAATGTCCATTCGGAAGGTCCAATTTTTCGTAACTTTTTCGAACATTTCGGCCTGTATTCCACGAATAACACGTGTTATGTTATCCTGTAAGGCTTCTATAGTGTTTGCCTTGTCCACATAGACTAACGACTTGACATAACCCCACAAGAAATATTCAAGAAGCGTTAAATCGCAAGATCTTGGGGACCAACTCACAGGGCGAAATCGAGAGACAAGCTGCTCACCAAATTCATCCCTCAACATATCCATTGTTTTACGAACAGTGTGGCATGTTGCACCGTCCTGATGAAACCACATGTCAACCAAGTTCAACTCAGCCAATTGCGGCAAAAAAAATCGCGATCATGGCTCGATATCGTTCGACGGTAACGTTTCTTCTACATTCGTCTTTAAAGAAAAATGGACCGATGATGCCACCAGCCCATAAACCACACCAGACTGTCGTTTTTTCGGGATGCATCGATAATTCAGGTATGGCGTGTGGCTGTTCATCACTCCAGATGCGACAGTTTTGCTTGTGTACGTATCGGTTCAGCAAGAAATGAGTCTCAACGCTGAACACAATTTTTCGATAAAACAGCGGCTTTTCATTGAGCTTTTGTAAAGTTGTGGTAGGTCATTCGTCATTCCATGATGAAATGGCAGAGTATACTGTACACTTTTTACTTTGACAGATGACGTTTGGACGCCATTACTAACCAGTGCTGCCAACCTGAAAAACTTAAATCGTAAAAAATCACCCTATAGAAGTCCACAACTTATAA
The DNA here is from genome assembly GCA_019455685.1 of Philornis downsi. Lineage (NCBI taxonomy): Eukaryota > Metazoa > Arthropoda > Insecta > Diptera > Muscidae > Philornis > Philornis downsi. The sequence goes on along the minus strand of JAHXMU010000716.1, from coordinate 110,810 downwards.
TTCCTCTTATATCAGGCTCTTCTATATTCTTAAAATCATTTACGGTGCGCGATTGCAAAGCTTAGAGTCGGCTCCCTCTGCATCTACGAAATTTTGCTTATTTAAATCAAGTTTTTCAACACAAATATATTAGATTTGCATTAAGTAGACTTCAGTAGCCTATTTTGCATTATGAACTCATTATCGACACTTAGTTTTTATTTTTTTATTTGCTTCATAACTGTATTTTGTTGGGGAACCATAATATAAACTTTGTTATTAACATTCAAATTTATATTGTTATTCACTTTATTTTATTATTATTATTATTAGTTTGAATATTTAATATTGTATTAAAGAATTTTGTATTTTATTTGTGATGCTATACAGGGTTGCCCATATTCGACGGACCCATCTGGCAACGCC